>VUYV01000327.1:499423-571979 GCA_008711295.1 Anarhynchus alexandrinus | reverse complement strand
TCCTCCCGGGGGGGGGCAGGGGGACGGGGGCGCCTGCCCGCGCCCCCAGGGAGGGACCGGCTCCCGCGAAGCCTTTGGCAGCGGCCCGAGGAGGCTGAAGGGAGCCTGCGGGCTGCCCTCGCCTGTAGCCTGGCCTGGTGGATTCCCCTTCCCCCCCTCCCTGGAGTGCTGTGTTGAATCAAGTTGTGCTTGGTAGGTGCTCCATGGGGGGGCAAAAACGTGAAGGCCTGCTCTGCCTCTCATTTAAAACATCGCACATGTCCCTTCTGCCGAAGGGAGCTGGTTGGTTGCATCGCTGCTGTTAGAAACACGGCAGGGGTCTTTCCTTTTGTGACCCACACCTAAAAGCAAAGATGCTTCCACTGGAATTTTGGCCCTACCCATAAACCACAGCCTGTCACCTGCATACCGCTGACCCCCCCAAGATGTTTCTCATTAGATGCACTTTAGGGCCTCTTCAAACTGTGTCCCCTGCTTGGGCAGAAGCTGTGAACCTTTCCAGAAAGTTATTTTTAAAAGTAGGCATGGAAGGGAATTATCCTTCCATGCCTTTTGCCACAGCAGATTCCTCTCCTTTCTTTGGAATGCTAATTATTTCTGTTCATTGAGATGATTGGTTGGAAGACTGAACCGTCAAGAGACAAATAAATGGGAATTTTGCACCTCGCCAAGAAGTCAGTGGTCTGATCCAGTTTCTTGTGTGATCACCAGCTCAGCAGAGCTGTGGAGGAGGAGCAGGGCTGTTCCCTTCAGTAGCAGCCTGTTCCCAGGTTGGGTTGGATTGTGCTGAGGTGGGTCTGGGTAAATAAACCCCATCTCCTCCCCAGACAGAGACAGGCATGTATGTGAGTCTTAGGGGTAATTTCTTCTCTGGTGGAAGGGAAGGCTGGTACAGAGATGACACACGGCAGTGTGATTCTGCAGTTTTTTGGTTAAGATGTCCCAAATGTCTTGTGTTTGAGCAGGAATTAGGGTTTCGAATCCCAGTCCAAGGACAGGGTGATGCAGGAGCAGACTGTTAGAGTACAGACCAGAATGGAGGTCCTCCCCTAGCTGACCACCCCAGCCTCTGCGCACTGCTTATTCACTCCTGTTTCGTCTCTCCAGTGTATTTTGAGTTAACTGCCACAACAAGCCACTTAAACAAGGTGCTGAAAATTTGCCCGTTGTTGCCCAGACCGCAGCTCAGCAGCTATAGAAGTCTAGGAGATGGAGGAAGTAAGTTGGCTTCCTGGGTAAATGCTGTTAAGGCTTTTACATTGTTGCATCCTTCTCTGTCTGTGTTTTAAAGCAGCTGCACTCAAGTTTGAAGAGTTGTTGTAGGTCCTTTTGACTTAATGGAGTTTCAGGGCTGTGGAGGCCTGAAGGAGGAGGTGATGGGGTGGAAGTCCAGGTGCCTCCTGGCTTGCTGTCTTGATATATTCAGCTCAGAGTAAGTCAGTGTAATTTACTAACAAGTCTGAGGGAATCAGTCCCCGATTGGGCTGACCACACTTGAGAAATGTAATTTTAAAGCTTTTTTTTTTTTCCCTTTGTGCTTGAAGAGGCCTTTGGATCAAGGCAGCTTACAGGTGCATTGTAGCTTGTCTGCTTTTGGGTATAACAAATGTCTTCTGCACTTCTGCTGACAGCAAAATGGATTGCAAAAACTGGTCAAAGTAGTGTTTTGTTGTTGTTTCTTCTTTTTTAAAAAAGCCACTAATAAATTACAACATGCAATCTTCTCTGATGTAAACCTACCTGACAAACAGGAGTTCAGACGTCGAACTTTCGTTTTTTGAGGACGTTATGGGAACCTGCAAAATGTAATTAGCACGTTCAGTGTTCTTGGGCAATGGCGAGACATGGATGAGCAGAGACTGGAGCAAACTTTGGCTGTTGCTTTGGGTTTGTGCTGGTTTCCCACTGTGTGATTTTGTGCTCTCGTTGGGGCAGCCCTATTCCAGGAGGGATAGGCAGCAGCCCTCGCTTTGAAGAGTAATGGAAAACTTGCTGTTAAGAGCTGGAGCATACCTATTTGTTTTTCAATCTATTATATTTCCATTCAGAGCATCAGTGCAGACAGATAGCCAAAGCGTTGCGTGTTTTTTGAGCGGTATATTCTGCTGCCTTTAGAGACCGCAGAGCGCTGAATTTAGTCAAAGTGTTGCTTATTTTCCTGTGTTATCTGTCTGCACTGATGCTCTGAACTGAAATAAAATAGATTGAAAAACAAATTGGTGTGCCCTGGCTCCTCGTACTGGATTTTACATTACCCTCTGGGAGAGCTGCCTGCTCTGGCCCTCTGGAGCACCCCAGAGAAAGGTAATGACCCCTCAGCCTCTTTCAACACTACAAAGACTGAATTACTTTTGGTGGGAGAGGTAAGAAAATTGAATTGCAGTACGTGATTTTCTGGCTTTCCAATAACCCTCTTTGTAAGGTCATCATCTTAGTAACAAGAAAACAGGAAACTGGTAAACACACACAAAAAGTATTCAGATTCTGATTTAAGGCTGTCACTGTCCTTAACTCCTCAGAGCTAAAACCAGAAAGTTGCCCATTGCTTGGAGGCTGCTGTCGTACCCGAGGGACTGCGGGGCGAGGAACGCGAGAGAACGAATCTCAGCTTTCTGTCCTACTGCATTTACCGATTTACATGAGTCTCTTGAAATGAGCCTTTTGAGTAAAGTGCAAACCGGGTAGTGACGGGGTGAGCTCCTCTCACAGGGGCAGGGGACCTTCCTGGGCTGGGACCTGCGCTTACTTCAGTGACCGCTTTGGATTTTAGCTCCCTTGAGCTTTGCCAAGAGTGCAGGGAGGGTTGTTGGGCTGCTCCTGTGAGACCCTCCGATCCGCCCTAACAAAGGTGGCATTTACTTAAGACAGAAAAGCTGGATTCTTCCGTTTTGCTTATCTCTTTCTGCCCATTTTATTTTTCCTGCCTGCTTTGTTTTAGCTCTGTAGAGCTTGCACAGGAATGGCTTGCTTCTACTTTTGCAGCGGGCGTGCAGGTTGCATTTCTCTGTGCGCTGCACTGTGCTGGCAGCAGAGGGAGCACAAGGCTGTGGGTTTGTGCCTTTAAAAAAGCTGTGATGGTGGTGTTTAATTTCTTGGCGGTGCAGCAATATTAGGGTTTTTTGGTTGTTTTTTTTTTAAGCTAAAAAAAGCCTGCTCCATGTGCATCCCAAGGAAGCATTTCAGGCATGGAATGCATCTCAAGCCAGCCACTGAGATGCTACTAATCAATGCAGGAGGTGGCTTTTGGCATTATTTTATTAATGCCAGCAGGTGTGTTGACCAGCATCTTGTAAAAGCCCTTAATTATGGAAGTGAGGGGCATACAGAATCTTTTTGCGAAGGCCACGGAGGCATTAAAATTCCTTCTGTGCCTTGTCATGGGCTTTCTGATGGTGTGTGGCAGCCTCATTAACTGTAAGGGAGAGGTGGTCTCATCTGTGCATCTGTAGAGCACCTATCTCTGTAGTGTCTAATTGCTAAAGTGCTCAGTCCTAAATTTCAATTATCTTTTGATGAACCTGGTGATGTGGATGGCTTTTGAATCTGTTGAATATAGATCGAAGTAATTATATGAATAATGAACAGAAGTAATTTAATTTGGAAACTCCTTTTCAGTTCTGTAGATAGAATTGGGTGTTCCTGTTTCCTTCTCTGTGAAGAAGTGTTGTTGCCATCAACATAGCCTTTTCCTGTTCTAATGTAGCTTAAAGAAAAACACGATTCCCTCGAACTGTGGAGGTGTATGAGGACAAAAATACCTGGGAAAAGGAAGAAGGAGATGGAACTGGACGGTGGAGGGTAATGTTTGCTGCAAACCCATTCTGGACCTCCTGTACTTGTGAGGTTCAGACGAAGGGGCTTCTTTGCTGAAGTGGGTGTCCTGAGAGCAGTTGTGGATGATAACTGTGGCTTAAGGACGACAGGAGGACATTTATTGACTTGTGGTCGAGTAGAGCCTTAGGGATTTTAGGCACTTTTGAAAATTTGGCTGAAATTGATTGACTTCGCAGCCTCACTGGAAGTCGGTGGAATGAAAACTCCTAAGCCATCTTAGGACAAGGCTTAAGATGTCCCCTGATATTCCTCAAAAGATTCATTTTGCAAAGCCCATTGGTTGTGCAGCTAAGATGAGCAAGTATCTCTGTTTCCTTTGTTGCCCCGTTCTGACTCAAGTGAGCTGATATTTTGGAGGAGGGCAGTGCTCGTGCAGCTCAGGTGTCAGAGGTCCCAGAAGCAGCATGCTTAAACCACGTTTTACCTTGAGTCTGAAATTCATAAAAAGTCTCCAGTCACCCTGGCTCCAAAGAGGATGCAGAGAGCAGCTTTAAACTGAAAAAGTAATAAATGGCTTTTTCTTACCAGCAGTGCTGGCAGAGGCAGATGGCTCACACTCCGTACCCACTCATCGCTGCTGAAGTATTGGTTACCTGCTCTCGGAGAGATTCCCAGTCCAGCCCAGTGCCCCTGCCAAATCTCCCAAAAGCCAGCTAGAAGATGGCTGGGAGATGGAGCCAGACAAACTCAGGTAAGGAATGAGGCATGTAATTTAACAGTTAGAATAACTGGCAGTGGAGGGTCTTCCCCCTAAAAATCAGTTCTTATCATGACCGGGCACCTTGCTGGAAAAGAAGCTTTAGCCAAACCCAAGTTACTGAGTCCAGAAATCTAGGAGGCAGTGACGGATGAGAAATCAGAGTGCTGGTGGTGGTCCCTTCTGCCATAAGCTTTGAATAAAAGCCTGAAGTGTGTTCTAAGTAGGGGGCAATTGCCTTGGGGATGGTCTTGGCCATCACCCCCTGTTAAGAAATGTCTGTTCTCTTTGGCAGTACTGGATCTTTGGGTCCCCATAATTAAAGATGTAAAATGTATTTAAACAAATATGACTGATCTAATTGCTCAGGACACATTTTCCAGTGCTCTGAGTTGCTGTAATAAAGAAGGGGAGGTGCTGCTAGGCTGCTTTAGAGCTTCACTGTTTTGAGCTGTCATGGGCAAATATATCTTTGATATTCTTGCCAGGAATAGAGGGAGCAGACGGTGCTGCTGCTTCTTCCAGCTTGCCATAGTGGAAGCGGTAGGTTTTATGCAGAAGGCTATTCATGGCAAAGTGAGCAGACATCTCTTCCAGGACATCAATGTTTCCTGCTTGTCCATTTGTAGGAAGAGCCACAGCTATTATTATTTAACCAGCAGACTCAATTTCATCTCAGATACTGGAAGTCCTTCAGCTCCGGGGAAGGAGTGGGTGGACTAAAACTGCTATTACATTGAGTCTGGCAAAAGAAACGGGGCTCTTTCTTCTCCCACGACCAGCAGCAACTCCGCTGATGGCAGCTTGGTTACTTGTGATTTACAGCGGCGTGGGAGGGTAGCAGAGCCCGCGTGTTTAATAGGCTGGAAGTGCAGGTGGCCGGCCCTGTGCACGGGTGAGGGGGTGGATCTGGTCCTTGCAAAGTAGCAGAGATGAGCTGCAGACCAGACAGCCTTTGGTAGCGATGGACTAGGAGAAGCTCTGGCTCCTGGGAAGCAGGAGGGTGGGGTATCAGTGACTACTTAGGTTTCCCTGCCTTCCAGAAAAGGACCCACCTACCCCGTGCTCTCGCTTCAAAGGTATTCAGATGGAGAGCATGACACCTCTGCTTTGAGCTGGTGTCAAAACCATCTGTGATCTTATCCTGATGATTGAAAAGCAAGTTACATAGTACTTCATCTTTAAAACACGGAGGAGCTCTTGGCTGAGCAGGAGAGCTCTCATGCACAGGTGGTATCCACCAACCAGTTGCTCAACCGTCTGTAGCTTTGGTATGAAGTGATGTCTCTTGGCTCCTCCTGTCTTCCCGCAGCCACCGCAGGCAGTGCCACGCAGAAGGACAGCTGGAATCCTGCCTGCCTGTGGGCAGGAGGTCCTGCTTCCCACAAAGTCTGAACTCCAGAGGGGTTGGCACCTTGCAGGAGCGTGACGCCAGCTCAACTCTGCTTGCCACTTGCGATTTGGTGCAAGTTGGGAGTTGCTCCAAGCCTGCTTTTGTGTGACGCAGCGCTTCGAGGTGGTGTATGAGCATCAGCTCGTTAAAGCTCCCGCCCTGATGATCAACAATATTACTCCTGTTCTCTACAAGAGAGTAGGAAGCTGGGTGCAAAGATGTTAAGCAGTTGAAGGTTATGCAAATCGTGTCCATCCAGGTGCTCTTCCTCTAGTGCTCATGCTGTTTTGTTTCAGCATCATTGCCAGCACCAGTGTTAGGCATCCTAGTGTGTAGACAAGGTAGTAACATCTTTATCTTGTCTAGTTTAGATAAAAACTCCAGATATCCCGCTGATAAAAATTCTGTTGGCAGATGTCCTATCTGTTCTCCCTCCTGCAACGGTGGCGGAAAAAAAAGTAAAAGGGAGGCTCTGGTAAATGGGATTAGGGCTGTGGACTTCTGCAAGAAATTCTAGAAAAGACTTGTAAATCAATGAGTTAGGATGGTGGTGTGCTGAGAAGGGAGGTGCTGAAAGCCCTGGGCTGCAAGCAGACTGTGATCTCCAATGCTTGCGTGCCCCTGCTGATCTTGGCAGTGATGTGGGGAGAAAATTAACTGGTCCCAAACCACTTAGTGCTTTGTGGGTCAAAACCAACACCTCAGATTCTCCTCTGCGTTTGGTAGATGGTCTGAACAGATCTTCCTGCACTGCTTCCCCTTCTGCTCTTTCAGAAACCAGCTTCTGAATTCAGCATCAGCGCCTGATCTGAAGGGCACATCAGGGAGTTTCTTCTCCCTTTTTATAACTCCTGGGACTCAGTACTCATTTCCAAGTTCTTTCTGAAGTATTTATATTTGAACAGTATCGAGACCCTTCAGCTCTAGTGGGGTAAGTTGCTGAATTTGGGGAGTGTGAGTTCAGAAGGGGGCCTTTTCTTGCTGTAACCGCTGACCTGCAGCACAGTAAGCTACTAGGAGGTGTAAACTGAAAAGTAATTTTTGCTTACTCTTTCTTTCTGTCTTGCTACTGTCTGAGCAAAGTGCTAACAGGATCTTTTGTTTTTTCGCTAGCTGGGTGTTGTGAAAGCAGTGTGGAGACCACAGCGAGAGGAAGCCAGTAGACTCTGGTGCCATGGAGCTTCCCAGTTACAGCAAGCAGCTGCTGCAGCAGCTGTACGCTCTCTGCAAAGAGCAGCAGTTCTGCGATTGCACCATCTTCATTGGGAATGTTCACTTTAGAGCACACAAGGTGGTTTTGGCTGCTGCCAGCCTGCTTTTTAAATCCTTGTTGGACAGCACAGACACCATCTCCATTGATGCTTCTGTGGTGACCCCTGAGGAGTTTGCACTTTTGCTGGAGATGATGTATAGTGGCAAACTCCCACTGGGGAAACACAATTTCACCAAAGTAATCTCGGTGGCAGATAGTCTGCAGATGTTTGATGTGGCTGTTAGTTGCAAAAACCTCCTCAGGGACCTCATCAGCTGTTCAACTCAGGACCCGGTAGTGAGAGAAGTCTCCAGCCAGGCAGCAGGCTCACCTGGAAACCATGCTGAAGCTAGTAACCTGCTTCAGTCTGAAAAACCTGCTGAAGGAAAAACAGATACCCTCCTCCCTCAGAGAGTTTCCCCTTCTCCTGGCCCTGTTGAAGCAGAAATGGAAGCAGATGTTTCTCCTCCTGACCAGGAACTTACCATGAACCACACTTGGGTTCACCAGGATGCTTTGCTGAGTGACTCCAGATCACTCCGGGAGGATCCAGGCTCTCGTCCTGATCAGCCTGCCTGTGCCGAGCAGGGTGGCAATGCAGAAGAGGAGCTTGCTGAGCTTCCAGAGGAGGAAGGAGGAGCGAGGAATTTAGGTGAGACTTTACAGGTCTGGGCACAGCATTGTCTCTTATTTGCAACTGCACTGACTCATGCTTTCCCCTTATGGGGGATCTTTTCCTCTCTTTTGGTTCTTCTTAGTTTGCCCTGGGTGGGGAGCAGCACCAACACGTACCCCTTTTCTGCAGGCGCTTTCTTCCTTTGGTACTGCACAATGCTCTCCTTTAGCCTTTTCAGTTGCTTCATTCTCACCACTTTACCAGAACTGTAGTGAGCAAAACTTTTCTTACCCATGCGTGTGATTGCAGCTGATGTACAGTGGGATCTGCGTTACTGCAGGACATGAGGTTGATAAGGCAATCTGTGTAACAGTAAGGGAACAGAGTTGCCTGCTAATGCTACCTTATCCTTTAAACTCCTGTTCAGCATGGGAGGAAAACAGAGGCTGTACTGGGTTTAAAATAAATGTTCCATTTATAACTGGTGTTAAATAAACTGTTGGTTTTCCCTCCAGGCTGCGTGATATCTTTAGAAGGGATTTGTGAGTCACAGTTTCCCTATTATAGCCAATGTGCTGGTTACAAACTGATGCCTTTCAATCACATCATGCTTTCTGTGAATCCCTTCAATTAGCAAATAACTCATCTTGTTTCTCTCACACAGCAGCAGAGAGAAAAAGCTGTAAACTGGATTTCTTTCTTCGGTATGAAAGTGTTTTCTCTGAGGCCCTTTCTGATGCCCGAGCTGTGCTGAAAAGACTAGAAGAGTGCAGAGAAATTGATGCCTCTCAAAAGGAGGTAGGTGTGTTTACTTGGGTAAATGATACAAGTTTTTTCTTCACCCTGCTGAGGGCTAGAATAGTTTGTTCCCTGTTTAGGAAAGTATTTCATGGGCAACTGGGGAGCTGGTACCTTGTTGTTTGAAGGGCAACACGTGCCCACCTGAGCAACACTCTGGAGAGAAGCATCTGTAAGAGCAAACTGCTTTTGCACGGAGGTAAAGAAGTATATGTCCTGCCCTGAAGATATCTTCGTTGTATTGTAGGAGAGCTGCAGCACTGATTTCTCTCCTCCTGTTTATGGCATTTGCTTTGGGAACTGTATCGACTTGTAAACGACTGACATATGAGATCCCAAAATAGACTTCCCGAGCGCTCGGCGAGGGCTTGCCGCGGAGCATCTGCTGCGCTCTGCGTATGGCAGGCTGCTCGTGGGGAGCGTTACGGGGGGGTTACGGGTGCCACCCCGTGGCGCTTCTCCTGGCGATTTGCCGCTTTAAAAGCAGTCGTTGCTGATGAATGCTGCTCAAGTTACTGTTGGAGGGGATATTTGAGTCTGGTGCTTGCTTAATACCGAAGAGTACTCTGGGATCTGAACAACGGTAGCCAGATACCAGCTGTTGTACCAGCTCAAAGCCACCCCAGAAACAGCAGGTTACATCCGTATTGGTGTGACAGTGGTGCAGGAGGACACGGAGCTTGGAAATGGTGGCGGCAGGTCCGGGTGGGCACTCATGCTGACTGTATGCTGCTGCGTGATAGCAGGGTCTGTGAAAAAACCTGTGGCCACTGTGGAGTGAGGGTGGGACTGTGCTTTCTCTCCTCACCCTGGCTGTTTCTGATAGAGTGTTTTTCATTCTGGGCTGCATGAACTGCCCTACGTACCTTTTCTGTATGTGGAAAAATGAGAATGCGAGTGTTTTATTGCTGGCTCTTTGGTGGCTCTGTGGTTAGCTGACCTTTTGAAGCTGAGAAATGCTATTCTGTAGGTTGAGGGGCTGCGATGCTCTCTAGGTTCCCGTGTGCTTGTTGGCTGGGAAGCTGTCTAGATTCAAGTCACTTGGTCCCTCCAGTACCAGTATGACCATGGGACATGGGACATTTTGGCCATGGTGCCATTCTGCTTTTAAAAACACAAGGCAAAACATTTATTAATAATAATTAAAAAAAGTATGACAGCAGGGAGGAGAAATCTCTTGAGTCAGGGAGTGTGGGTTTCTTTTCTTCCCCCTCGCAGAGGGAAGCACGTATTACCTTAGCTGCTGACCCTCCTGGTGTTGAACATAACATCTCTTGGGCTTTAGGAGGGAGATGTGGGTCCTAATTTGTGTTTGTAGTAGCAAGCCCAAGCCTCGCCAGGCTGACAAGCACCTGTAAGTACATTGCTCTCAGCATGCCTGCGCGCCCTCAGAAGGGTTAGGTTTTTGTATGTTTGTTTGTTGCCCCGATCAGAAAAATATGTCAAGTTTAAGGTTTTACCTATTCTGCACCTTGGCAGTTGGAGCAGAGCTGGGGAGGGTGTTGTGTGATGTGGATGGACGCTGCCAGAAGGGATTTGGCAGCTCCATGCGCCCATGCCAGCAGGCATCACCCGTGCATACCTTCCCTTGCCTGCTTGCGCTGCCTCACAGGGCAGAACCGCATCTGCAAAGTGCCCAGCCGGGCATGCTGCCTTGCTTCTGCTCTGCATAACAGCCCCATTTTCTATTGTTTTTCAGTAACTGTTGTTTCATGTTTCGTCAGCACCTCTAAGATCCAGCAGGTGAGGTTCGCAGACCCGTGCCCGGCCCTTTGTGCTCCCAAATGAGCTGTTGCAGCAGGAGCCAAGTGAGAGGTTGTGGAGCTCAGAGGCAGTTTGGGTGCCTGACCGCAAAACGGCAGCTGGACAATTTTTCTGTGGCTATAAATAAACGCTGAATAAATGAGAAATGGATTTTCTTTAAGCCTTCCCGAAAAATCACTTCTCAGCTGTGACAAGCATGAAAAGCGTCAGCCCCAGGGCAGTGGAGGGGACAGACTGCAGCCTGCTGTAAGCAAGGGCTCAGCCAGATCTGTCCCTCTCTGAGTTCCCCTCTGGGACAAGCAGGACCCGTGGCCACCGGCACTGAGCCGGGGCTCTGTTTCCAGCAGACAGAGTCCCTTTTTCCCACGAGGGCCTGGTGTTTTCTTCGGGGGAAACACAGTGGTGTGTTTTTAAAGTCATGCTTAAAGTGCAAGTTCAGCTGCAAAGAGTCCAGTTCAGGATGTGTAATTAAGGCTGAGATTGTGCCAGTGGTAGACATCAATGGATTATTTTATTTTCCTTTCTCCTTCCCCCCGCCCCCCCCTCCCCTTTTTTTGTATTATTTTGCTAGTTATTTGCTTGAAGTCTCTTAGGTGCCTCGGGGCAAGTAAAAGTTGGTCTGGAAGCCGCTGAGAAGCCGTTTCTTTGCACTACGCAGGGCGAGCTTGCCCTGCCGCAGGGAAGATCTCCCATCCCTCGAGCATGTCCTTCTTCTGCTCGGGAGCCTTTTGTGGGTGGCTTATCTCTATAGGCAAGCAGGGATGTGTTTTGGAGAGCACAGCCTGGGCAGCGTGGGGGCTTGCGGGTGTTTGGGGGGGTTTCGCAAGCCTGCCTGTTGACGCTGAGGCTGTCCTGGTGTTCAGCTCCTCTGGTTTCAGTGGCATTTTGCCTTGGAGACAGTCTCTGTGTTTCTGTTCCTTTGCTCATGAGCTCCGACCTACACGGGTGCCTTGTTCCCCGCAGTGCTCCTGTCTGCTCCCCTCTGGCGTTGCTGCCTTGTTTCCTGCTACCTCCGGTGGAGATTTGTTAGGCTGTGGGATTTTCCCCCAGGGAGGTTTGTGGTGCTGGGCTTGCTTTTGTGAGAGTTGTTGCTTCTTTCTTAATTTTGGTGTTATGTTCTGCTCCCTGGGATGAAAAGTGCGGACGTGTTGCTTTTCTGTGTGGGGAGATGTGATTTTTGGGGTTGTTTTTGTTTTAGAGTCTCTGTGTAGCTCACATAAACTATTTGTAGCTAATTTGGTTGTGGCCTGGATGAAACCTGCTAGGAAATGAGAACAAGACTGAAATTGCAGTAATTTGGGGAAGCGTAGAAGAGCTTTGCTGGTGTCAAGTCTTATCTTCCTATGCTCTCGTAGAGAAACTCAATTCAAATTATTGCACAGCTCATTTGTTCCCTCTACTACTGGGTGCAGATGAAGTGGGGGAGCGCTGATTCTCCCATGTAGAATAAATGTCACTGTGCTTGTGGATCATTTCCATTGCCTATAGGCCTGTCCAATTATTGTCGTCCTTAGTTTGCAGCTGCAGGGATTTCTGGATGCGGCAGAAGAAAGAAATTTCCCGTTATCTTCTGCATCCTGATTAGGAGTGATAGGTTGTGAGGGTTTTATTTTGTGGTGACAGCGCTGGAGAACTTTTTCCCCCCTGTTCTGGCGTACTTGTGTGGAAGTTTGGGCTGAGCTTTTTGTTCCTGTTGTGTGGAGCGAGCAGGGGTCAGCATTCTTCACAGAGCCTTGCTGGGGCTGGGGTCTGCTTCATCAGTCCTGTACAAATGCAGGCTGGAATAAAAAGCACTTCAGATTTCTGAACCAGAAATGGGAACGTAGTTTTTTCTCTGATCATTGTGTGCAGAGTGATAGCTGATGGCTTCGTGGGGCAGTCGTAGCCTATGAGCTCCTCCGTGGTCCAGGTGTGTACAGCCCAGTCCCTGTGCTGTCCGTGCCACCGACCCTGTGGGCAGCGGCTGTCTGTGCAGGTTTCCAGTGGTTTGGTTTTTTTATATTTTCTTCACCTTATAGACATCAAAAATTAACCAGTAAAGCAGCTTGCATCCACAGAGGACTGATGATTATGTTTCTGGAAGTTTCCCCATGGTGCCCAGCCTCCTGCAGTCAGGGACTTCGCAGCTTGCTGAATGGCCAGTGCAGCTCTCCTTGGGGAATGGAAGTGGCATTGAGGTACTGGCACAGGATTTACCACATTCAGGGGTGGGTTTTGTAACTGAGTGTGCCTTGGCTTGTGAGGGAGGGATCTGAAGGGAGCTAGCTTCTTCTGTCTCCTCCCGTGGCTTTCCAGCCTGTCTCTCGCAGATCCCTCCCCACCACCCTTTGGGTGCTTGCATTCGCTCTAAAGCTGGTGCTTGAGGGAGATGACTCAGTAATAGTCACTAAAGTGGCTTTTTGCTGAGATGTGCTCTCACGGTGGGGGCAGGAGATTGGATAAAGCATGAAAATCCATAACCCTGCTTGCCTACCTGCAGGGAAGAGGCTAGTGGCCAGTTGGGCTGGTGGCTGCGCTAACCTGCCCATTCTCTCTCCCCACATTCCTCTTTAGTCTCAGTTATGGGCCATCGCATGCTCGGGTGGGATGTGCGTTACTTGCCCATCTGGTTGAGGTCCTCTCCGGGTCCCAGGACATCCCTCAGGTTGGCACACCAGTTGAGTTCAGCCCAGCCCAGGCTCAGGGTCGCTCCCTGCAGGGGCAGCCACCAGCTGCTCTTTGAGCATCCCTGTCTCAACCCCAAAAAAACTTAATAATGTTGGAGAGGGAGGCGGGGGTCTTGGAGGCACTGGCTTACTAGGAATGTCGAGGAGGGAGATGAGTGTCTGGCTGGGAGGACACAGTGCTAACTCGGCTCATGCACGTTTCAAAAGCAGGTTGTAGCTCAGCACGAGAAGCCTTGTGCATCTTCCCACCCAAAGCAGCAGGGGATGTTGGAAGGAGCAGGAAACAATAAGGAGCAATGGGGCAGAGCAGGAGATCCTGCAGTGGGACAAAGGGACACAGCAGTGTAGGAATTGATTGTATTAGGAAAGAAATCTGGAAAAATATGGAAGATGTGGAGATGATACAGAAATAGGTGACCTAACTCCTGCGGCGTCACCTGCAGAGGTTCGTGTTCAGAGCTTGCGTTGAGGCTGCTATGGACATGGGGAGGTTTGAGATGAACTGGGAGGGCTGTTTTGTGGTGTTTGATCATAACGGTACTAAGCTACTGACTTAGTAGTGTTCTGGCCACCAGAACTGACACCCTCAACTGAGACCCAACTTCTCAGTGGACATTGAACCTATTTGGTGGCACAGCTCTAGCGTAAGCCAAATCTTGGTGAGCAGGGTTCCCCTGCTCAGAGAGCCCATCTCTGCTTCCAGTCTGGAAGCTGAATGTGTGCTAATTTGTGCCAATTTGGCTGTGAAGGGTTTTGCAAGTGTCCCAGGCAGTGAAAGCCTAATGGGTCAGGCTGTAATGCGTGGGCACATTATGACTAAGTGGAAGCTGGGATTCCAGCTAATATCAGTATTTCTCCCATTTTTTTTCCCAGGTTCTTTGGGAATTGTTAGCGCTTCAAAGTAAGTCTAAAATGCACTGTGTGCTCTTTCAAAACAATGCTAAAAGGCTGTTGTTCCCTCTGAGCAATGTGTCCAAGGAAAGGTCTTCCAGAAAGGGACTATAAACAGCAGAGCCTTTCAGTTTCTGAAAACTCATTTCCATTAACCAAAACCATGTGCTGAGGAAGGGATGTTACCTGGAGCTCTGGGTAGCAACGCTATTCTGATTTTAATTTAAAAAAATAAAAATTAAAACCAAAAGAAACTATGGTGACAATGTAAGATACTTTTCACCCATATTAGTGCAAACATGTATTTGGCAGGGTGCTGAGCACCTTCAGGATGGTGAGAGTCAAGCTATTTTGAGCTTTACATGATCATTTTGATCTGGAAGGGGCCGGGCATGCAAACCTTGAGAACAAACATGATCTGGTTATCAAGTCTCATTACAAATTAATGTTTGCATTAAAAAAAAATACCTTTAAGCTTGTTCTTCAGCACGTCTGCGGCGTCTCCTTTCTTCCTTTATAACAGAGCCCTTCATGTCCACGTCTCTCTGTTCGGCAGGAAAAATGCCGTTAGCGGGTAAGAGCTGGGACTCCTGCAGCTTCCCCTCTGTGGATACTCTTTGCAATAGGTCATTGCGCTGTCACGCTGCCCTAATATATGAGCATTTACACCTGCTAGGAAAAGCGAGTCCACCATCCCCCTGGTGCGGCCCCGAGCAGTTGCATTCAGTCTTTTTATCATAGAAATAAAAATGACAATGACAGCAGAAAATGGCCGCTCTCTCTGGAGCTGGGCTAAGCTCTCCACTTCAAAGGTACTTTTATAGCATCCCTGGAGTCTCTAATAAAGGATGCCTGCTCTGAAAGGCTGGCATCTCTCCTGGAGAGCTGGGGAGCGGGTGTCTTTAGGGGCAATATTTACAGCGTTAAAGGGCTCCAGGGAAATGGGAGCAAGAGTTACAGCTTATTTCTTTTCCTTTTATTTCCATAGCTGCGCAGGCATGTTTGCCTCTGGTTGCTGTTTCGGGTCACTGGAGTGGATTTTGGAGCTCTGGGCATGATTGCCAGGCGTGCTGAGAGTCCACAGCACTTGGTGCTTACCTGCCTCCTCTCCAAATCTTTCTTTAGGAGATGCGACTCCATTGTGACTTGAGGACGGGGATTTCTGAAAGTCCCACTTAAAATGCTCTCTGCTTTCTATGCAAGTGATTTCGCTTGTTCTGCAGTGAAATCGGTATCCCCTGTCCTAGCTTTGGGCTTCCAAAGTAATGGTGTTTAAACCACGTTTTATTAGGTCCCTTAGACTTACTGCCATTTGGCTGTTAGGGAAGAAATGAAGAGATGTGTTTGGTGGTGAAACCAGCTCCGGTTTGTGGGACTTGCTGCGAAGATAAGAGGTGGGAGGCAGGGCTTGCTGCCCTCCCTGCCGGGGCTGGTGGCCACAGACCAGAGCCTGAGTTCAGTGCAGGACCTTGTCTGATACTGAGCTCAGCTTGTGTCTCTGTGGGTTTTTTGTGGAGGTTTGTTTTTGTTTGTTTGTTTATTTTTTTTTCCCCTGAACAAAAACCCCAGGACTCTGCTTTTTATGTTGGTTTGTGTGGGGCAGTGGACTCTTATTAAAACCTTCCCTGCATTTGCCTGTTGTGTTGTAGGCTGTGGTGGCCTGTCTGGCAGAGGCAGGGGAAGAGTCGGTGTTCAAGAAGCTGCTGAGCAAAGTGAAGGATGCTCAGACCCTGGATGCTCAGACCCTCGTGTCTTTACTGAAGCTGTTTCAGGATGTGAATCCCAAGCTGAGAGCGACTTTGCTGGAGTGGGAAGGGGGCACTGGCGAAGCCCCGCAGCAAACAGGTAGAGAAGCGGGTGCAGCCTCTGGCAAAGCGGGCGGGCAACCTTACAGGCAAAGCAGGTCTCCAGAAACCCCGTATCCTTACTCGGATGCAGGAGGTTTATCGCATGCAGGCCAAGACCCTGGAGTGTTTCCATCCCGCAGCAGCGGGGTGCAGGCAGTGCGGGGCTCTCCCCATTGCTGCCTGGAGGGCTGGATCGATGGCTGCGCAGCCAGCGTGGGTCAGAGCACAGCTGAGCCTCAGGATTGAAAGCTCCTTTCTTACTTGAGTCTGACACAAAGCAGTGGCCTTGCAAACCTGGTGTTAACCTCCAGCTTGCTTTATGGCTTTGTGCTCTGTTAGATAAATGAGACGTTTTCCTTTCATAGAGTTTAAAGAGAATAGTAAAGTGGTTTTCCTCTGCTGCTTGTGCTTGGGATGAGCTTTGCTATTCACTTAGATCTTTCACAGAGTCTCACTCGCTTCAGGAGCCTGTCAGTTCCTTCAGACTGACTTGTTTCTTCTCTTGTGTTTCTGAATCCTTTTCCCCCCAGAGAGCACAGATGAGGGAGAGGCGCTGACCGCTCGCTTGCTGGGACGCAGGGAGGAGCTGATCCAGAGTGTGACACGGCTGAGCCCCATCGTAGAGTTCCTGGAGGTGGCAGAAGAGGGATTCCTGACTGCCTCAGAGAAGCGGGTAAAAAAATCTGAAATAAGGAAAACTGGTTGGGTGAGGGTGTGTGTGTGTGTGTGTCTGAGGCACCGTCTTACTGCATGGTTTGCCAAGTGATGTGCTTGCCTCACCTGGCAATTTCACCCCCCTTTGCACAGCACGGGCTGCGCATGTGTGTTGTCTCAGATCCTTCTGCACTGAACGGGGGGAATAGCGAAAGCTGATCTGCGAAGGCAACCTCAAGAGCAGGGTGAACACTGCCTGGCGCAGTGTCAGAGCGCCCCTGCAAGCAGAGCCTGGGACAGAGGAGGCACCTGATATTCCTCGTAGGCCCTGAAAATGCCTTTCTGTGAGCCTGGAGAAGGCTCTGTAGCGGAGTTTGGTTTCAGCAGAACCACTAACACCTCTGTGCTGCCTGTCTGCTGTTATGTCCTCGTGTACTCAGCTCACCTTTCGGCTGACTCTCCCAGCTTTAACTCTTTTCTTTAACTCTTATCACAGAGTTGCCTGCGAGAGTAGCACATCCACTGACTGATTGCTTTTAAAATTATTTTTTCTGATGTGTTGAATGCAGCAGTTGGTGGGGAGGACTATTGCTTTCCTGTGAGCAATTGCATTATGTGTGCTGATTTGTAGAAGCCATAAAGGACAAAATATTGTGTATAACCTGCTTTCCTTTGTGTTTTGGGAGGAGCTGCCTATACCCTGCCTGTGCAGCTGAAACTTGCAGGGTGCCCCAGCATGCTGCGTTTGGCACACAGCTTGCAGGCCTCCTGTCCTAGTTTGTCACATCAGTTAGTTCCCCTGACGCAGGATTATAGCGAGTGGCAAGTACTGTTGTGCTTGGTGGCATGAATGATGTCTGCTTTCTGTCTGAGTGAGCCTGACCAGAGCCACGGCAGGTGGGCTGAGAACCTCTGCCTGGCTTGTAAGTCCCTCAGTAACGTCTTGCTCAATTCCACGCGGTCCCTGACTGAGGGTCCATCCTGGACCACCCCTGGGTACGGGCACAGCTCCGTGCAGGAGGGTCAGAGGAGGTGCTGCCAAAAAAGGCATCCACCTCGTCCTCATGGGCTGAGGTGTGACTGGTGGCTGATGAATTTTCCCCTCCAAAAGCAGCATGGCTGAGCCTGGGATGGGGACGTGAGAGAAGGCAAGGCGTGAGTGCAGCAAAGGACTTGGCATCTGCTGGGGATATTGTGGCTGTCAGCAGAGACCTGCACAGGGGTGCCTGGAGCTGAGCTCCTAGCCATGAAAGCTGCATCAGCAGTGGGGAGATTACGATTTTTCATATATGCCTATTCATGTTGCAGTACAGCCTTTCTTTTAAAGGTTGCACCTTTTCCTTGCACTCTTCTTTTTGTCTTAATGAAATTAGGTAGTTAAAATGCAGCCATTTTTTATATCCTTTCTTGTTGGGGGAAGAAAAAAAAAAACAACAACCCAACAATAAACCAAAACCATTCTGCCATCATAATTCTGCTCCTTGAGCACAGGATACAGTCTTTAATTGCATCATCATATGCTGCAGGACTCCTGCCTCATTTGGTGAAGGGGTAGTGTTATTCAGTATTTCTTTTTATCCTCTTCAGTCACTGCATGCTCCATTTGCTGCAGAGCCTCCAAACCCTGCTCCGAATACAAAATCCTTCTCCTCTCTATGGGATCCCTTCGTGCTCTTGTTTTAGCCCACAGGTTCCCAGCAAATAACAAATGGATTTGGGGAGCACTCCACTGAGCCTGGGTGCATAGCTTTTTCCCTGCTGTGGCACAGGAAAATAAGGCAGAAATTGCCAAGTGTAGACTGACCTTGGGGGGCTGCCCTTTTTTTCTGGCGTGCTTTATTTGTTTATTTTTTTTTCCCTCCTGACAAGTGGAAAAGTGCTTAATAATTTCAGAAGTTAAATTGATTAAATTGGTGGGCCTGTGGCATATGTGCAGTTGAGATCTCTGGTGTCTCAGGTGCAGTGCTGGGAAAACGAACGTGGAATTAGCAGCCACCTCTGAAGGTTTCGTCTTACCTGATTCATCCAGCATTGCGCTAGAGCTCTGGGCTGGCAGAGATAGGATCTAGTTCTCCAAGGGCTCACAAAGATGAGGCTTTCCTTTTTCTTCTCACAGTCACTGCCTCATTAGCTACACATTTATTCAGCAAGACAAGTGTGAGTTTTACGTATAACAGACTTTTTTCTAGGCAACTGGGTTCTTTCTGTGCCCGGTCCAAGCTACGCATGGAGCAAGTCTGATTTTCTTTGCTCAAAAATCAGTACATGGTGTGTTGCAAAGCCCCTTTGTAAATCCGTGTTTTTCTGGGGAACGTTTTACCTAGAGTTTCTATTTTTTTGAGTGCTTAACTTCATGGCTTCATTGGTGTTTCTGTAATGTGGGGAGGTAGGGTGGAGGATCTGGGAGATGGCTTGGGTGCAGATTCTCACTTAAGAGAAATAAACTTGGATACAAAGGAAGAGCAGGTAACCTCTTGTGCGAGGTGTCCCATGGCTTAGGTCATCGCAGAGTTCAGAGCAACCCATCCACAGGACAGCTCTGAATCTGGAGCATCAGAGTAGCTGGTAAAAACACCCGTCCTTTCTTTCTGTCCAGGCTCTCTTCTAGAGGGGACTTGGGCATTTTGAGCTATGTGCTTTCCCTCCCCTTTGGCTCCAGTGCCTGCCCAGCTTGATGTTCAAACCAAGCTGCTTCAGAGCTAGGACAGGTATGACACTAGTCCTAGACAGGTATGAATGACAACACGAGCAAGATTACCAGCCATTGCAGGAGGAGTCTTAACTGGATGCACCAGAGGATGGAGAAGTCCCGTTGCTTTCTGTCTCACCTGGTTGGTGTCAAAATAAGTCGCAAAATGTCAGCACTGCATCCCTTGCTGCTGGGGCCATCACTCCTGTGCCTGTTGACACTTGCCTGGGAGTGGTGGTAGGTTACAGCATGAGCTTTCCAAAAAAATGCTGCTCTTGTACCCCTTTTTGTGTTCTCTTAAAAGATGACTTCAGACTGAGCAATCCGGAGTCGGCTCAGTGTGAATTAGATGGGAGGATATGTCAACAGGTTCACTAACAGAGTTTTGGCTATAAAAGGACAGATTTTTGGAAATGAGAGAAACTAATTAATGAGATCAGCTGCTCGTAAGAGAGCAGGAGGAGCTGTTGGATTAGTTTCTTTTATGTTAAAGGTAGGAGAACTGTCTGAAGTTTGCACCCTCAATGAGAGAGGAGAATTTGTATGAGAGGTTACAGACTTGAGTGAATGAATCACTTGAGGGGGAGTATTGGGACCTGCAAGGAATGGCTGAAATGTCCGACAGAAGAAGAAATGTACTTTAGAGGTATGATGAGAGTCCTGTAGTACCTCAGGCTGCTGGGCATCACAGCCTACATTGAGACAAGCAGCAAACATTTGCCTAATTGAGTAAAGAAAAAGAATAATGAGAAGAGGTGACCCTCAAACTCATGACTGAGCCTAGGGACAAGTCCAGGAGAGGCATGGAAACAGAAATTTCTTGCAGTTGAAGTGAAACCACAGCTCAAAGGGCATCCCCAGGCAGCTGGAGGAGCTGACATGTGGCTATGAGCACGACAGCAAGGTTTATTACTGTATTTTCCAAGTTGAGAGTGGTTTCTACAATTGATGACCAGGACAGATGTATGGCGAGGGAAGCAGTGATCCAGGCAGCCCGCTCTGTGGGTGCACAGGAATCTGTGTTGGGACAGGCTGGAGGACGCGTGTAGCTGAAGCACTGCGTGTAAACAAAAAAAGGGGATAAAATGCAGCAAAGGGTGTTCAAGTAAATTGTTTCTGCCTGACCTGGAGTCTTTATTTGATGAGATAAAAATGGCTTTTTCTGCCTTGATCTAGACTTGAGCAAAGCATTTGAATTTCATGCGAGGAAATTGTTAAACTCGAGGAAGCGGTGATATTAAAAAAAGGTTGTGTCTTATTGCGGCACAGCCACAGATTGTGCTGAAGGCAGGACTGACAGGTTGGAGCGAGGTTACCCGTGGGGTCCTTGGAACTTACTTAATATTAACACTGATGTTGTTGACACACAAGTATCACAGTATGCTTAGCAAAACTTGCTGATGAGCAAAACTCTGATCTTTTGTCCACACAGAGGAGGATCTGCAAGAGGGAGAAGAATTGCATGACTGCAGAACGAAATAGTGGGGATTGAATGACGTGGCAGTATGAAGTGAAGGGCGTGCGTTTAGATGCAGAAATGAGAACTAAGAATTAAGACCTTATCTGAAATTTGTGTGTGCCGTTCCAGTCTTGTTCAAAAATGGTGAATTCGTATTGAAGCAGAGACAGATCTGCAGTTGTAAGATCAGGGGAGTGGAGAGATGTTTTACGAGAGGAGCTGCCTTATTTAGACAAGTGAAATGAAGACTGAAAGGGAGTATGATTGTGCTCTTATAAAGAAATGGGAGAGGAAAGGTAGGGTAAACGCCTCAGAGAGTTTAGAAGGCTTTTTAAGCTAAAAGATAATGTTGGCACAGGAACAAATGGGTATACGCTGGCCATGAATAAATTTAAGCTGAAAATTAGAAGAATCAACAGGGGAATGAGGCTGTGGAAGAGCTTTCCAACCAGGGGAAAGGGAGCAGAAATGTAACTAGTTTTAGGACAGATCTTAGTGATTTTATTAATGGGACTGTGTAGTGTAGTGCTTATGACAGCAGGGAACTGGGCTGGTGACCTGCAGAGTTTCTGCCAGTCCTACATTTCAAACGCTGAGGAGCACAGCATTTGCAGAGAGGAGGTCAACCTGTATTTGTCAATTGGTTTTCCCTTGTAGGAGCCTTGTAGGTATTATAGTGGCATGCTAGAGCTTTTCCAAGCTACAGTGATTGCATCTCACGTAAGAATTGTCTCATGTGGCCTTGTCATAGAAATAATCATTCAATTAATAGGATGCTTATTTAAATAACGAGTCTTTTTTTTTTTTTTTTAGTTTCCATCCCTGTCTTTCGCTGACAAGCAGAAAAATTGGGGAGACAAGGGCAAAGAGACAGCCAATTTAAAAAGTATTTGCTAAAAATATTAAATGAAATATTGTTTTGAATCCTGTCTTTAAGTCTTTTCTTTGTTCCCTTTGAAAAAAAAAATGCTTTTTGCTTTTCAGCCACTTCCAAGAGATAGACTTGGTGGAAGAACCCATCGGTGTAGTTTTCAAGGTGACATATGTCAGATATACCTGGGACGTGTTTAGATGTTCCTGTAACTAGCACCCCATAACACCTCCCAGTTAATCAAAGTAGTGGAAACAGTGGATGTGGATTTATTGCAATACTGTGTACTGTGATACTGTTCCTGTTTCTCTGATCTCTCTTCAGATCCAAGAGTTTGTAGGAAACTCTCACAAACAGGTTCTTGGCTGTTTCTTTGTTGCAGGTAGTTTTGGATTGCTGCGAAGGCGGCTCTCAAAGGGAAGCCATGGACAATCTGCTCAGGAAGGTGCATGAAGAGAAAACCCTGAAAGCGGAAAGTTTGGTCAAACTTCTGGGGGCTGTGAAAGCATCATTCCCTGGTCTCCACCTTCTTCTAGACAGCTTGGTGGCAACGGCAAATGTCTCTGATGGCAAAGGTATGGGTACACTAAACTTGAGGTGACTGGGGATTGCCAGGAAGTTTGGATGCTTGTCTGGACTTCGGCGTGCTCTTATAATCTTACTTTTATGTAAGGGAACGGGGTGGCCTTTTTATGCAAACAAAAATGGTATGGGAGCACTGAGGTAGGAGGACTATGCCAGCAAGAAAGCCCTTGATTTCAGTGAAATGAGCGGTGTAGGGCAGAAGTCTGTTGGGCTCCTTCCTTGAGTTTGACACTGACAGGGATGAAACTAGGATGTCATGTCTGCAAAACAGGAGACTGCTCCCTACAGTGTCAAATTACTTTTTGGTTTTTAGTCACTTAAAAGTAGCAGCATGTGTCTCCATAATAAATAGAACACTTAATAAACTCTCTGTAGGTGAAGGCATCTTTACCAAACTCTGGTCCATTGGTGACTTTAACTCATGGTACTTGCTGGCTTTGAAAGCAAATACCTAAAACTTCCCCAAAGCTGTAGATATCTTGAAATTAAATATAGGCAGTGTCTTACCTGGCTTCAGTCTTCATGAATTCCTCGTGATTGAGAGAGACTGTGGGCTGTGCATTTTGTTGGGTAGTGTTTCTGCGCATTGTGGTCATTGAGTTGTGGTCTCCCGTGTGGAGCAGAGTGTGCTGATGGGAGTGCCACGCTTAGTGTCCTCTTTAGATATCATTATGTTGAACAGCTCGTCCCCTTCTTTTTGTTGTGGTGGAGTTTTATTGTTTGTTGCCTGCCAGTAGTGGTTCAGGGGCTTGTGAGTCCTCACCTTTTGGCTGGTGGGACAGCCTTCCAAGTTTGGGTGGGTTTAGGCGCACCTCTGAGCAGTTCAGATAGAGAGGTAAATTTGACCAGCTCTGAAGTCACTTAAAAATTAAAAACTAAATTAACATGCAGTGAAATGTAAATGAGTGTTTAATAGAAAGCAAAACTGTGCTCATAATGCTGATAATTTCCTCTGTAGCAAACATTCCCGACAGGCAGTTTGCTTTGTCATTTGTTAAGCACGATTGCTTTCTTGAAACACCAGACTCCCAACATGGTTAATTATCTAGTGATAATACCCATTCCAAGGAGGAGCATTCCTTAATTACATAGAGCTGAATCTTCTCAAATTGCAGCTTGAACAAACAGAAGCACAAATACTTCTTATCGTGGAAATGAAGAGGGAGGGAATGATTTGAGCCGCTGATGGCAGCCTTTGATGTCCTGTGCTGTCCTGCTAACAGAAAGGAGGACGTCTTGTACAGCGGTACAGGGCACGCTGTGGTTATGGAGCTCACCTTGGTATGGCAGCGGAGCTGAGAGTGCATTCATAACAACTCAAATTTGTGTAATAAAATCAGAAATATTTCAATGGGAGAGGGGGGAAATTTTTTTATTTGTAAACTGTCCCCTGATCCATGTGGGCACGTCCAAGTCATACCTAAACCCTATGGAGCTCAAGTGCTTAATGAGGTTCCTTAGCTTTGCCGGGGAGTAGACTCGTGTCTCCAAGAAGTCTTTGTCCAGGGAGTTTTTCATATTAGCTCAAAATCTACCATTGATTATCCCTACAGCCTGCCATTGCCTCCTTCGCCATCCTGGAGAGCTTTCTCATCTTACCTCGCACTGTGTCTTCTGGGTCCCAGAGACTGTATTTTCTTTTCACCAAGCTGTGTGTATTTAGCTGCTTTTCTCCGAAGCAGTGTTGTGCAAATAGTAGATTTTTCTATTTGGTACTGAACCAAAATGATTGAAAGACCTAAGCACACAAATAAAAAACACACATAGATGTTTTGGATGAACTACAGGTTTTTTTGTTTTAGATTCTCTTACAAAAACATAACTATGCATCTTCTTCAATTTAGTAACTCCAACAGTGAAAGAAATCCTTTTCAGATTCACCTATTTAGCAATTTCCAGTTTTATTTATCAACTAATCTGGCCACAAATACAATCATATATTACTTTTGGTACACGATGTATTTTGCCCAAGTCTCTTCGTTATCCTGAATAAACACGGCTCCCCTTTCTTGAATTAGTCCATTGTGTCCTGATCCTGGGGTGTCTTTAAAGGGTTGTGGTGTTACTCCAGAGTAATAACTTCTCAGATTCATCAGGGCAAACCGCAGCAGACCCAACTTGGAATTAGATATGGGACGAAGAAGGAATGAGGTTAAAGTTGCATTTTTTTTGGTGTAAGGGAGAGAAGAGGGTGTTACTGCTGCTTTGCAATCACAAGTCTGGTTTGTGTTTCCTTAACATTTGCACCAAGGACAATTCAGCCTGCTTGGTTCTTGATTATCTTGGACCATCTGGGTGTTTGTAAAATGTTTGATAGTCACACTGCTGGGGCAGAGTGTGCTGCAGAGCTCTTTCTCAATGGAGTGGATCAAAGACTCCCACTTATGGTTCTCTTTCAGTGAAACTACAATTAAAAGTCATTAATGGGGTCTCCTTGATTTCAGGGCATCAGAAGAAGCTGATGAACATCTCAGGTGTTGTCTTCACAGACAAGACCATGCGTTTACCTGCTGAACAGGGCTGAGAACTGAGACTTTCTTCTTCTGGGCTCAGACCAGGACTGAGACTCGCAAGGCATTTGGTTGCCAGAGACCTATTTCTGTAGGCACGTGCAGGCAGAGGATGTTCTGTGTTGTCTTTGTTTGATTTGGAGAAGTTTTGAGTTGTCATGTTGAGGCTGTGTGTTAGTCACCCAGGGAGAGCTGGCTGCCTTGGCTTTTTCATTCCCCACCCCCAGCTCTGAAGCCCTTTGGGAAGATGCTGCAAGCTGAGCTCTTCTTATTTTCCTTCACATGCATTCAGCCAAATGGAGCCCAGAGGATTATGGAGCCAAACTGTTGAGACGATACCGAGAAAACTTAGTGGAGCTCCTCACAGACACCCAGGTGCTGCTGCAGGGCATCTCTGCTGCAGAGAGCCTGGCTCCTGCTGAGAGAGAGGTAAGCAGTCTCCTGTACATGTGCTAGGAGATACTGAGGTGTAGTCCCCATCTGGAATCCCGATCGAGTCCTGAGGACTTGATTTGCTACCTGTCATGGCTTGGTTTGGGGCAGTCCTCCAGCAGGACTCGGTTTAACGATTCTTTAGTATCCCCTAGCGGGAGTGAAGCAGGTAATGTATATGAAGCTGAAGGTTGGCAAGGCAGAGTGGCTGATTTGGGCATTCAGGAGAGATGCTCAGCTTCAGAGCAAGTTGAGGAAATGGCTGATGTATTTGGGTGAACAGAGACCTTATAACCCCTTCCAGTACCTAAAGGGGTTACAGGAAAGCTGGGGAGGGACTCTTGATCAGGGAAGGGAGCTGTAGGACGACGGAGAATGGTTTTAAACTGAAAGAGAGGAGATTTAGATTAGATATTGGGAAAAAATTCTTTACTGTGAGGGTGGTGAGCCCCTGGCACAGGTTGTCCAGAGAAGCTGTGGCTGCCCCATCCCTGGAGGTGTTCAAGGCCAGGTTGGATGGGGCTCTGAGCAACCTGGGCTGGTGGGAGGTGCCCCTGCTCAGGGCAGGGGGGTTGGAACTAGATGATCTTTAATGTCCCGAAACCATTCTATGATTCTAAGAGCTGGGCTTCCAAGTGGTCACTGCTTGAGTTGCACTGTGAGCCAGGTCTTCAGCAGGGCAGGAGCAAGGGAAGGCTGGGTCTGGAGGGAGCCATGGTCGTGGCTAAGCATGATGCAGATGGACGGGGACCCTTGTTAGTGCCTCGCTGTGGGTCTTTCCAAGGCAATGGAGCAGGTTGTGAGGCGTGAGGCCGGCGGTTTTGCCTCTCTCGTGTCGGCGGCCCTGGAGGAGCAGTCTCTGTCGGTCTCTGCTGTTTGGCAGCTGCTGCTGGCTGTGCGCGAACCTGCACCGCTGAACCTGCTCATGGAGGAGATCCGGAAACAACCTGGCGCAGAGTTTTTCTTCCAAGCAGGTAATGGCCTTGGTGTCCCCCCACGCTCTCCCTGCTGCTGGCAGGAGCTGCTTTCTAACTCCTTGCCCTCTCCTCGACCAGAAGCTTCTTTTCTTCCAGTGGCTCTCAACACCTCTGTCCTTGGTGAAACAGTTGATTAGTTTTGTCTGCAAACGTATCTGCTTTGCTTGTGGCTCTGTGCCTTCAGGTTTCATAATGAGCAAACCTTTTGATAGGTGGCCACCACCCTGTGCTAATAACCATCTGAAGGCCCATCAGACTCAAAGCATGGGTTTCGTCAAAGGTCTGTGTGCAGCCACCACCCTGTCCTCCTCAGAGCCTCAGCCTCCTGCTTTGAGTTTTCCTACTTTAAAAGCTAAACTGTGCTTTTCCCCAAAAAATCGTTGTCAAAATCTCATGCAGGTGTGAGGAGTACTCAGGTTGGTGGTCTTGTGGGGCTGGAGAGAGGGGGGCTGTGTAGAGCCCGGCTGTGTGTGCTGGCCCAGTGGACACAAAGCTGGGGTTCACCTGCCTGCAGTAAGATGACTGTGGGGTAGCTGCCTCTGTCCGAATTCCTCTCCTCCATCCCCTCCGTGCTCAGCCCGGAGAAACCAGCACTTCTGGCACACAGTGCATCTGGCTGCTTTTTACGTGGCTCAGATCTGTGTCCTCAGATGAGGCAAATCGTGCCTAGAAATTCCTGTTCCTCTGCAAAAGTCAGTATGGGATGTCTGTAATTGGGGGAGAGAAGAAATCCTGAGTCTTGGGAGAATCATGCCTGCCTTCTGAGGTTGTCAGTGTCTCTTTCAGCAATGTGCTTTGGAAAACCTGATCTTCTCATCCAAAGTTGGACAAGCAGTGAGAAGTAAGGTCTGCTGGGGTTTTATGCTGGATGTCAGTGCTGCAATTAGTATAACCAAAGCTTGCCTGTAATTGCTCACTGTTTCCTGTGCCCGAAAGAAGTCATTCCTACTGTTAACAGCTCAGCTTCAGGTGTGGGCTGGACAAAGCTCAGTGAAGCTAAGGCCTTCAGGTTCTCTTTGGGTTTTGTGTTTTTAAATACCTTTACTTTTTCTTTTCCTCTTCAGTGGCCACCAGCGAGAGCACAGCCATTGAGATCATCCTGCGGCACAGCAAGCTGATCTCGGAGGCCATCCAGCAGAGAGCGGACCTGGAGGTTTTGGCTCCGGGGGAAGAGGGACTCACAGAAGCAGTAAAAGAGGTACGAGGGGATGCTCTTGGAGCCGGCATGGTTTGGGGCTCAAAGGGTGGACAGGCCCTAGTGCGTGCTGAAATCAAGGGACATTGCTTAGGTGGGGGAAGCCATCCAAAACTGGAGGTGCCCCTCTGCTGAAGTAAGAGTGTGTTGGGTGTTTTATTTAAATTCTGCAGGATTTCTTAGGTGAAAGAATTTGCCAGTGAGATTCTCAGTTGGTGAAAATGTGCGTATTCAAACACAGCAGAACTGTTTCAGCTCTGCAAAGGTGCTGAAGTCCTAGAGAAAGTGGAACTGCCAGGGAGTGGGTTTCCATTTGAGGTGACTGTTCCAGGACATATGAGAATGAAACGCTCCTAGAAAATGCAGTGAGGATGCCGTGATTGTGTAGCGTCCCAGAGTGCCTTGCCCGTTTTCCCTTTGACAAGGAAAATGGGCTGTGTTAGTAATGAGCTGGCCTTTTCCACCAAGCAGCCTGCAGTTGCTCATTCCTGCTCTGGTTAGCTGCTGTTGGAGATCTGGAAGGGTGAGGTAGATATGGGCATGCACAGATCCTCACCTTGATTCTTGCTGCAGTGGCTGTCTGAAGCAGGTCTGGATTTGGAAGGGAGAGAAAAGCCCAGAGAGAGCTGTGTATGAAAGACAGGTTTATGAGTTGGGTAAGCTTGTAGTGCTGTAAGGCATTGAGGAGCCGCCCTTTCCATGGAAAAGTGGTTTTAAGTGAACTAATACCAAAACCAGAAAGTCTGAGAATTTAATTTGTTGTAACTTTTTTTTTTTAATCCTGAAATTCTCTCAGCTCATGCACATACATCAGTGGAGGGGCAAAGACCTGTATGGAGAGGGATTTCTTTTCTGGTTTCTCAAAGCAGGTTCCCAGCAGTAGAGATGAAATAAAGCGGATGGGCCCTCGTTCCCAGACCATCCTGACCTTTCACAGCCCAAAATCTCTGTCATGTGATGTTTTCTTCTTCTTACTTCTCCAGCTACTGAGTATTTCTGCTCAGAAGGAAAGTTCAGAGGCCTCCTTGAAAGCGGCTCTGAGCGCAGCCCAAGAGAAGTCTGTCCCGGCCATCAAGATCTGTCAGCTGCTGTGCAGTGTCCACGAGTCCTTTCCAGACCTGCAGCCAGTGATGCAGGAGCTGGGGCATGTGGGTAAGAAAAGCACAAACTTTCATCCTTCCGTGATCTTTTACACAGTTATGGGAGTCTTGGGCAGTTTGGTAGTGGTCCTCAGTGTCATGGTGGCCTGATGTCATTTCACCTGTGGCCAGATGTCAGTGTTGTACTTGCAGGAGGATTCACAGGGGTGACCTCTGGATCCAAGCATTCTCCTGCTGGTAAAATGCACCAGATTAAGAGTTTTGTATGTTATGAGGGTTGTAGAGATTTTAACTGACCCCATAGTGGTATTCCTTAACTGTGTTTGCATGTCTCCACACCAGCCCTTGCTCAGTAGGCATTTAAGCAACTTAGTTATTTAATTTGTATCGATATTCGGTTATTTTTCAGATTTTTTTATCCTTAACCTGTGGGGTTTCTTTGGCTCTCCTGGTACTGTTGGATCTGTATGAGTTTGGACTTGTGTTACAATCCCTGACTTTTTCTGTGTATGTGTGGGTACTTCACAGGCTGATTGCGAAAAGGTCACATCAGAGTGCACTTGTCTTGTGCAAAGATGACTGTGATGGTGCAGTTCGTAGTCCCAGACATTTTCCGAGTTAATTTTCTCACAGTGTCTTAATTTGGTCTTGCTATGTATACACTTTACAGAGCAAGTGATCCCCTGGGAGGGTCCCACAGCAGTAAGGGAATGTTACATACTGTACTAGTTTGGCAAAGGTAGAATGAAACATATGCAGATCGCAGTTTGGTGAGCTCCAGAAACAAATGCATAGCAATAACCATGTGTGAGACCCTGCCCTGAGCTGTGGGATGCTCTCCAGCTGAGCCGAATTGTGTCTCTGCATCCGTCATTTGAAGGAAGAACGCTTAACAGAATTTGTTGCTTTAACGAAAACGATAACAGAGGGCCGGGAAGCTAACTGCAGGTTTGCGTTCTCTTGAAAAGGATGCAAATGTGACTTGCTTACCGTACATTTTTGTGGCATTGTGCTTCCCAGCGCATCCAGATTCTTTGGGCTGCGGAGTCCACTGGGATGTACACAGTGTGATTTTTATCCAAGGTGCCGGTTCAGCTCAATCCCACCTGGTGCCAGAGCTGCTTAGCTTATGTCGCAGCGTGGAAATACTAGCAGATTGCTAGGTAGTTAGAGTAAACAGCTTGTTATTAATGTCTAGTCTTCTTTTTAGGGGTAGAAGGTTTGTCTGAAAATTTGGATCAGGACCACAATCGGTCTTAATGAATGAACACAAGCCTCCTGGCTTTGACACTCACCATCGTTTTGTGTTTGACAGCGACAGGCGAAGCCAATGTCCCCTGCGTACGGGGAAGGGGCAGAGGGCGAGCTGCTGTTCGTTAACTTGCCTGCGTTCTTGAGCAATGGGGAGGTGTTGTTGGGGTGGCAGGTGGGACTGGGCGACTGGGAGCAGTGCATGTGTAGAAGAAACTGGGGACCTGGATTACTGCTCTAGCCATAGGGCTAGGAGGGTGAGAGCACATGCTCTGCTCCCCTGCCTTGACTCAGTGGCCTTAGTGGTCTCGTGAGAGATGTCCTACACTGTAGATCCAGTGTTCATGCCCAGCTCAGGTCTAAGTCCTCTCTTCATACTCCACCAAGAGCTGCCACCAATCCAGTCGGCTTTTTTACCGGTTGTGGCTCTGATGAGAATTTCCAGAGAAAAGGCGTTTCCTTCTTATCTGGCATTCCTCCTCTGTCTCCTGCCGATGCTGCAGGCACCTGCCCCGCTCCCCTGCGCCCTTTCTGACCATGGGATGTGCCAGGGCTGATGCCTTGCTGACTCCAGAGGAGATAAGCCAAGAAGAATTGCACGTGCCTGTGAACGTGCAGCCCACCTTAGCTCCCGGACACCTTGCAGTGCTTACCAGCGAGGGACTTGGGGAGTCAGCTAGATTGCTCTGGCAGATGCCTGCTTCTCTGGCACCAATATCAAAGAGAGCAGACTGCTGTTACTAAGTGTCTTTGCAGGGCTTCAAGCCAAGGTTGAGACTAAATCAAGCAGGAAGCCACATCAAAAACTAGAGCCCTGGAAAAATGGTATTTACTTGGCAAAAATATATATTCTGTATGAAGTGTCCAGAGGACGATTGCCAGTTACCAGCCCCTTTTTGGCATCCTATGGATCCTTACACTGAATGTCCCTATCTTAATTTCTAGGCCAGTCTCTTTAGCTCTGATATCACTGCTTACCAGCCCTAAATGTTGCAGGTGGCTTTATGGATCAATAGCCATGTGGCTCTTGGCATGAGATATGAATGATAACTGTGGGCTTCATGTTTGAGGGATGTGAGCTTCCACTTGAAACAGAGGAGATCTTACATTTTTGAAGAACATATGTGCCGCATGGAGATGCATACAGTTTGCATTTCCACTTGAAAGCAACAGTTCTTACATCTCTACTGAAAAAAAAAAAAATCTGATACTTAATTTAAGTAAGCTGAAGCACTTGGAAAGCACCAGGCATCCCTTGTGGAGGAAACTGCCTCCATCCCCAATCAACTCAGCATCATGAAAGTAATGGGTTGGTTTCTTTGGTGGAGGTACAATGTGAAATCTGTTGGCTTCTCCTTGAGTCCCTTCTATAGTTGGAGCACTTTCACTCTTGGCAGCTGGTGCTTGCAAGGATGAAGTTTGGCTCTTCCAGCCAACTCCATAACCTCTTCTCTTGCCAGCTGCTTTTCAGGTCTCTCTACAGTCTCTTCTTGAGAGATCATGTTTGTCAAGGTATGCCTCACTTTCAGAGCTCAGAAATGTGTCAAGAACTCCAGCAAAAGGCTTTTCCTCTACATAGTCTTGTGTTTAAAACAGACAGTTAGCATCTAACTTAGGCTTGAGTCAGCCCCTGGAACTGTTAAATTCTGGGGTTTGTGAGCAAAATGCCATTCTCCCCTATAAAGACTCTGTGTTAGAAGCCACCACGGGTGTCAGCGACCATCAGAATGACTTTCAAAATGCAAAGGAATGGGTGGATTTTTCTTCCGGCTTAAGCTGAAGAAGTGGGAGATGGGATGGTAACACACCAAGAGAGCTTCTGTTTCTGGAGTCTAATATCTATCATGAATTGCAGGGAGGGTTGAGCAGCCACCAGGATTACAGACTCAGCAGACCACTTACAAAAGAGAAAGAGAACTTAGTATGAAATATGCCATAATTAACAGCAGGATTTTTCTTCCAGTGCTGAATGTCTTTGCCACCAGAGAACGGAAAGTGATGCAAAGTCCAGAGTCCCAGAGGACCCCGCAGTTGGGAATTCATGTCTGGGACCTTTCTGGTGTATGTTTGCCCTCGGGCTCTGTCTGCTGCCAGGAGGCTCAGCCGGGAGCATGGCTAAGGCATGCTAAGTTCCTGCCCCTCAAACTTGATGTGCAATCATTTAATCAGTCTGGTCTTATTTCTCATGAGAGCACTCGGGTTCACCTCCCAGCTTCCTGCATCTCCAAGGATGGAAGCTGACTGAGTAATGTCTGTTGCTCAGTGCTGCTCTAAAGAGGTATGAAATGTTGTCTTCACCCATAGGAGGGGTTCTGGGAGGCATCCTGTCTGCCAAGTGGAAAGGAGTCGCTGCCCTGATGTAGCAGTGCCGTGTGTCCCCTCTTCTGTTCAGGCAGCAGCCAGCCTGTGGTACTTGCTGCCATTAAAGAAACCTGCCAGTTCAGCAACCTGACACCTGACCTTACTGTCCCATCAGCTTTGTGTCATACAGTTTAGCCTGTCTCCCATTCTCCTGTCTCATGGTAGCCTTTGAAAGCCTTTTGAGGGTGTATTCCACCATCAGGCAAGGTTCCTCCTGCCATCCAGGATGTGTATATTACTCTACAGCACTACAGGTTGCAGGTACCTAGCCATTGATTTCCCATGATCTGCTTCAGCTTTCTTTCAAAACTGTTCTCTGGGAGTAGTAGCATCCCCCTGAAAACAGAGAGCTGTTCCTGGAGCCCCATTATGCATTTCCCCATGAAGGTGGACTGAAGTTGAGAGCTCACCCTGCCTTTATACCATTACAGTCTTGTGCTGTTGTCTAGGCTAAAGGTATGTAATACTTGTAATTGAACAACATTTTCACAGGCATAAGAGCAGGAGGACCATGAGCCAGCTCTCAGCCCACCGCAGTCTGTGGCAAACTCCACTTCCTCTGACTCAGGTTACACCCCTGCTGCCATGGCAATTCTTCTAGACATTTCCAGTCCTTAGTTGCCTTCCTTCTCATATCTTCATAGACTCATAGAATGGTTTGGGTTGGACCTTAAAGAACATCTAGTTCCAACCCCCTGCCCTGGGCAGGGACACCTCCCACCAGCCCAGGTTGCTCCAAGCCCTGTCCAACCTGGTCTTGAACACCTCCAGGGATGGGGCAGCCACAGCTTCTCTGGGCAACCTAGGCCAGGGGCTCACCACCCTCACAGGAAAGAAATTCATCCTGATAGCTCATCTAAATCTCCCCTCTTTCAGTTTAAAACCATTCCCCCTCGTCCCGTCGCTCCCTCCCTGATCACGAGTCCCTTCCCAGCTTTCCTGGAGCTGCTTTAGGGACTGGAAGGGGCTCTAAGGTTGTCCCGGAGCCTTCTTTTCTCCAGGCTGACCCCCCCCCAACTCTCCCAGCCTGTCCTCCCAGCAGAGGGGCTCCAGCCCTCGCAGCATCTCCAGGGCCTCCTCTGGCCCCGCTCCAACAGCTCCGTGTCCTTCTGCTGTTGGGACCCCCCGAGCTGGAGGCAGCACTGCAGGGGGGTCTCCCCAGAGCGCAGCAGAGGGGCACAATCCCCTCCCTCGCCCTGCTGGCCACACTGCTGGGGATGCAGCCCAGGATGTGGTTGGCTTTCGTCCACATTCATCCTGCCCAGCAAGGTGACTCTCTTTGACATTCAACGTTTCTGGGAGATTTAAAGGTACTTCTTCACTTGGGTCAGAAGAACTGATAGTGTTAGTTGTAGGGACATGGGAAGAGACCTTAGAGGTGAAAGGCATGTATCGTTATCTTGATGGAGGAGGACAAACTGGAAACGAGTCTTCCAGTCTGTTTTTCTCCCTTGATGTATTCAGAGGTCAACGGGTCACCACTTGACATCTTAAGATTTCCAAGTTCGTTGGAATATGTCACCTAGTTTCTAGTTCATTGGAAATCCAGGGCAGTAGCGCTGTGCAGGGAGGACACTTTGCTGAGCTCTCCTCATAGCGAGGAAGGCGCAAAACTTCATTTCTAAGCACAGGCTGAATTTCCTGTGCATTGGCAAAAGAAGTCTGCACTGGTTTCCATGGCCACACAGTTGCATGGTTCTCATTATAGCAAAGAAGCCAAATATATCTGTTTGTATTTTGATTTCTTCCATACGTGCATTCCCTGTGGGTCTTTTCTGTAGATTGAGATTCCTAGGTGAATTTTACAGCTTGTGCTTTTTGAGATGATGGTGTTACAGGGCCTCAGAAAAGCATTATACTTTGTAAGAAGTGAATGTAATGAGCGATTTAAAATACCTCAGGGCCCTAACCCGAAGACTCAAAAGGGTCATAGCACGATTATCTGTTCCCTTTCAAAGACTTTGCGTTTGGGAAGTGTTCCTGAGATTTCTTGTAATTAATGGCTGGATATCCACTCTCAATGGCAGACTTAGGCAGTATCATACCTGAGGCTCATATTTTCAAACATTTAATCACAGCCGTAACTTCACGTATCTGAGCAGGAGGCGGATGCTTGGAAGCAATTGATGTTCCTGTTTGAGGAACAAGCTCTTTGGAAAATCTGGCCCTGACTCTTGGCAATCTAATCCAGCCCCTGCTATGCGTGGGTGGAGAAACTCAAGGACCACACTTTCATGCGTTGTACCACGCATGGCCACGACCACTTTTGGGCAGAGCCATGTGCCACCGTTGTGATGGGACAGCATGTCTGATGTGTGTCTGTTCTTGCTGCGCAGGGACAACGGTCTGTGTGGGCGCATTCAGGAGATGGGAGACAGGGGCTGGTGCCCAGACCTACTGGTCACCACCAAAACAGGAATTGCTCTTTCTGTAGGTCTCTTGACTGAGGGAACTGGGGAGAAACCTGGGATCAGGAAGTGGAAGGTGAACAGTGAATCACAAGTTGAAGCTCTGGACAAAGATGAGGACAAGGCGGGAGGAGGCGGTGCCAAGGAACTGAAGGAACACCAAGAAAAAGTGTCTTCCAAGAAGAGTTTTGTCTGCAAAGCTTGTGATAAGACCTTTCACTTCTACTGTCGCCTGAAGGTGCACATGAAACGTTGTCGGGTGGCCAGAGGAAAGCAAATCCAGTGTAAGGAGTGCAGTGAGGTCAAATCAACAAAGAAGGAGCTGGAGAAGCATCAGCTAGAGGTCCACGGGGTGGTGGGGACAGCCAAGAAGAAGAAGAAGCGGCTCCCTGTGGCGTGCGACATCTGTGGCCGAGAGTTTGCTCATGCCTCAGGTAGGATTGGTGGAAGCAGGGTTATTTGGAGGTTATTTGGACAGAAGTTTGGACAATATAATAAAGTGATAGTCTGAAATCTCCTCCTCCTCCCTGCAGCTCTGTGAGCACTGTGTGTGAGAAATGCAGCTCAGCTCATTTCTCCTGCCCCACTGAGCACAACCGTTTTCTGATTAGTTCTTCCCTAATTGGTTTTCCACATGGCTCATCAAGGAAAAGTGGGGCTACTGGCAAACTTAAAAGCCTCCAAAAATAATCAAGCTGTTCCAGTTCTGCGGCTGGTTTAGCAGGACGAGTAAGAGGAGTTGAGTCTCTTTGCCCTCCCTGTGGCAGCTCACGATATCCTGGTGGACCTCCAGGCTGGAGGACACAGGTGGACCCCTGGTGTTGTGGATGGGCTGGTGGACCTCTGGGCTGGGTGGAGTGGTGCCTCTGCAGCAGGGTTGGGCAGGGCTGGCACTGGGTCCCACCAATGCCACCCCGGTGTCCTGCCTGCCTCCCCAGGGATGCAGTACCACAAGCTGACGGAGCACTTTGACGAGAAGCCCTTCTCCTGCGAGGAGTGCGGGGCCAAGTTCGCAGCCAACTCCACGCTGAAGAACCACCTGCGGCTACACACGGGGGACCGGCCCTTCATGTGCAAGCATTGCCTGATGACCTTCATGCAGGCCTCAGCCCTCGCCTACCACACCAAGAAGAAGCACGCTGAGGGTGAGCCTTCCCTGCAGAGCCTGGCCCCAGGCTTGGCTTGCTCCATCCACTCCTTCCTGCCCTACTCCTCCATCTGCCTCCTGGTTGCTTCCCCAGCCTCTCCATCCTTTGGGAGGCTGCTCCCAGATCTTTTTCACCCGCGTGGTTTCATCTGCTGTTCCCTGCTCTGCCTCTCCCCCATCCCCTTCTCCAGCTCCTCCCTTTAGCCTTGCTCTCTGTTATGGGGATCTCTCTCTGCCTTCCTTGGTTTGCTCCCGGTTTCCTGAGCTCCTCTCTGTCCCCTCACATAACTCTTGTGATGTGTCCTCCTCCCTCTGGTTAACCAGCTTTCTCCTGTCCCTCCTTCTGACCGAATTTCACATGGGTTTTCATGCCAGTGCTTCTTCCGCCCCTTCCACTACTGGGGCACGAGCATGTTGTAGCTGGGCAGTTAATTCTGAACATGAGACATGCCAGTGTGGAGCACTCCCTGAAGCGTGTTGTACCTCCAGATACTTGAGATCTATAGTAATTTTATACTCCCTGTGCAGGTGTGGTTTTCTTCAGCACCTCTAGGACCTTTTTGACCTCTCACTGACATGCTCTGGCTACCCCAGGGAAGCCTGCCCAGTTTACGATCTCTCCCCTCTCCCTCTGAAATTAGGCATAGTCCAGGCAGAGCTCCTGCCCCGTTAGGTGCAGGCTCTCACCCTGGGTGTCACTGCAGGGAAGATGTACGCCTGCCAGTACTGCGACGCTGTGTTCGCCCAGTCCATCGAGCTGTCGCGCCACGTCCGGACTCACACGGGGGACAAGCCGTACGTCTGCCGGGAGTGTGGGAAAGGCTTTCGCCAGGCCAACGGGCTCTCCATCCACCTCCGGACCTTCCACAGTGAGTGTGGCCAACTGCCTCCCTGGCTTGGGCAGCCCGGCCTGCAAGATTGTAGAATCATAGAATCGCTGAGGTTGGAAGGGACCTTTAAGATCATCAAGTCCAACCATTAACCTGCCCTGACAAAACCACTTCTAAGCTATGTCCTCAAGTACCACATCTACCCTTTTTTTTTTAAACACCTCCAGGGATGGTGAATCCATCACCTCCCTGGGCAGCCTCTTCCAGTGGTTGATAACCCTTTCAGTGAAAAAATGTTTCCTAATATCCAATCTAAACCTCGCCTGGCATAACTTGAACCCATTTCCTCTCATCCTATCACTTGTCACCAGGGAGAAGAGGTCAGCCCCCACCTCTCTACAACTTCCTTTCAGGTAGTTGTAGAGAGTGATAAGGTCTCCCCTCAGCCTCCTCCAGGCTAAACAACCACAGTTCCCTCAGTCCTTCCTCATAAGATTTGTCCTCCAGACCCCTCACCAGCTTTGTAGCCCTTCTCTGGAGGTGCTCCAACACCTCAATGTCCTTCTTGTACTGAGGGGCCCAAAACTGAACACAGTACTTGAGGTGGGGCCTCACCAGTGCCAAGTACAGGTGGATGATCACTTCCCTAGTCCTGCTCACCACACTATTCCTGATACAGGCCAGGATGCCGTTGGCCTTTTTGGCCATCTGGGCACACTGCCGACTCATATTTAGCCGGCCATCCACCAACACCTCCAGGTCCTTTTCCACTGGGCAGCTTTCAAGCCACTCCACCGCAAGATGGCTTCTGCAGGGTCATGGCAGACCCATCCATGGCAGCAGAGGCTTGTGCAGGTGTTACTAGTGCCTGCAAGCAGGCTAAATGTCTTGTGGTGGGGTTTTTCTCTCCCAAGAAAAGCGAGGCTCTTTCGTGATTTGATGCTGTGGGGTAGGATTATCCCCCCCAAAAATGGCAGGGCTGTCTTCCAGCAAACTGCAAGCTGCTGGAACCCTACCACGGGAAGCTGTATATGAGCAGAAGCAGCAACATCTGTATGCAAAGCCAAAACTCCTGTGCTAGTTTTCATCTGGGAAGTAATAAACTTTTATTTCCCTTTTCTTTCCTCCTTCTGTGAATTCTCCTCTTAATTCTTTCTTTTTTTTCTTTTCTTGGTTTCTTTGCCACCTGTTTGTTGTGTTTCTGTGTGGCAGACATCGAAGATCCCTACAACTGCAAGAAGTGCCGGATGAGCTTTGCCACCCTGCAGGAGCACCGCAAGCACGTCCACGAAGCCCACTCCCGCGAGTACCACCCCTGCCCTACCTGCTCTAAAGTCTTCAGCGCCCCGTCGCTCCTGGAGCGCCACATGGTGACCCACGTTGGAGGAAAACCCTTTAGCTGTGAGATCTGTGACAAAGCTTACCAGGTGAGCTGGGGCAGCAAGGATTTGGTCTCACGTGCCGGTGGTTGCCGTTACCCGCTCCTGCACCAGGATGTCTCTCCTGGCCGTGCGTGCTGAGTGCAGCAGTTTGTGATCAGCAGGAGGAAAAATTGCAGAGAGGAGGCTGAGTCTGTAGGGAAAAGGCAGGTCCATGGAGAGAGATGGGCCGTAACTGCAAAGGGCTACATACCTGCCCATCCGGACCCTCAGGAATCTCTTTCACCCAAGTTTCTAGCTGCCAGGAAGTGTAGGAATAAAAATACTCGTGTTGCAAATGGCACGCCTCAGTGGGACTATGTGTGGGAGTACATTCCTATGAGGGAACAAAAATTCACACCGAAAGGAGACCTGCAGTGAGTGAGATGAGGATGGGGGTTCAGCAGTGTTCAGCTCTTCAGGGGCAATGGATAAACAGAAGTGAGGTGTTAGCTGTTGACCTGGGAGAGGATGAGCAGGTCTTGTACCTGCTGAGCACAACCCTGTTGCTTTCCACGCGGTTTCTTGCTGTCATGATGTCCCTGGAACAGCTTTGTATTGTAACCGTGGTTTGATCCTTATCATTGCAGCAATTGTCAGGGTTATGGTACCACAATCGGACCCACCACCCTGATGTCTTTGCAGCTCAGAATCACCGCTCCTCCAAGTTCTCCTCCCTGCAGTGCAGCTCCTGTGACAAAACCTTCTCCAGCACTGCTGCTCACCGAAAGCACGTCAAGGCAGAGCACACAGGTAACGGCCCATTCATGAGTGAACAAAAACACGTGTCGACTGCTGGGAGAGATGTAGTAATAACCCTGATAGGACAAGGCTGCGCATCCCATTTACCTGCAAATCACAGTAGATTCTTTGTATCCTGTAGCAGTCTTTTCTGGCAAGTCCTACCTCAGTGTCTTGCAGCTCACTTGCTCTTGGCCTCTCCTTTTCCTGCCTTATCTCCAAAGATGCTCCTCACGTCTATATGCATATGTGGTGTTGCTGAAACATTAACAGAGCTCTGGTCCAGAAGGTGTCTTGTAGAAGACCTTGGGTGCACGCTTTTCTGTTCTTGGCCTTGTTTGCAGATGTGAAGTTCCACGAGTGCGAGATGTGCAAGGAGCTCTTCCCCACGCTGGCTCTCCTGCAGGTCCATGTGAAGTGCAGGCACTCAGGTCTGTTACGTTTGCTGTTGTTCATGTTAACCTTGTGAGCAATGACTGCTCCTCTCAGTGAGTGACGTCTAAGGTGAAAGTGGGAGAGTGAAGGTGGACACGGTAAGGAAGCAGAGTGTGAGGAAACAGAAAATGAATGGATGAACTGGAAGAGCACTTGTTTTGGTGAGGCTGGGATGTTTGTTTTAAGCTTCTGGAGCCACTGGAGTCAAGGATGGATCTGGATTTGCTTGTTACAGCAGAGAAGAGAGCTAAGTGAGAGCAGGTGAGGAGACATCAGCACAGAGAAATGAGGAACTTGACCCCGAGCATGGGGTTCTGTGGAGGACAGAGCTAGTGGGAGACTGGAGAAAAAGGGAGTTTATGACCAGAAAGATCAGAGAGGGACCTGTGCTTGCGCAGACCATGTCAAGGGCCCTTTGGCAAATGGGCAAGCTGAAGCAAGGCTGTGAGGCAGCGTGAACTGGCAGACCAGACTACTATGAAAGGTGGGTCACCAGGGCTGTGCATGGGATGGCAGGAGAGGAGATGGATCAGGAGATGTTGGAGGGAGCAGCCAACAGCAGCCTGCAGAGTGAGGAAGGAGAAAACCTAAACATAGCTCCGTCTGAGAGGAGGCCCCTGGGTGGGTAATGGGTTTGCAACAGCTGAATGAGGAAGTGCAAGCAAGGAGCAAATGCTGGATGGTGCCAAGGAACAGGTAGAAGAGATGTTTGCGAGAATGGGGAGCCACAGTTACAATCAGGTACACCAACCTGGTTTCTGAATGCCGGTGCCGAGGGGGGCTAGAGCTAAAACGTTCCTGAACAGCCACAAACGCTTTGACAGACAGTGGTGTAGCCAGGAGAAGGGATGCTGGTGCACTGGTGGGTTTCAGCCCTGTGTCTCCTGGCCCTTTGCAGCTCCCTGTGCCCTTGGGCTGGCGTGGCCATCACAGCCCAGGCTCACGGCAGTGCTTCTCCCCGCAGGCTCCCAGCCGTTTCGCTGCTTGTACTGCTCAGCGTCCTTCCGCTTCCCAGGGGCCCTGCAGAGCCACGTCACCACCGAGCACTTCAAGCAGACGGAGAACACCTTCACCTGTGAGCTCTGTGGGGAGCTCTTCCCCTCCCAGGGTGAGCTGGAGGGGCACTACAGCGCTGAGCACCCCAAGGTGGTCTTCTCCCAAGCCACCACAGCCCAGATTGTGCAGGTAAAGACTGCTCTGTGCCGCAGCCCCCGTGGTTGTTCATCCATCCTCCCCCTCCAACCCTCTTATTCTTCCCAAATCCACCCTGTGGCTCCTGTCACCCCTTCTGCTCCCTGATTCCCCCTTCTTAGAGGGGTCCAGGATGGAAGTCCTCCCAGCCCACAGTGCTCTGGGATTTCTGTGCCAGTGTGAGGCAGGCTCGCTGGAGGGGGAAGCAGCTCAGTCCTGGTTTTTAGGAGCTGAGGAGGAGAGACTGACAGTGTGTGCAGAGATGCCTGGTTACTCAGAGGCTGTTAAAACCCAGATGACATACCCCATGAGACTATAGCTGTTTTGTTGGAAGCCAAATGCTGGGCTTGAACCCAGACTCTTTCTCTTCAGTATCTCAGCCATCACTGGAGAACAACTCCTTGGATGAGGGAGCCAAGTGTGCAAGATTCCCTGGGCTGGCATTCCTCCAGTGGATAATCACAGAGCGTTTATTGCCTACAACTGCTTTTGGAGCTAAATTATAGCAATTTTGTGGAGAGAAATATTTAAATTACTCTCCTGTCTTTTCTTTTGCCTCATCAGTGCGTGTGGTTTGGTGTTTCCCATTAGTCTCACGCCCATTGTAATTGCGGGCCTCTGGCGTGAAGCTAAATGTTATTACCAGAGCTGGGGCCGAGAAAGATGTGGGTAGCAAAGCGATCATGGGGAAAGTGGTGCTGTAAGTGTCTGACTCTCAGGTCATCTTCCACACAGGTCATTCAGACATCGGAGCAAGGAGCAGCAGAGCACATTATCTCTTTTGACGAGGCCCACCTCGCTGGCTCTCAAGTCTTTGTGACGTTGCCTGAATCCCAGATGAGCCAAGCTGGCTCCGAGCTGGTGGCAGTGACCATGGAGGACTTGTTTGATGACAAAGTCACTCTAATTTGTGAAGAAACCAAGTGAGGGTGAGCGGCGGGTGCCCATGCATGGTCCCTGGTATCCATCAGACTCGTTCAGGAGCTGTACGTGCTGCTCCAGCTTGGAGATTCAGGGTTTCTTTGGGAAAGCAGCCCCTGGTATGTGACGCTGCAAAAGAAAGGGCATGCAGCAAGCACAGCGTGCCCAAGGACAGAAGAGGTTTGTAGACGTTCACAAGGGCCTGGGAAGTCTCCCTGCAGTTAGCAGCTGCCAGCTCAGGTGAGCTGGACCGCTCATCCCTCCTGGCTCAAGAGAAATAAAGAAGCAGAGGAAAAGATGGGAATTGGTTGTGTTCATGTGTGTTCCCCCACTGCTGTGAATGGAGTGGAGAGGAGGAGACTAGCACAGGGCAAAGCTGGGCTGGTATGGGTATGTGAAACCAAAGAAGCAGCTGTCCCGAGAATTCGGGGTGGTGATTTTTATGGCTGAATCAGTGATGTGCTCGCAGGTGTCTGCTACTCTGCAGGGTGAGTAAGGGCTGCTTTGTTCTTCTGTTGCTCTCCCCTGTACTGTTGTGCTGCCTGTTGTGCCAGCTACAAAAGTCCTCCAGCGCAGAGCTGACATTTGGGCTTCTCTGCTCAAGCAGAGACTTCTTGGGAGTTGTGCTAAATGGCTTCGGAGCTGTTTAGGTAACGCCTTGTGTAGCACAGGTCTGATCCCATCCATGTTTTTGCTGCGGCTGTCCATTACGAAGAAGGTTCACAGTCAGGTCTGGGCATCCACATCCTCTTTGCGAGCAAGCAGCCTGGAGATCTCCCACGTCCCCTCTAATTCACCGAGGACGTGCTGAAGCTGCCGCATCTGAGAAGGAGCTGTGCCTGTGTGCCAGGGCCCCCCTGACTGGTAGCGGTGGATTGGCTCTAATGAAGGTATTTCTGTCTGAGCGTGCAGTGGCTGCTGTGACTGCACATAGACGTTCCCCGTGGCACACCGGGCATTGCTTTGTAAAATGCATTCGGATACCTACTGTAAAGTTTGCTTCTCTGGTGCCAGCACGGCACAACAGCTTCATTGCAGCACACTGGCCCCTTTAAGGCTAAATTTCATAAAGCTTTTTTATCTGCAGTTTCCTAAAATATAATCTGATAATTAATGGTTTGCTGAATCCATTATGAAGTGCAATTAGATAGATGCAGGGTTCCTGTGGCTCTAAGAGGACTGGTAGCATTTATCTTCCTTTCCCTCATGCCAAAAGGTTGAACTCTGCCACTGCGATATTTACATACTGAGCGGTGATCCCCGCCGCATCCTGCAGCCCGAGACCCTGCGGCGAGCAGGGCTCGTTTTATCACGCTGCCCACAGCCACAGGGGCGCAGGGGATGAACAGATTGGAGTTTTCCAGCAGCATCTTGTGCTGGCTGGGCACAGCCACCAGGCAGAGATGGGTCACACGGGAGAGTGCCAAGGTGGTTATGCCAGTGAGATAGTTTGTTGTTCCTGTTAGAGCTTGGAGAAAAGATGTGAAGCGGCAAGGGGTGACCCCAGGAGAGGGGCTTGGTGAGCTAATGTTCTCTATGGCATTTTTTTTTGAGCGTGTGGCAGCAAGCATGTGACCCTGTTGAGGTGTTGCACATCTCGTGAAGCGCTCCCATCTTTCTCTTCCTCGGTTGCATGCGGGGCTCGTCCTCCAGGCTTTGCTGTGATGATGAAATGGAGGAAGCGTGAGGTTAAGTTGCCACTGAATTCAGGAATGACCAGGAGATGGTGCTCAAGGTCTTGAGGATTAGTGCTAATGGCCAGGTGCCTCTGCACCTTTGCTGAAGCTCCTCTTAGCCTTCCCAGGCCTTACCCAGCTCCTGGGCTGGCAGGCGTGCACAGACCTTGAGCCATTGCCAAGCTGAAGGACAACTCCAAGCCCCAGCCAGGACACCTCCAATCCCTGGATATTGCTGCTTAAAGAAGAGCCTGAAACTGGGCTGTGGCCACCTGCGGAGAGGGTACAATACATCTGTTACTGAGGTGAAGCGGTGAAAAAGCCGGGGATGCTCCTCGGCCAGGAGGAGAGCAGAGGGAAGAACTGCTGGACACCATCTCATGCCTGCCTGGAAACAGAAGAGCTGTGCGTGGTGCTTAGGATGAGCACGGGGATAATGACAGAACAAGCAAGTGGTCTGAGAGCAGAGGTGTTGGGAGGTAAGCGGTGGATTTTGTCCCACAGGCTGGTGGAGATGGAAGCTATTCCCCCTTTTCTGGCTCCATGGGGGCTGGGAGCTGTGGAAAGCCTGCACAGGCTAGGTGAAGCTGATCTCCCTGTGTTCCTGAAAAAAACTCTGGAGGAAGACTAAAGGTTTAGCAGGGTCTGGGGAGAAGTTCCCTTGTTTATAGCCCTCTCATCAGGCTTAGCTAGGGAAAAAGCATACAAGTGATGCATTTTGACTGATCGGTTTGGTCCCTGTTGACTGAGTGTTGTCACAGTTGAAGGGGGACGGTGTAAATCACACATCGGGTGCGGTTCAAGCTCACGTCTCCTGTTTAGGGCCGTCTCTCCTGCCTTTGTGTCTGGCAAGAACCCGTGTGGATATATCCTCAGCAGAGTCCTGCCAGCAGTATACACCCAGTGAGAGCTCTGTGGCTGTACAGAGACTATCAAGCATCTCCTGTATCATCATGAGGAGATAATAACTCAGATCCCCCTGTTCCAGTTCCTTCTTGATGAATGAAATGTCACGCCAGAACAAATTGCAGTGTTAGCAACACCTATGTCCTACCCGTAAGGAAGATGTGTTTCCCAGAGCACATCCAGGTCCGGCATGCTCAACGCTGAAGATGCTGATCACTAGTGATTTCTTGTTATGCTGCATATTCTTTTTTTTTTTTCTTTGTAAAAATAAAACATGGAGAATGAAAGATGTGGCTGCACAGTGTCATGTGAAGCGATTGATCGGAAGGAAAAATCCATATTTCTGAAAACGTCATTTTTGCAGGTCTTCTTCCAGGTGCTGAGTGACCCTTTGGGTGATGTGGGGTCCTGTGCCCCTCTTGACCTTGGTGGCAACTTCTGTAAGGAAGCGAAGAAGCTATTGTCAGGTCAGGCTGGAGCCCGGGACTGCCCTGCCCTTCTCTGTGTCCTCCTGTTGCAGGGGCCAGATGCTTTTGGAAAAAGCACAGAGTGCCTGTAACAGAAGCCTGGGGAGCAACATCCCCAGGACGTTAGATCAGTTAATGATTTATGTATCTCCATGCATTAATTGGTGCCATTAAGGGTGCAGGATTAAGCTTGTGACTGTTAGGAAATGTCTGTTTTCTGCACAACTTTCGTTCTGACCCGGTGTCTGCCCTGTTCACGGAAGGATCCTTTGGAAAAAGGCAGGGTGCCACTGGGTACCGCAGCGGCTGTGAGCAGCCCTCGCTTGGTAATTTTGCAGCCCCAAGGTGTTATTTTAACACACTATGTGCAAATTCTGTGCTCTGGGCTTTGGTTTTGGGTTTGGTTTTTTTTTGTTGTTTGGGGTTTTTTTAAATCCAACCCATCTACGATAAGGCACGACGATGCTGCTGCCGTGCCCAGGAGTGAGGGATGGAGGTGGCGGGAGCACAGAGAGAGCTCTGACGTTGCTTGAAGCCTCTCCTGGGGGGGAGGAGGAGGAGAGCAGGTACCGGTGGTCTGAAAACCCTCCGGGTGAGCTGGGCGAGCCCTGGCAGCCCCCGCGCCCCGGCTGATGCTGATGGCTTTGGCAGATTTCATTATTGCTCTGGCAGGCTGCCAGCGCGCCCCCGGCGAAGTCAAACACAGGAAAAGGGGGAGCGCCGTTTTCAACGGCCTCCAGCTCAGCAAAAGCCGAGCGGTGTTCCGCAGGGCAGAGACGAGACGCTTCAGCAGCCAGAGGGAATTCCCTCTCCCGAATATGGGTGGTTTGCTGCAGACGGTGAGAGCCGAGGCGCTTCCCCAGGAGATGGGCTCAGGAACCTTTTGTAATGGGGAGGAGCAGGCTGGCTAATGGAGGGGGCTCGGCTGCCGCTCCAGCATCGCTTAATGCGTGTAATCCCCCAGCGCAGTCGGCTGTACGGTGCCTCGTTGGAGTAAGTCGCCACGATTCCCGATTTCCTGTGTTAAAACAGTATCGGGTCTTTTATCGGGTCTCCAGCCAGCCTTTCGCACATCGTGAAAGCGCAAGCAGAAGCTCTCACTTTGCTTTCCCTGCACCATTTATGATCACTGGAAGCAGGAAATCTGCCCAGGTTTCTAATCATATTTAAGCAAACCTGATAAAGTGAGCTAGCTCTTAATCCACTTAATGCAAGACACGTGGGTGCTGTGTAGCCCCTGCTATATATAGCTCTCCTCTACAAACAGGAGTGGGGCCAGGAAGCACCCATGAGCTGGATCGTGGCACCTGTTTTCTGTGACCTGCAAGGAAACACAAAGTCCTTGCCGGGAAAGCGTGCGGGCGAGACAGGGGCTGGAGGAGCAATAAGGAGCGGTGGGGATCCAAATTGCTTGGCAGGCGGGCGCCGTCGAGCTGTGTGCATCTTAGCATCGCTAAATGTCAGGCTGCCTATCTGGGAAGAGGTGATGCCGGCCCTGCGGAGGGAGGAGAGGACTGCGGTCAGGATGTCTGAAAGCATCCTGAGGTCTGCTGGTGGTAGCTGGAGGCGTGCGGAGCCGCGAGTGATGTTTGGGGGCTTTAGTAGCTGCTTTTGGCAGCAGTCAGGAGGTGTTTACTGCTGCCCCCTGCTCTGAGCGTTGCTGCGGCTAGATGTCTTCCCCGTACAGCTGCTCACCCACAGCAGCCTGTGACAAGTAAATGACAAACTGGAGGCTGTGCGGCCAACAACTACCAGCGCAAGTCAAGGGCTGGAAAATCTGCCTTATGGCACGGGAGTGCAGGAGCTCTAATTGCTCGGCGTGGCTGAGGAGTGACCTGGTGGCAGCCTTCACCCCGCTGTGCCAGGGGACTGCGTTCGCTCCCGTCTCTGTACTCTAACAAAGGCAAAGTGCTGAAGGGCATCAGCGCTAGTAAGAGTCCATCTGTACGGAGCACAAATGCTTGGATTTGCCTTATTTCCCTTCTTCTCTTGGACACCCTTGAGATGCCCAGCATTGAGGGCAGTCCAGGCAGCGACATTTTCACTTCTGACGGGAACAGTCGATGCCTGTCTTGTTCCGAGGGAGCTCAGGGTCAAGCTTGCTGACCGATATTTCCTTCATCCCCTGGATCAGGGATCCTTACAGCCCTGCAGCATATGGGAAGCCTGGTCTGGGCAGGCTGTCCGCTTGTGCTCTTTGTGCTTCCCAGACCTTCTCCCGCTGCCCCAGAGCCTCTTGCAGATGGGGAGGGCTGGCCAGGATGGGTCTTTTGTTCACTTGGAGCATGAAATAGCTGCCAAGAAATGGGTCTGTCCAGATAGATTAGATCTAGCTTGGTGCCATGCAAAATCATCTCAGCCCATAGGTCTTCCAGCCACTGGGGGCTTCCTGACAGAGGTGGAGTTTGCTGTCCTCCTCTTGGCTGTAATAAGGTGAGCAGAGCCCTGCCTCAGGTTTCAAACTGCCTGTGGAGATAATCCGTCTCCCTCCAGCTGCGCTGAACCTGTTAACGGGCGTGATGATGGCTTTCCCTGACATGCGAATCTGGCTTTCTCTGCCCGAGGAGGCCAAGGCCATATGCCACCTACTCCATGGCTGGCTTTCTTGGCCGGCACTTTGGTAGGGAAGGGTTGAGCTCCAGTCCTTGCCCACCCTCATCCCTCTGCTCTGCTGTGCTTCACCTGGACAAGGTTTCCCTGCAGGTTCTACCTTCACCCACCCACACCTGGGCTTTGTCATCACCCAGAGCATCTTCCCCAAGGCTCATCCCACAGAGGTGGTGCATCTCGACATACGCTTGCCATGAATCACAGAATCACAGACTGGTGAGGGTTGGAAGGGACCTCTGGAGCTCCCCCAGTGCCACCCCCTGCCAGAGCAGGGGCACCTCCAGCAGTGGCACAGGACGGCGTCCAGGCGGGTTTGGAATGTCTGCAGAGTGGGAGACTCCCCCACCTGTCTGGGCAGCCTGTGCCAGTGCTCTGCCACCCTTAAAGGAAAGAAGTTCCTCCTCATGTTTAGATGGAAAATCCTATGCTCAAGTTTGTGCCCGTTGCCTCTTGTCCTGTCACTGGGCACCACTGAAAAAAGACTGTTCCCATTCCCCTGGCACCCTCCTTTCAAGTATTTATAAGCGTTGATAAGATCCCCCTTCAGTCTTCTCTTCTCCAGACCCAAGTCCCTCAGCCTTTCCTCGTAAGAGAGATGCTCCAGTCCCCTCATCATCTTAGTAGCCCTTTGCTGGACCCTCTCCAGCAGTTCTCTGTCCTTCTTGACCCGGGGAGCCCTGAAGTGGACACGGTACTCCAGATGTGGCCTCACCAGGTCAGAGTAGAGGGGGAGGATGACCTCCCTCGACCTGCTGGCCACACTCTTCTTGATGCACCCCAGGATGCCATTGGCCTTCTTGGCCACCAGGGCACATTGCTGCCTCATGGCCATCCTGTTGTCCGCCAGGACTCCCAGGTCCCTTTCCACAGAGCTGCTCTCCAGGAGGTCAGCCCCCAACCTGTACTGGTGCAGGGGGTTATTCCTCCCCAGATGCAGGACCCTACACTTGTTCTTGTTGAATTTCATAAGGTTTCTCTCTGCCCAACTCTCCAGCCTGTCTAGGTCACGTTGTATGGTGGCACAGCCTTCCGGTGTGTCAGCCACCCCTCCCAGTTTTGTGTCATCAGCAAACTTGCTGAGGGTACACTCTATCCCTACATGCAGGTCATTGGTGAATCTATTGAACAGGACTGGACCCAGTACTGACCCCTGGGGAACACCACTTGTAACTGACCTCCAACTAGACTGTGCCACTAACCACAACCCTCTGAGCTCTATCTGTCAGCCGCTGTTCAATCCACCCCACTGTCCATTCATCTTACCCACACTTCCTAAGCTTGCCTGTGAGGATGAGCTGAGCCCCGTGCAGGGCTTTGCTGTCTGTAGAGACTGCACGTGGATGCACGTCTGGAAAGTCTCCAGTTGCTGGTAAGTAACTCCCATTCTGACCTTCTGCAGGAGTCGCAGGGAGGGCTCTGTGCTGGAAGATGTGTGGGTGGCTGGAAGGACCCCTTGGCAATTACAAACATGTGGGTGGTGCCCTTTATCCACCTTGTGTTGCTTTCACTTTTTCCAGCCCAGAGGCTACAGTTGAGAGAGTTTTTGAGCGGGGCCACCCTGTCAGTTGGTGCTTAATGCCATAATAATATCACATTTGTTTAGCCCACTGCACTTCAAGCCTTAAGTTGTTTCTTTTGTCTCGGAGTATTTAATAGCTGTTGTTATTGAGCCATCCAGTGACACACAGGGCTTTTTCCAGTGTGGTTATAGATGATAGTGAATTTGGCGATACGCAGGAGTAGGTCAGATGATCCCTATGGTGTGCGTGAACTTCCATTTATCAACACTACGTTTCCTTTGCAGCGGAACTGGTCTCTGTTAGCAGTGAATTCCCTCTGCAGCCCCCTACAGCCTCTCTCATCGACTAACCCAGATAATCCTCTGCTATCATCTGCCACATCTCAGTAGATCTATTAAACACACAAAAGTTCTGGTGTCCTTGTGCGCAACCAGGGTAGGTCGCAAGATTTTAAATCCCCCGGTGCAGGATACTGTCAAAGTTTTATTGGAAGTCTAAATAGATAAACCACTTTTACTCAGTGGTTCGAGAGGGCTTTTCTTTTTTAGAGGTGAGGCATTGCTGTTCAGTTGATGGGCTGGTTCAGATTATCGGTGATACAGCTGAGCGGGAGTCGGTGGGACTGATGGGACCCTGTGGTGGGTGATACAGCTGAGCAGGAGTCGGTGGGGCTGGTGGGACCCTGTGGTGGGTGATAGAGCTGACCAGGAGTTGGTGGGACTGATGGGATCCCAGGAGCTTTGCACAGCTGGGGTTGGGTCTGCCTACAGCTCTAGTGGAGGATGAGGACAGGTAGCACTTGCTTCAGGGGTTCACAGTGACTTACTTCCACGCTGAAGAAACCAAACCATCAGCCCTGCTGTGTGTCCAAACTCTCGTCACATGTATACCTCTGGGATACGCGCAGGCGACTGCCAAGTTTTGGCAGGCTCTGTCCCCTCCTCCATTTAGCCTTGGGAGCGCCAGCAGAGCAGGTAGCACGGAATGCGCCTTACTGCTGATGCTTCTCATTGCCTGTGTGTCGGGACCTGGCCCCTCCTTCCTCTTTCTCACTGCAAAAGGCTCTACCGCTCCTGCATGCCTAATGCAAACATTGCAGAAGGATGATTCAGCACTTGGCGGAGAATTGCTAAACGCCGGAGAGATTATTTTGAGCATCTCGGAGAGGCTCTGGGGAAGCCACGGGGTGACGGGGGTCCCTGCGCTCCTCCGTGTGTCAGCCACGTCCCCCGCGCAGACGTGGGACGCAGCCCGGGGCCAGCCTGGCGCGCTGCCGACTGCTGCGTTCCTGCCGCTGCAGCCTGCCCCACCGCTCTCCCCCCACCAAAGCTCTGCAGCCCCGGCGGGGACCCTGTGCTGGGTGATAGAGCTGAGCAGGAGTCGGTGGGGCTGATGGGACCCTGTGGTGGGTGATAGAGCTGAGCAGGAGTCGGTGGGGCTGATGGGACCCTGTGGTGGGTGATAGAGCTGAGCAGGAGTCGGTGGGTCCAGCTCCAGTCTCCCCTCCCCAGAGCAGGCGGCTCACCTTGCCAAAGCCATCGAACACAATTTCCTTTTTTCCGTGTCACGAGCCCGTTCCCGGGGCTGTGCTCGCGCCGGGTGCTCGCAGGGAGAGATCTGTTGGGAGCAATCGCTTCCCCTGGGCTGGAGGGGGGATTACTCAGACCTGTAATTTGAGGGGGGAACTAATTGCAGTTGGTTTAAACGTGAAAGCAGCCGGGCTGTCTCCTGCGACGGGAAGCAGAAAGAGTCTGAAAGCAGCTGGGATCAATCAGGGGGATGAATGCAGCCCCTTGCTGGTGATGGGCTCCAGGAGGGGCTGTAGGACATGCCTGACCCTTGGGGACACTGGCTGGGCCCGTACGCTTTGGATATTGGCATCTCCAGCGCTCCCTGATCTCCCAGAGCACCTCTGCTGGCTTGGCCCTGCGCCCTCCCTGAGCCCACCACACCGTGCTGTGGGGCTGACGGGTGGTGTCTTGGGGGGAAAACCAAACTGCTGGTGCTCTGGAGACCCCAAACAAGCCTTTGGGGGCTGGAGCCTGGCAGTTAAACTTGCGGCAGCTTTTTGGGTTGGGGTCCCTGTGATGAGGGCTGAGGGGGTCTCCCTCCCTGCGCTGCGGGGAGCCATCCCCATCCTCCGGTCTTCTTCGTTTGGGGCAGGTCTCTGCTCAGCAGTGGGTTGCTCCATTATCTTCTGGCCCTGCCTGCTGGGCCATCTCCCTGCCTGCCTTCAGTGAGCTCTTTTTGCGTGTCTTCCTCTGTGCGCGGCGCTGCATGGGCTGGGCAGACCTGGACCAGCTTTCCCCTCCCAACCCATGGCCAGAAGAATTGTCTGCTGAGACCGAGCGCCTCCTGCCTTGTCCTGGCACTGCCGCCAGCCCCGTTGGTGCTGAGCGTGGGGCAACCAGCCTGGAAACTCTCCCGGGAGGGCAACAGGGAGGTGGTGGTGGTGTGTGTGTGGGGGGCAGAGTTTCCCAGCTGCCTGCCCAGGGGATGGTCTAGAAGGGCATCTCGGAGGCATGCACGGGTGCCCCGGTCCACCCACCTGCTCTGCTCTAGAAGGCTCCAGCAGGGATGGGGGGGAGCAGGGGGGTGCTCACACAAGGCTGCATCGGCGCCCGGTCTCGTAGGAGGAGCGGTGGCAGAGCGGAGCGGCTGTTGCTGGGCAGGATGATGGAAGAAGAGGATTATGACAAACAGTATTACCAGGGAGTGCTTTCCCCCCTGCTTTTTTTTTTTTTTTTTCTTTTGTCCTCCCAAGCTCAGATAATGCAGAACACATCCACGGAGATTTCGTCTCAGTTTTCCCCAAAAATACCTTTCGTCTGTGATGAAGCCTGAGACATCTCCAGCACAAAGAATTTTTATTTTATTTTTTTTTTAAGTTGTTAACGCCTGAAAAGAGGGGTTTAGGAGAGAACGACCTTTGGTGTCGGTTATAATCTCACTGCACGAGTCTCTAATATCCCTTGCTCACACGAATACATACACCCAGCTTCCGCCAGAGCATCCTTCAAGAAAATCGATGAGTAAACGGGATTTGCCACGCTGGTCCAGCTCTCTCAGGGTCCTCTCTTCAGAAGAGACCGGTCTCATGCTCCAAAGGTGAAAATCCTCTGCCACCCGCGCAAACACTTCTGCAGAGGCCTGGTGGGGAACGAAATCCCTTCGGAGCACTGCAGCCTCCTCAGCTTTTAAGGAAATGTTGTGGCCATCCCTGTTGGAGTGCCAAACCCTGTTCCACCGCTGCAAAGGCCATGAGTGTTGTCCAGGTTGAAATTTAGGGGTTGGTGGGCAGGACTTGCTCCAGACCCCTCATGTCCAGGGGAACAGTCCTGGACATGTATTCTCCAAGATGGTCCACCTGTGAAGTCACAGCTTCAAACATGCTGAAGCAGAAGTCATGTCTGATGGGCACTGTTGATGGTCACCCATAGGAGGACACTGGCAGCGTGTCCTGCCGTGCCTCTGCGTGCTGTTAAACCCCACAGCGTGAACCATCTACACCAGTGTGGCATCTCCAAGTGCCTTTTGATGTTGGGAGGAAAGGATTTGAGGGAGGAGGGAGGTTGAACTAGGTGATCTCCAGAGGTCCTGTCCAACCTCAACTACTCTGCGATTCTGTGGTTGCAATTTTTTTGCAGATCTCTCCAATTTCTCCCACAAAGATTGAGTCCATGGCTTTGGCTGGGCACAGAGCAGTGTCAAGCAAACCCTAAGGAGCGCTGCATCCATTTTCCCGCTAGAATAAAAAATGGACCAAACTCAAGAGACCTTTGGTATGGGCTTCAGTGCAGTCCTAGTGCCAAGATGGGGTAAAGCAGGACAACTCAGGGTGGAAAATTTGTCTCACCTGGCTCCTGAGGGAAGAATATCTGACTCCCAGTGATGTTATGTATCCAGAAAGACTGGTGCATGGTACTTGGACCTGCTTGTTCCAGAGCCATGGAGGTTTCCTGTGGTTGGTGGCCATTTGGCAGCTCTGTGCCCACTGCAATGGCCCTNGCCATGGAGGTTTCCTGTGGTTGGTGGCCACTGCCCACTGCAATGGCCCCGTGGCAGCACTGTTACAACCTCTCCTACCTTTGTGAAGAAATGAAGGGGCAATTTCTGACCTCTTCTGCTTCCTGCAGGTCCCATCAGCTGTATCATACTGTGAATGTGATTTTGACCCAGCTATGGAGGTACCAAAATTTTGGGTCCTTCCATCCTGGACCACACTGCTCTCTTGTCCTTGTGATGTTAACCTGACCTTGCAGTTGCCATGAGTATCCAGAAATCTGGCTGGATGGTAGACCCATCCTGCCAGTATCGCAGTTTTCGAGCCTCAGGCTTGTTGTCACAGTGCAAGGCACCACAAGGTGGGTCCTACAAGCAGTGGGACCACCACATCACGGTGAACGCTCTCACTGGGGACGGGCAGAGATATCAGCACCTCTCTTTTGCCCAGCCTCCCTGCTGGCCATGGCTGTTTGCCAGCCTGATGCTATCCTTCCAGGGGTTTCCTTTCTTCGAGGAAGCTGTTCTTACTCGGTAGTGCTTGACGCCTGTCCCCCTTTCCCCCAGCAGGGCCAACCATCCTCCCCTCCGCGCTGTTGCTGCGGCTCCACGCCACATGCTCCATCTGTGCTGGGGACACGGCGTCTCTTGCTGCCTGCAGGCACCTCCCAGCATTTGCGGAGTTGGTTTAATTTGCCCTTTAGCCTTCTGTTCACCATCTTCCAGAGCTGCCCTTTCTCCTTTTCTCCACGCTGCTGTCTCCAGTGCCTCTCCGGCTCCAGGATGGTATCTGGCCTTGTATGCAGGACATTCCTGCTCCGGGCGAGCTCCAGTCTGTCCTCAGTGGGGCTGGAGAAAAGTCTCGTGGCACCAAGGCAAGCAGTGTGGTAGTGTTGACTTTGAAAAGCCCTCGCTCGTCCAGACTGTGATGTGCTCAGGTCGCCGTTACTCCTGCCCCGGAGCCGTGCAGTGGGTGAGCTCGACTTTATTTCTTGTATCAATCGCTCAGCTTAAGGAGCAGGTACCGCAAGGGATGCTGACTCGCTGTCCATCACAAAACAGGGATGCAAAACCCAGCTCCTCGTGTCCCAGCACCGCCGCGGTGCTCCTGGCCGCACCTCCGGTGGGCAAATCCAGTCCACTTGCAAGATTTCCTCTCCTGCTGGGCGCACAGAGGCATGCAGATCTTTTAATGACAGCTGAGATTTGTGAGTATTGACTTCATTATTCAGTGATTAAAATATTCCGGCTTCATTGCGACACAGGGGTGCATTAATGATTTATAGTATTGCATTTTGATTCAACACCTTAGCAAACTTTAAAAGCGGCTCGTGCCGTGGATTCTGCTGAAATCTGGAAATTAAATCTGAAAATTTAGTAGTTCGTTGGCTTGAAAGATAGGAAAATGGGCTAGGTGCACCATGGAGAACAAAAAATCTTAAAGAGGCTTTTGAAAAGTGACCGTAACCCAGACCGGCGCGTGGATGCACTCGCTGCCCGAGGAGGCGGCGCTGGCCCTGGGGGGGACGGCATCCATCTCCACACGTGACAGGAGGCTGGCGTGTGGCTTGGCTGCTCTGACCCTCTGTCATTCTTCTTGAGGCAGCTTTTGCAGAGTTTTAAGTCTCTTCTAACGTGATGGGTCTGGGAGCGGGGGTCTTCCAGGAGTGTTTCTGGGCCTGGGGGGTTCCTAGCCCAGCACCTCTCTCCATGCCGCTGTCCCACCTCCCCGTGGGACGCTGCGCGGTGACCATCTGTCCCAGCACACCATCCCAACCCTTTCTCTTGCTCCTCTGGTGTAGGAGGCTGGGAGTGAGACACAGCCGTGTCTCTGCTGTTCTGGCAGGGAGTCCAGCATCACTGAACGTCCGTCTCCATCTTCTGCCTCACCTGCTATTATCAGCAAACACATTTGAGACCTGTGTGTCTGAATCTCTTGTACACGGTGGGGTTCCCATCGATCGCTTTATTTCTTACCTCTGCTCTTAGGAGACCCCTGGGGCTGTGTCTTTTCTTCTTGCCTGTGTCCCGAGACAAGCAGGAGGGACAGCGAGGGGGGAGTGCGACCTGCTCTGGATGCAGGGTGTTGGAGAGGCACGCAGGAGGGGAGGGATGTTTCACTCCAGACGTTCCCGCTGCAGGATCTGCCCCTTGAACCGATGGCTGCAGCACCTTCAGCCCCTGGGGACATCCCGGTCCCCTTTGCGTGTGTGTCGTCCCCATCCCCTTTTATCCCCGCTCCCTTCACAGCCCAATTAGCTGTTTGCTTAAGGTGCTGCAAACCTCACTTGATAAGTTTACCTAATTGCTTCACTTAAGTTAATTACTTCTTGGCTGAACAAGAAAGCAACATAATTGATGTCAAGGCGTATTTGTCACTTCGATTAACGTCCCGGGAGCGGGGAACCTGGCACTCCCCCCCCACCACCACCACCGGCACCCGTCCTTCCCGGCTGCGGCCACGGAGGCGGCCGGCTCCCTGCGGCTCCCGGCTGTTGCGGGAGAGCGGCGGTGGGTGCTGCGCCTCGGGCAGCGCTGCCACGCAGGCGTGCCCTCCTGGGGCAGGCTGCGGTACGCTGGCGATGCTGCCTCTTGCCCCCCACCTCTTGCCGGACGCTGGGAGCAGGCAGCAGCTTCCAGGCACTGGCGATAAATCCCGTTATACGGCTCTGCCTGCCTACGGGCAGGGGAGGGGAAGGCAGGGAGGCTGCCCAGCGCGGCGGTAATGAGAGCAATTAGCCGTGGTGTGGGCAGCAAGCACCTTCTCCGTTGACCTATGGATGGGGAAAGAGATGACCCCTGTGGCTCCAGCCCGCCCTGCATGGCGAGTGGCTTCGTGGGGACAGCCGGTGGCCAGATCCAGACCATACCCTGCACAAGGCTGAATTCAGCCCGTGCTCTGGCTGCATGCGGGCTGGGGTCCGGGTCAGGACACAGCCCCCCGGGTAGCTTCTTTGAGTCCTGGCTGTTTGCTGGGAGTGAGGATAGCTGGCGGGATGCTGGGCTGAGGTCTCTCCTGCTAAATGAGGCTGGCAGCGATTGTCAGGGAGTTTGCACCGGCTTCTTTCTTTTGGGGGTGGGATTTTTTTCCTTCCCTTTGCATCTGAAAGGATTTGAGGCAGTAGGTTAGCTCATAAAAAGCTTTCCCTGGGAGCGGCTGCCTGCCGGACTTGGGGTGAATGCCCCGGAGAAAACGCCTCCCACTCCGGTGAAATCTTCCTCCCGTGACCTGCACCAGGAGGTGAACTTTTGTGCGAGAGAAAGATAATCCCCTTTGCTCACCGGGACTGAAGGCTCTGTGATAAAAGCTTTATTCAAGATCAAAGACATATGCTGCTTTTTTTTTTTTTTTTTTTTTTTTTTTAAACTACTACCTTAAACAAAAAGTTTGGTTTATGCCGGATTGGAGCTCCGAGCGGTGACAGCTCCAGAGCTCATCTTCCCGGGTCGGTGCTGGCGGCGAGCGGGACAGCGCAGGGATGTGAGGCACTGTGACCATTATCCCGGCACAAAGAGGGTTTCAGGGGCTCAGCTCCATTTCCCGTTGCACGAAACCACTCAGGGTTCAGGTTCCCTTTCAGTCTGGGGGATTATCCGGGCAGCTGGAGGAGGTGGGGGGGAGCCTGGGGAATGGTTCACGTTTGATCTTGCTCAGCGGTTTCATCTGCACGAGTGTCCGGCGGGGGCTTTGCTCAGGGGTCCGGGAACCCTCCTGCGATGGAGGTGGCACAAAGAGCTGTGGGCTTTTCTCGGCAGTGAGCTGGTCAATGGCGGGGGGTGTTGTGCTGGTTTGCACTTCAAAAGCCATGAGATGGGCTTCCAAAACTGTGAGCTCAGCTACAAATTGCAGGGTTGTTCCCTCATTATCGGAGCCCCAGAGCTGGGACCCTTTCTGTTGCCTCCTTCCCGGTCGCAGGCTTTTCCCTGCAGCCAGCCAGGCTGGTACCTTGGAAAAATCAAGCCAAAGTGCCTCTTTTCAGGGTGCTGGGTGTCTTGTGTCAACACCCACATGCTCAGGACAGCCCATGCTGTGGGGTACCCTGTATCTGAGGACACCTTGTGTTGTTGGGTGTAGCACAGGGCACCCAACTGTAGGACTCCCCACATCATGGGACACCCCCGACACACGTACCCTGTGTCCCCGGACACCCTTTAGTTACCCCCCGTGCCCCATCCTGCAGTACGGAAGGGCAGGTATAATGTGAGAAGCTCGATTGCCAGGACCGCACGTTTCAGACAGTGAAACAAGTCCCACGTAACCCACCTTTCACCCCCAGTACTGACCTTCACATCACAGCCAAGTCCTCCCGTGTGCAAAATGGCAGAGGATCTCTCACTTCCACTGCTACATCCTCTCTGCGTTTCGCCCTTTGTAAAATGAGGGATCACAGGTCGAACTGTGTGCTCAGGATAACTCCTCTGAAGCTAATGGACTTATTATGGTCCCTCATTCCAGAGCTAAGCTCAGCAAACCTGGTCTCAGTGGAAAAAGAAAAATATCTCTCCAGGAATGAAATTCGCTCTGTCGAGTGCGACATGTTTTGCACAGAGATAAACCTCACTCCTCTGTGTCACTTCTGCATGTCCCTCAGCTGTCCTCCTCAGCTCTCCAGGCGCTGCTGGGCAGGCAGCCCACGAGCCCGGCAGCAAAGTGGTGGGTGCCACCTGTGCTGAGTAAGGGACATCAGATGATGTTTGCCAGCTTGTTCTGGTGAAAATCAGTTGGTCCACGGGCCAGGGCATTGGGAAAGACCAACTTGCCTGACACTGTTAGAGGAATAAAACCATTTAGAGAATCAGGGTTGACCCTGATGTATCTGCTCTCCAGCATCCCTCCAGCTGGCTCAGATGCAACTGTCTCACCAGCTCAGCATTAGGCTGGGAGAAGATCACCGCTGGTGGGACCAAGGAGCCAGGAAGGATGGACAAGCAGTTGTATGTCTGATAGGATATCACCACCTGCAGTCTGAAGCTCCCTTTACCTTCTGCTCCTACTACACAACCTTCCCCTGTACCCACAAGCAGATACCAACTTGGACGTGTCACTGAGAAGATGGCTCCTGAGGTTGAAATGAGGGAAGGAGGAAGCCCAGGGGACTGGCTGAGTCTGGGATCTCATGGTCCAAGCAGAGAGAAGGGGTTAGCCCACACGAATGTGGGAAAGGGGGACAACTTTCCCTGTGCAGCCCACGAAGACCATGCCCATACAGTAGGCTGCTACCAACAAATGGGTTTGGAAAGGCTCAGATAGGGATTGCTCCTCATCCTTGGTGGGCACAGGTCAGCAAACTCTTCACTGAGACTCACCACAGAGTGAAGTGGAAAAGCAGCACATCCTTATACATCTTTCTAGAGCCAGGGGTGACACGGACACTTGGTCCCACTGAAGTGTTGCAGGGCTCTACCTCGCAGCTTGAGGAGGGCAACTGAGTTGGGATAGTTCTCAGAGCTTGGGGAGGATTTTTCTTCCCTGGGAAGAAGGTGCAGGAGGTTTATAATTTGGGGAAGAGCTTCCCCTGAGGGATGGGCCAACATCGAGCTCTTCTGCTCTGTCTTCTGTGGTGGAGCAATGTCCCCCTCCATGCTGTGCAGTAGCTTGTACCAGTGTGGCTGCCAAGGACATGGCCACAAGCCATGCAGAGCTGTCTGAGAGCAGTCAGGGGAGAGGTGGGCAGAGGGGAGTGGCACAGCCCAGACCTCTTCCGAGGGAAATTGTCCTTTTCTTTAGAGTCAAAACTCCACCGTCGAAGGGGTCGTTCTGGACACGGGGGAACCAGCAGCACAGCAGCTGATGGAAGTGCACTCTCACTGGGTAATCCAAGAGCTCTAATGATCTGCCTTTGATCTCCTATTCAACGGGGAGATTTATTACAGCTTTCATTTCAAGTCAGAACTGATGAATTTCAGTGGACCTGTCGAGTGGCTACAATCTGGAGGCATTTATCTTTCAGGAGGAAGAGACAGTCTCCTCTCTTTGTCTCTCTGAAATGATGGGGGGAGACGCGGTACCCAGCTTCTGAGGGTCAAATGATACCTGCTGCCTGGCAGCAAGGTCCGCCTTGCTCAGGGCAGGCTCTCTGCTCCAGCTGTGGCACAGCAGCTGCTTCAGTGGCCTTTCTACTCTGGCACAAAGTTAATCTGCTTAATAGATGTTGCTCTCCCTCTTCCCTGCTTTCACAGACAGCCCAGAGGGGCTGAGAACCAGCATCACGGAGAGGGCGCCCGGGGCTCTTGCCCTGGAGCCGAGCGCTGCTCTGGAAGATGCCTCTGCTTCTCTAGCAGAAGGTGGCCTGGAAACCTGGTGTCCAAAACCGCCTCTCCTGGCTCAGGTTGTGCAAGGGACCTCTGTTGCATTGAAACTGTTTTCTGCAGTTTTGCCAGAATCAACACATTTTTCTTCTGACTGCTCGAGGATGATGGGGGGACCCTGTTTCAGACTTTTCCACGTAGGTGCAGTTCAGCTGTTCCGTCTAATAGTATTTTCACTTGATAACTCTCCACCGAGGCAGGTCAGCAGCAGCAGATCCCTTATATGAACACCAGGATGGCCTGTGCTATTCTGCTGCACGGGGAAGAGCTGGGGATCTTTGCTAAATAGTACCAATTTTATCATTGCTGAGATCCACAGGAGAGCTCTCAGGCATTATTTGCAGCCTCTTACCAGTTTGAAGTCTGCTCCTCGGCAGGACTTCCTCTGGGCACCTCTTTGTGCTGCCGCTGCTGCTCCCTGCCTGCACCCAGCGGCAGCAATGGCAGGAGTATATTTTCTCTTACGTATCGGTGCTGCTTTGGGATTTGGCTTGGACCAAGAGGTGCGTTCCAACATTTAACATCTGCAGTGATTTCTCCCAGTCTCCAGAGCTGGTCCCATTGCTTTGGTTCACCCTCTATGCTGTCTCGGCCCCATCTCTCCCACCGAGGAAGAGGCTTTCACTTGGTTGGAGACTGCACCTTCGCGACGCTCTCTCTCAGTGCTGCGACATTTGTCCTGGGACCACTGCACCCGTGAAAACAGCATCCTTGCAGAGTCCCACCGCTGTCCTGACCATACCAGTCATCTTGGCCCTGCACCACTGTGCCGATGTGGTCCCACTGTGCAGTTCTGCACCGTGTCCCGGCAAGCTCTGCACTGGCAGTGGCAGCTCCGTGGGGCTGTCACGCTCCCTCCCATCAGCAGACAACAAAGAGGCTCCGACGTGCTTCTGCTCTTGAGCAGGGATGGGGTCTCCTGGGACAGGCTTGGCTGCCTTCCCTGGCTCGTCTCCACTTCACGAGCAGTTGTCTGAGTACGCTGCCAGCCCCGCGGACTCTGTGTCAAGCCCTTGGTCCTTTGCTCCAGGGGGACCTGTGGTGGCAGCAGCAGATCCTCCCTCTCCTTTCTTCCCTGGTCCCTTTGAGGATCTTACCCACAGGAGACCCAGGGGCAGGGCAGCAGCAGGATTGCTGGGCTGCTTGGGCTTCCCTTGGCCATGCATGGTCCCTCAGGACCCTGCTTCTAGCCCTGGTCACACGCCCCAGAGCCACATCCCTGGACCAGCACAGGTCAGTGGCATGCAGGGGTTTTGGGTGGAGAAGAGCTGGGTACCAAGCACTGGTGCAGCCAGGGGCAGGAGAGATGCATGTGGTCCATGCAGACAAAGAGCAAGTGCTGTGGAGAGGTGGCACCATCCCAAAGGGCCTTTTGAGGAACCAGGGTGCTGCCAGAATGCTGGAGTTACCCAGATCCATTGCACAATGGGATGGACAGGGGACTTTCTGGGTGCAATGCCTGGCCCAGCTGGTTGCATCTCTGTAGCTTTGGTTTGTCATAAGGAGTTCATTGGTTTAGGCTCTGCAGCAGGACAGGTTAACCCAATTTAAACCCAGGGTGCCGAGCTAAAGCCTTTTCTTGCTCCTGACCGTGCTGCCTGCTTCCTGGTGTTCATCTGCCTCCTGCTGACAGTGGGATTGCACGACTTGCATGGATGGATGCTGGTGGCATCTTGCCGTGACCCCTCTGCCACGTGTCCAGGGCTGCTCCGCTGGCCCAACACAGCTGCGGTTGTGGGTTGTCCCATAGTGCCATGTAGCATCCAGGGAGCACGTGGGGTCCCGTGTGGCTGCAGGATCGGGGGGAACCTGGGAAAGCCAACGCTGTCCTCCAGCACATCCCCACGCATGTGTAAAGCTGCTTGCACAGGAGGTGTGACCTGGTCCCTCTGTCTCATCCCCATCTATTTCCAGGCTGCCCCGCTGCGGCCATGCAGCACGGCTGCAATGCGTGGGTGGCAGTGGCAGGGGAAGAGCCACCCGTTGTCAGTCTGTCCCCTAATCCATCCTGCAGACGAGCGGCTGCCTGCCTGCGCTGGGAGGGCTGCTGCTCCCTGCCAGGGATTGCTAAAGAGCAGCCACCGTATTGATTGGCCCTGTCACCGCTTGAGGGATGTGTTCTTGTGAACAGCCTCCGGCATTAGCAGTCTGCTGGCATGTTGGCTGCACCAAGGGCCACCGAGGTCTCCATCCCCAGCAGGTGCAGCAGGGACAGGGCTTGTGGCCACACTCGGCAACTCCTGCCCCACAAAGCCAGACCACGAGGATGGCTGAGGTAACCCTCAGTGGCGCGGGAGCGGGAAGGAGAAGACCCGGATCATGTTGTGTCCAGGGATTCAGGAGATGAGGGAATGCTTGCTGAGCACTTTTGGTGAGCTCACGGTAGAGGTGTGGATGCTTCCCACTCATGCTTTGCTCCTGCTGGATTTGATAGGCTTCAACGTCTTCAATGAGATCAAGGATGCAGGAGGATGCCTGGGGCTGGGCAGTGATTTATTTATTTTATTTTTTCACAGAAAGATTTGCTAATCTCAAAGCAAATAGTATGAAATGGGTGGCGTGAGCAAAAATACCTCTTTGGAAAAAATAGGATTCAGGAGTCTCCGAATTTCTAAAGTGACCCCTTTGGATGCTGTCAGATTGGAGAAGCTCAGGATCTCTTCGTTCAGAGCTGCTCTGTGCTTCGACAGGTAAATGGTGATTCCTCTTCTCCTGTTTGGAGATGCAAAACTCGTTCACAGCCCTTCACGTGCTTGTGGGGACTGGGGTGTGTTTGCCGGGCCCATGTGGTTTACAGATGTTATTTCTGCTTCTGGAAGGAAAACAGTGACCCAACAGTGACATGCGAGAAGAGTTGTGATGTGCTGCACCTGCCTATCTCTGCGGCATAACGCTCTGCACCTTCCCAAACTCTGCTCGCTTGTGTTAGCGAGTTGTTTATTTGTCTCTTGAATGGGAAAATAAGATACATATAGTTTTCTTTTTCATCTGTCCCCTCATTAACATAATGCTGAGCAGGAGAGCAGATCTAAGTGGTGCTGTCAGACTTCATTACAGGGATCCAGCCCAGAGAGACACGTAGCTCTGGGAGCTTGCTGCAAGGCCATCCGTCAAGCCAGACCCAACTGTCCCTATGCAGAGAAAATGTCAGACCCCCAGCAGGGAGAGGCAAGCACGTGATTCCCTCTGCCCAGCACAGACTGAGCTACTCTTGCCATTAATCCTTCTGGAGAAGGTGGCTCCTTTCTTGGGTAGCATTAAAGAGATCTTTGTTTTCTAGTTGCATATCTGCATTCATGGTGCAGTCACCCAATTTCTGCCTCTCAGGCTGCCTCAGCGGACGCTGGGTTATTCGCCAACAGACACCAAGGCTGATGCCAAACCCCAATGGATGATAAAGCTTTTCATGAATACTATGAAACTACGTTTGCATCTCTGGCAAATCCTTTGAGCAAGACGTTGAAGGAATGCTCTCTACAGGTTATGTGTGTTGGTTTGAAGGTCCCCTTGGAGCAGCGGATGGTAAATCCTCACCAGCCTGCACAAATTCAGACTAGTTCTCCCTTCCCCACAGGATCTGTACCCCCTGCAAACAGCTCATGACCTGGGCTTCTCCCTCCATCCTGCAAAACCATCCGTTCTGCCCTGCCCTGGGCACAGCCCACAGCAGAGGACGTGAGTTGAGCTGCTTCTGGGAAAGACCTCCAGAAGGAAGGCTGTAGCCATAGACAAGCAGAACGAGGACACAAAGAAACACAAATGAAGAAATGGGCAGCAACCTAGCCCACGACCTGTGAGGGGTGAAGTAAGCTACATCCTGAGGGGAGACATCACCCTGTAATCGCTGTTGCCTCCCGAAGAGTGTTAAAGCCAGTTTGTTATCACTGGTGCTGGAGACAGGATCATTGACTGACGTTCCGTGTCCCCGCTGTCACATACAGGTGATCCTGGCCAGACCACTTGAACACTCATGTGGGTGCTGGGGGTGAGTGGACGAGGTCGTCTTGGAAATGACATTAAATAAAATCCTCTTCCCATTCGTGCAGTCTCCCACTGAGGTTTTTACATCCATTTCCTGTATTTTGAGCTTATCAACAGCATCTTTTCTGGTAAGAAACAGCATGTTTAAATGGAGAAGTCTCAAGACCACTTCCCGATGAGTGGGACGTTGTGGCCATCGCACTGGTCTCTGGACTGACACTGTGTCCGCACCTGGGATGTGCAGTCCCTGCTCCCTGCTCCAGCCCTCTTCTTGACCCCCTGTGATCCCACAGGGAAATGATCCCGTCTTTCTCACAAGCTTGCCAAATCACTGAGGGAATGTCCTGAAAAGGGACTCCCAGGACACGCGAGGCTCTCTGGGCTCAGTGAAAGGGGATATCTGGGGAGCTGACACCCCGGCTGGTGGAAGCCTGTCCGCTCTTCAAATCCCCACGTGCAAGGGCTGAGCTGGAAACCTCCCCAGGCTTGGGCTTGCAATGCAAGGACTGCGCGGCACGTGGCTGCCTCTTAGGTTGTTAAAGCAGAAAATGGTGACGCTTAAAACCTTTCTCCCTAAGAGGAAGTGGCAGACGCAATGAAAAGTTAATGATGGTGGCTGTGCCTTGCCAAGCCCGGGCTCTCCCCTTCCCTGCTGTCCTCTCTGCTCTCCAATTAATGCCCTGTCTGGGTGGCCGGGCCAGGGCACATTTGCCAAGACATGAGGCAGTGGGGCAGGGACGGATGGGAGGAGGCACCAGCTGCTCCTCTCATGGCACGAAGCAGATGAAAGGAGCGATCCTCCGTGTGTTTGATACGGGAACGGAGGCCCCTGCACTGCCTCCTCCTCTCCTGTTGCAGCCGGAGTCTCGGGAGCCGAGCGTTACAATGGCAGTAATAACGAGCACAGCAGCTATTGTTATTGATGCCCGGTGGTTTTGGTGCCCAGGGTGAGCAATGGAGATGTCTGTCCCACTGGGGGACAGGATGCTGCTGCCCTTGCCCCGGGCGCGCACCCACTGGCAGTGCCGGTGCCGGCAGAGGGACGGTGAGCTGCCGTGGGACAAACAAAGCAATCGGAGCCTGCAGCATCCCAGCCTCTGGCATCATCTTAGGGAGAGGGTGTTTAACAGCCCAGAGCTGCAAGAAATTTGTTTCTGGCGTGGCTTTCTGGCCATCCTACTGCTTTCCCATCCAGGCTGCTGGCAGCCAGAGTGACGGGGTTTTGGGGGGAATGCAAGGGGATGAGGGGAGACACTGAAAATGAGGATCGGAAGTTTGAACCTCCAGCTCAAGCAGCGCCTTGCCAAAGGTGACCAGGATGTGATACCACCCGTTGCACACCAGCCGGCCACCAGCTTGCCAAAAGCAACAGTGGTGAGATGTGCTTCAGTGCTTCTCCTTCCAAGGCGGAGGCTGCTGACCCTTGGCAAACGGCAATCGCTGCTTCCTCCCGCCCAGTGGATTTTGAGTTGCACGGCAGAAACGCATGCCCGTAACCCTGGCACCGGCTTCCCAGCTTGCTGCACTTGCCTGGGAAATTGGGGTGGTGGGCTGTATGCAGCACAGTCTGCATGACCCTCAGGAAGTTCCCATCGCATCCAGATGCTTTGGTGTTTGTTGGACCCGACCAAGGCTGGGAATTGCAGCCAAACACCAAGAATTAACCACGATGCTGGAGAAAAAAACTCCTCGCTACGAACCCCGATGGTGTAGCTCTTCGATTGGGTCTGTGCCTCCTTGTGCCCCTTTGTCAGAAATCCAGGGCAAATCCACAGTAAATAGCTAACAATGTGGAAGAGACCTTCAGCCCTGGACTGCAGCGACCTTTCTAACAAAACCTGCAGCAAAAGCCTCTGCTCAGCAAGTGCCATGTGTGCTTGTGATGGCAGGAGCTCATCTCTCCGTCGGTGTTGGTGCAATTTGCGTTAGACCAGGAAAATGTCACAGGTTATATGCTCTGGGGCAAGGTCTGCTCCATCTTCTCCTGCAGTTCAGGGGGGAATTGGCCACGCTTCCCACCTCTGACCCGCTCCCAACCCCTCTCAGAGCCGTGTGAAATCGGCAGCCGATAGCTCTTGGCTCGAAGACGTTATGTGTAAAGACGCAGGAGTGTAACTAGTGCCACTCAAAACCCCATCACATCAGCTCGGTAATGAAAGAAACAGCTCTATCCAAAAGCAGCTGACATCTCAAGGTTTCGGGTTGACAGGGAAACCTCTGCTTACAGATTCAAGGCAGGCAGAGGAAACTGGATGCCCTGGGCTAGCAGGGCTGGGGAAGGAGCCCTCTGCCTCCCGGGTAGGCAGCAATACTCTGTTCAGCGCCTCAAGACAGGGGAGGATGGTGTGGTGCAAAGCCTGGGAGAAGAGAAGAGGGTTGATACTCATCCTAAGGGCCATTATTTCTGGGCAAATGCCTGCGCTGGACTGAACTGGAACTGGGTGTCAACCCAATTTTGTCCGGGTTGAGAAATATTCACTAATGGGAGATGCTACAGCTGTTCTCGGGGCCATGGGCCACCACCCCACTGTGGCCAGTCACTGGTTTCCAGTGTCTCAGTGCACTTCCCTTAGTCCCACCATGCTCTTTGGCTCATGAGGACCTTGGAGGCCATGAATGCCTGTGCTCATCTCCGACAGGCACCTTTGAGCTGCGAGGCATGTGGGATTCGGGTTAGGAAGAGCCACTACTGGGACTGACCTTCATTTTCAGACCAGTGCCAAATGATGAGAGGTGGTCTGTCCTGGGCTCCCACTGGCTCTGCTGCAGCTTCCCAGCCATAGCCTGGGGGTCTCCAGGGCCCTTCCTTGGGGCTCGGCTACCTCTGGGGCAGTGGGATGCTGACTCCTGTCTGTCTGGAAGGTGCTGGAAGAAAGCACAACATGGAAAAAAGCCAACGTTCGGGGGACAGAACACGCTTTCGTGGGACTGATCCTGGCTCTGCGTCCTCCCCAGAGGGCTGCGATGAGCTGCGTGTCCTGCACATCGCGTCAACTCTGGGACCCACCGGTCCCTGGATTGGGACTGGAGAGGGCCCCTCTCTCCTCGTCACCAAGCTGGCTCTGCTAACGAGGCAGCTCCTCATTTGCATGGGCTTGCGGTGCTGCGGCCGGGAGGTTGGCTCCGAGGGCACGAACGCGGGGACGGCACTGACCTGTCTTTGCCATCTTCTCTCCGCGTGCCAGCCCGTCCCCCTTAATGGGGAGTTTTGAAACGACTTGTTCATTTATCCTAATGCAATAAGAGCCCGGTTTGAGTGCGGTCTTTGTGCGGGAGCAAACTGTCTCTGCTCCCTGGAAAGGCAGTATTATGCTGTCTCTCGCACTCCAATATGCTAATACACCAACTCCCTGCAATTTCATTTTCAACAGGGACTAATTTAAAAGAAATGACCAGCCTGCCAGTGGACTTCAAAGATATCTTTTGATGAGTTTTAGCAGCTTCAGCAAAACTCTAATTTGAATTTCAGTGGCTGCCGTGTGATTTTCTCGGTGACAGTTAAGAGAGATGATAGCGCCAGCTCCATCTGTCATTGGAGCCTCTTCTCTTCCCTCTTTTCACTGATTTGTTACAGAGGGGGGGAAAGGAGAGAGGGGAAAAGTTGAAAGAGAGGGTGGCTAAATTCTGGCGCCCTTGTGCAGAGGCGCACAAAGGGGAAATGCGGAGCTGGGAGGTGGGAGGAGGCGATGGGGGGCTGCCGGGCAGCATCCCTGCCAGCACAGGCAGCGCGCTCGGCAGCTCCGAGGGCTTTGACAAAACGGCGTAATGGCTCAGGCAATCCGGGTTAAACTGATAATGACACAGAAAATGCTTTCACGGGGAAATTAGGAAGCGTTCTCTGTCCGAGTAGGCTGCCTGGGCCGGCAGCCCTGGGAAGACGAGCTCTTGCAGTAGGGGAAAATAGCAGGCAGGTTTTGGGTTTGTCTGTCAACAACTGCCCCCCTGCAAACCTGCAGCCCGGGTGCTGCGATGCCCTCCGTGGTTCAGTGTATTTCTTTGGGGGTCACAGCAATAGATGGGCGGCTCCACTGGGTGCAGTTTGCAAACGGCATCATGGCCAGGACTGGGACATGTCACCCAGTCCCGGTGCTGGTGAAAGACAGGGGACAGAGCACCACCAGGCAGTGGGGCCAATGCAGGGACTGTCTCCATCTCATACGTTGGTCCTCCACCCCACCACCGCGTGCGCCGCTCTCAACAAAGGCAGCAGAGCCTCCCGGGTGGATGCAGCGCAGCTCCTGCTCCCCCTCTCATGTCTGGAGCTGCCCCTGTTATGGTTGTCACCCGTGATTTCATGCTCCCTCTTACATCTTTAGTTTCCCTTGTCAGAGACAGCTTCATCGCTGGCTCCCCTGCGCCTTGGGGAGTCCTCTCACGCTGAGCTGGCAGCTTTGGGGGCAGAGGCGCCGCAGCCTTTTGTTCGCGGAGACCCGGATTTACATCCTCCGTCTGATGCCCGTGGACAGAGCCACGGCCGGGCGCGTTTAAGCGCCAGTCCCGGCATCGGAGCTCGCCCTCCTCTCACAGGGAAGCCCTGGCCCGGATGACAGGAGCCACTCGGGGCTGCTCTGGCTGTCCGGGGCATCCGGGCGGCATGGGAGCGGCTGTCAATCCCACCGTAAGCCCCAGGCAAGCTGATCAGGACCTGTTCAGCTCATGTAAAATCTGGGATTAGAGACTGGTTCGAGTGCCCCCTGTTCCCGATTACAGCTGCTCCCAGAGACCGAGGCCAGGAGTCACGCTGGCAAAGCCGTGTTTCACGCGTGCACTCTGGTACCCTGCATTGCTAGCTCGGCCCTGGGAATGGGATGCTCCCAGTTCAGGTTTCTTAGTGGTGAACATCCTGCTGGTGCATCCACGCTGATGCCAGGCTGTGCTCCTGCCCTGGCAGAAGACAAGAAGGAAAAATTTCCTTCTCTGGGCAAAATTGAAGAATGAAAGCACGGGATTAACACTTCCCTGTAGAGCCAGGTCAGGTAACTAAAGGTCCACCACTAGCCGACCAAGCAGAAAGTGCCAGCCTTGAGGACAGTCCAGGGAGATGCTGCTCTGCCCAAACGCTTGCTGGGCTCAGGGAGCCTTTCTGAAGGGCAGACCTTACAGTGGGGACCGTTATGGCACTTCACAGCTGATAACGAGTCTAATGCTTGCCCCACTTCTCCTCATGGTGGGAACAACTTAGTTGGCTGGTGCAGTTTGTCCCCACCAGTCCCCCCGTGCCAGAGCCTACAATCATCATAGAATCATAGAATGGTTTAGGTTGGAGAGGACCTTGAAGATCATTGAGTGCCATAGGCAGGGACACCTCCCACCAGACCAGGCTGCCCAAGGCCACGTCCAGCCTGGCCTTGAACACCTCCAGGGATGAGGCCTCAACAACCTCTCTGGGCAACCTGTGCCAGTGCCTCACCACCCTCAAAGTGAAAAACTTCTTCCTAATGTTCAATCTAAACCTGCCCTCTTCCAGTTTGAAGCCATTCCCCCTCGTCCTATCACTCCATGCCCCAGTAAAAAGTCCTTCCCCAGCTCTCCTGTAGGCCCTTTAGGGACTGGAAGGCCGCAATAAGGTCTCCCCGGAGCCTTCTCTTCTCCAGGCTGGACAGCCCCAACTCTTTCAGCCTCTCCTCATAGCAGAGGTGCTCCAGCCCTCGGATCATCCTCGTGGCTCTCCTCTGGACACGCTCCAGCAGGTCATTGCCATCATGGGCAAGTATCGTGGCCCAGAGGAGGAAAGTACATGCCCCATGCACACGCACCCATCCTAGCAAAGTGCTGTCCATGCACCCTGGAGCTGTGCACTCCTAAATCTCTGGGAGCCCAGCACTGCAGGGGTCAGTGCCAGGAGGTGCTCCTGTGGGGCACGCGGTGCTGCCAGAGTGGGTAACAGGACCCCGAAAGCTGGAGGTGGTATCTCTCTGTGGGACCTGGGTGCAATAGGTGCTGGGGATGTGGTGAGGACCATTCTTGGCTGGGACCAGCTGCACGGATGCCCTGCCAGCTTTACAGGAGTCTGCACCGTATGGGAAGATGACATGGCAAGGAGTGAGACGGGAGCGGTGAGGAAACCCTGAAAAGGGACAAGGAGAGCAGGCAGGTGAGAGGCAGAGGAAGGGTCATAGCCTGTGCCCGCTGAGCTCAGGAGCTGCTGGGGCCAAGGCTGACAGTACAGGTGGTAGAGACAATGGCACTGCCCCATGTTTCCAAGCATGCCCCTCTTCTCAGGTTAGCAGAGCAAATCCTACCGCTAATGACGGCTAACGAACACATCTCTCGCCCATCCCACCCCTCAGGTGGTACCCCAGGAGTTTGCGCAGGCTGGCGACCCCCTGCAAAGCATCCCTGCTGCTTTCATTGTCTCCTGCAGCAAAAAGCCGGGGTCAGTTGCCGTCTAAGCCCGTCTGACGGTGCCGCCGAGGCTCTGCGGCGGAGACCGCAGCTCCCGGAGTCAGCCCGCCGCTCTGAGATCCGCCGTGAAATCGCTCCGACATTAGGCACTTCCTAATAAAGCTGTCACAGACACCCCCATTATCTCTCGGCTCAGCCCCCTGCCCTCTGTTTAACCAGATAATCTGCTTTTTAAAAATACATTTTCCTCTGGCTCAGTGGAAGCTCAGGTCTGTCCCAGTTCCTTGTCACCGAGGCGCGCTGAGGAATTATCAGCACGCAGGCCTTTTTTATTTTTCTTTGTCATTGTGTGATACTGAAAAGTCTATTTTGTGGCTAATTATGCTGGCATCTGTGTGCCTCCCTTGGTGTGCATTTGAGTTTGTCCCCACTGCAGTGGAACAGCCTGTGCGGGGAGGCATCTCTTCCCATTAGACATGCAGAGATCAGACCTGAAATTTGCCCCAGCCCTACGCACAATGCTGATATTGGGGGTCCTCACCCATCCTTTTGTCCTCAACCCTGGGAAATTCCCGTTTCTCTGCCATAGCCTGGGGGGTGAGTGGGTTTTCTCTCCAGCAGCAAGGTCTGCCGCCACACGGTGGCTATGGGATGTGTCAGGATTTGAGAAGGGTCCTGGGATCAGTCTGCAAATGTTGACCGTGGCACCATAGTCATCTTTTCCTTTCCTCCAGCCTGGGCATGTCCCCCTTGGCCCCTGCGAGGAGCCAGTGCCTGAGTGGCCGTGGGTCTGCAGGCAGAGCCAGCGTGGCCCCACGCTGCTCCCCTTTGCCCATGCCCTGAGCTGGGTGGCCAAGTGGGGCAATGCTACTGCGGATGTCGCTGCCCCTTACGCTCGCCCCAAAGACCACAGTGTGAATCTGTTCACTGTCTCCACTGGGCCCAGCTGAGGTACTTGCCCATGATGATTGTAGGCTCAGGCACGGGGGGACTGGTGGGGACAACCTGGTTGTTCCTGCCATGAAGAGAAATGGGGCAAGCATTAGGCCCGTTATCAGCTGTGAAGTGCCATAACGGTCCCCACTGTAAGGTCTGCCCTTCAGAAAGGCTCCCTGAGCCCAGCAAGCGTTTGGGCAGAGCAGCATCTCCCTGGACTGTCCTCAAGGCTGGCACTTTCTGCTTGGTCAGCTAGTGGTGGTCCTTTAGTTACCTGACCTGGCTCTATGGGGAAGCATTAATCCTGTGCTTTCATTCTTCAGTTTTGCTGAGAGGTAGGGGGCTGGTGGGGGGAGCCACCATGAGCCCCACCATTTCCAGGTTCTTCTGGTTCTGCTGGTCAGGCTTGGTGTGACACATGGTCATTACCTGGAGACCACACTCTACAACCGTTTGGCCATGAACTGGAAGACCCCAACAACCAGCTGTGATTGCTAATGCTTTGGTTAGTCACGGGGGAAACGTGGTGTAAAGCATTGCACCATGCTCTGGGGGTCATGTGAAAAAGGTGACATACCAGCCTAGAGAAGAGGCTGATTTATATTCCAGGACTGAGCTACCATCTCGTGGGAAGATGATGTATCTAATCCCACTAACCTCGCTGAGACACAGCACCTGTAACACCTACAGACCTCGCAGAGCTGGAGGCAGCTCTGGATATAATTACCCAAGTTCACACCAACGCGTCCGGGGTTAAATTACTGCTTTGGAGAACTACTGGATTTACACTGAGGATTCGTGTCAGATAAGGAGTGTGACATTGTTTTGCGGAATAAAAAAAAGAGCCTTATCAGGAATGTGCCAGCCTGAGTGTTTGTTCAGCTCTGCAAGCAGCTGACTCTGCAAGTGGTCAGGTTGGCCGCGGCTGGGGGAGGCTGCCCGCTCTATCGCAGACAGGAGAGATGCTGCCCTGCAGTGGAGAGGAGTCCCAGCGCTGCTCCGTTGAGTGTAATGGAGAGGCTGATCCACGCAGTGTGAGCGTGGCCTGAAGAAAGTGCTATTAGCATCATGCTGGCAGTTCTCTGGTGGGTGAGGCAGGACCACACCGTGCATGACCCAGAGGTGGAAATGCCTCTGAGCTGCTGCACTGAGCCTTGATATCCAGGAATAAATTGGTGGGGGACCATGGAGAGACACATAGTGCGTCTTCTTATACTAACATGAGAGGATGAAAAGAAGGAAATTAAAGAGGGCAATGCAACAGCTAAGAGAGGATCATCTGAAGGTGGGAACGAGACCCTCACAATGTGTTTCTGAGGCCCCTGCATTGACACGGGGCCTGGGAGCTGCAGCAATGAGCTCTCACCAGGGGATGGTATTGCCACTAAAAGGGAGGAAATGAGTTTTTCCACATGCATTAAGACAAGACACGCCAGCGTGAAGGAAGATGTTCCACGTGCCCAGAAATGCATGGGGAACCGCTGCGTCCCGGTGTCTCATCACAGAGGATACAGCAGAAAGTGAAATCATGAAAATGATAATGGGTGGAGAACGATTTCCACATGAGAAGAGAGAAGAAAGGAGCTATTTAGTTTGAGAGGGGATGAATGAGAGAGAACACGGTGAGATGGAGATAATAATGAATGGGACAGGGAAGACGCATCCACCAGTCACCCTCGACAAAGCAAGAGGCGCCTGGGGAACAGAAAGGGCCCTTCTTGCAAATGGATGCAAGAAAATGCTTGCTGGCAGAGTTCAGGTGATCTGCCCGTGGGATCCAGGGCAGCAGGAAGCAGAGGGCAAAGTACCAGCTCCTTTCTGCTGGAGCCGCCTGCATCTGCCTCCATCTCCCTCCACCTTCCCACCAGCACCGAGCAAGGCAGGATCTCTGATATGCTCTCTTTGCTCCCTGAAATGGCAGTGATCCCCAGCACCTCGTTAGTGTGGTGTTTCCCTCTGGTGTCACACCAAGGAGGTCGTGGCTGTGGCTGCTCATGGGCACAAAGGCCACGGTGACGACTGCAGGGCTCTGACACTTTGCAGATGAGTTGGCCGGGTATGAAATGCCTGCATTCCCTCCGACAACAGCTCTCAGGCAGTGGGGGGCATCAAATGCCTTCTGAAGTGACCGAGTGCCCAAGACACGGTGGACAGAGCCACAGGGGTCGGAGTGCCCCAACCCCAGCTGCACATTCCCACCTCTCCGTGTTGCACCCCAAGGCAGTGAATGCAGGTTGGGGTGAGTTCAAAGGCAGTCTCCTGCTGAGTCCTGACCACTCGGTGCATGTGTGACTGGACAAGGGGCTCTGGAAATTGGCAAATACTGCCTGAGATGTTGTTGGGTACTCCAAATTAAAGGTGGTGGGTGATGTGGAGCTGTCTGCGGCGGGGGGCTACATCGCAGGGAGGCTCAGAGGAGGGTGTGATGTGGGCATCGATATCCAGAGGATCCCCGTAGGATTTAGGAGTGGTCAGAAGGGAGTTACCCACCCAGAGCGAGCGGGGAAGGAAAGCAGTGTCAACACAACCTTTTTGTGTGCCCCTTCTGTCACCTTTCCCCAGTGTCAGAAAGCAGTGCGGGTCCTGGGGCTTCACGGCGGGATGGGGCAATCGCTCTGTGCTGTCCCTGCGGAGAGGGGGGCCACCAGGTCTCTCTGCCCTCTCCCTGGGATGCTGCTCTGCCGGGCACACCGGGCACGCCGGGCACACCGGGCACGCTGGGCATACTGGAAGCTGCTATCAGGCTGCTGGAGGAGCCGATCCACAGCCTGGTACCCCTGAATCCACACGGTGACAGTGACAGTGGATGCTGTGGACGGTGCGTGTGCAATGTGCACTGCTACCACAGAGCTTCATTAAGATCATTTTGTT
>VUYV01000327.1:459213-499410 GCA_008711295.1 Anarhynchus alexandrinus | reverse complement strand
GTTGTTTTTTTTTTTGTTTGTTTTGTTTTTTTCTCCAGGGGCTGCTGGCACGACACTCCAAAAGGCTCTGCCGCCACGGGGAGGTGCTTTGCACAGCGTTTCCATCCCACTTCGTGTTCCCTGTTGGGGACCGCCTGTGTCCCAGCCTTGCCGTCCCCATTTGGGCCAGACAGAGCAGGTGGGGACAGAAAAGACCTGAGGGCTGCTCCTCCTCGCTGCATCCCCACGGCATCCCCTAAGGTTTTCCTAGCCGTGCTCTGGGCTTTGTTGTCTCACCTCACTGCAAAGCGTCGTCCTGGCCCCATGGCCCAGCTGGGGCACGGGCAGCGGGGATGGGTGGCTGCAGATGGTCGCAGGGACAGGTCCCCACAGCAGCCCATCAACACCAAGGAGCGATGCTCGCAGAGGGCTTGGGGCGAGCTGTGGGGAAGCCCCACTGGCTGCTGCTGCTGCCTTCAGAGCTGCATCTCCCCAGGAGAAGGCAGGTGGATCAGAGTTCAGCTTTTCTGCCAGGTCTGAAAACGGTGCTTTTAAATTAACACCTGGGACCAATCCAGAATTATACTGCTTTTTTTTTTTTTTGCTTTTTTTTTTTTGTGTTCTTTCTCCCCCTCAGCATTTCCCACAAATCAAAAAGTCAGAAAGAAACTGGTTTTGGGGTGAAGTGAGTGATTTTTGGGCTTCAGCATCATTTAAGGCCCAGGGGCCACAGGAAAAAAAAATATACACAAGCAGGGAGCTGGGGCTGAGTTTTTGCGGCTGTGGACTTCGCAGATGCCTTTGCCTTGCCAGAGGGAAGCAGACCACACACCCAGAAAGTTTCAGGCAGCAGGCGATGCAAGGGGATGCATTGCGTTTGCTTGCCAGCCACAGCCTGCTGCACGTCATCTCTTTAAACAAGGAGATCTGCACCGGTGCTCCTCTCTGGTGACTCCCAAGTGCTCTTCTGGATCCACTAACAGGCTGGGGCTTGGCCAGCATGCGGCTTGGAGGACTCTTGCCGGCCCCTTGTATGTATCGATGGGGAGGGCAGGACGATGGGGAGGGCAGGACTCTGCGGTCCGGCACATCCCTGTGTTTTCCAGCCGGGAGCGCCTCCACATCCCGACACTGACGGGGTAATTGCAATATTGTCATGACATGCAGAAGATCAAAGGCTGGGTGCAGGGGAGGTGGCAGTGGTGGTAAGAATGACATGCAGTTTGCATTTAGAAAGCACTTAAGAAGCAATTATCCAGTGCTGGGAGCCCTGGCCAGAGAGTGTGGCTCATGTATTTTAATGCGTATTTCAAAGAGATGAAGATTGGTGCCCAGCGGGAGGCCTGGCAGTCGTGGAGCAGCTGTGTGCAGCTTGCTCCTGGCCAGGCTGCACTGCAGTGGCCTCACGCGAAGGTTGCCCTCATCCCCGGCCCCTGGCCACTCTGCTGCATCGATGCAGCATCAATGCAGCACCATCCTACGGGTGGGCAGCCGAGGGGCAAGGAGGAGAAGGGAGTCTTGGCATTACCCCTGGCCATCACTGCTCCCGGGCTGCTCCTCGTTCCTGGAGAGGGAGCTAGGTGCTGTTTCGGATGGGATGCCGGGCTCTGCTCTGGTTGCAGCAGCCAGCTGCAGCAATACCAGCTTTGCTGCTCTGGCACAGGGGCTCAGGACCAGCCTGGCATGCTTGCGCCAGCTGCTGACCCTGTCGGTGACGGGGACGTGTCTGCCTCAGCCCCTCCTGTTTGCAAATCCCAAAGCTGCTGCGCATCCCTCCGCCATGAAATTCGGTACCTCCAGCGCACCCCTCTGATGCCGTGCATGGTCCTGCTGAGGGCTTCCCTGGAGCAGCCAGGCTTCGCCCTCGCCTCCCCCGCTCTCCAGCACTGCATCGCGGGGCGGCGGGGGGGCAGTGGCCCTGCTGGCTCCCTTTCTGCTTCGCAGTGGGCATTGCTAATGGAAAAGCCTCTTTAGGGAAAGAGACCACCTAGGAGAGACGGCCTGGTCCTTGTTTTCTAATTAGAAGCCGGCTTAGACAGCCTAAATGGGTTAACCAATAATGAATAAATTATCGCTTGTAATTATCTTCTTCATTGCTGGCTGGAGCGGCAAAGAGCACAAGGGATAACGCCCTAACCTGAGCTGGAGGCCTGTCATCTGCAAGGCAGCATCCCATGAAGACGTCCCAGCTCCTGGGCTGCCCCGGGGTGAGCAGCCAGCAAGGCCCAGGGGCAAACCCACCGGTGGGTTGACGTTGAGTTGGACCTTCAATGTCTGTGTGCGTGGGCAATGAGAGGGCAAGCAGGCGCAGCTGGCACCACGCCACAGATGGGGCTGGGAGCATCCCTGGTGCCCAGGCACCCTCGTGCGAGGTACCTCATCCCCTCTTGTGGGACCAGATGAAGCTTGTCTTTCAGTGAGCGCAGGCGTGTCCGGATGGGGCTGCCGGCATCACCCCCAGCCAGTGCTATGGCTTGATGGGCTGCTGACAGCCCGGGCGGGCAGTCCCGGGCCATGGGGCCAGCCAGGCCAGGCTCGCAGCCCCGGCACGATGCTGGCGCACACCCCAGGAGGTCTGTCCGCTTCATCCAGACCAATGCCTGTCTGTCAGGCCGTCCCCGGGGGGCTTCGCCGCCCTGACCTGCCGCCAGAGCCCGCTGCCTCTGACAAGTGTCTCCAGCGGAGGTCTGACAGCCCGTTTCAGGGGAAGGGGCTGCGGGGAGAGCCACGGCATCTTACTGCGGTGCTTGAAACACTTGTCTTCATCCCGCTTCTGCCCCCGACCCCCCGCCTTGCTGAGTCCGTGGGGATGCTGAGCTCAGCTCCGCACCCATGGCACGACTTGGTGGACCCCGAGCAAAACCTCAGTGAGGCCAGCCCGCCTGGTGTGCTGCTTTCTCTTCCCAACATGACCTCCTTCCACTCACCAGGGACCCTGGGTTTCTGGAAACACTTTGCTCTGGGCTGTGGGGGGGCTGCTCTGCCTTCCTGGGGAGCTCAGGAAAGCAGCCCCTGTCCTCCTTCCCCTCTGCCTGTTGGAGTGGGGAATGCCTTTGTGGGAAGGTCAACGGATTCGTGCCAAAGTGGGACAGGCTGAAGATAATCCCCGAGCTACAGGGATATTCATACTGATTCCGAATCACAATTCTGACTTCAGTCTAAAGCTGTTTACTTTCTGTTGCTGTTCCCACGCACAGTAACACCCACTGCAGTGCCTTGATGCTGCCCTGGGATGATACTGGGGGAGGGATGCTGGCGTCAGCTCTGCTGGAGGGAAGGAGATGCGATCAGTGGATCCATCAGGCCCATGCAGAACGTTCCTGGCCCAGTCCTTGACTTCAGCCATTGATTTCTGAGCCTTTCCCTTGATAATGCGTACATCTTATCCACATTCCCGAAATAATTTAGACAGGAGAAATGTTCCTGCTTAGGTTTAGGACCTATGTCCTCAAGCACGGCCATTCAGGAGGTTGTCCCCTCTGTAGGAGACCGTGGTGCAATTCCCCTGTGCCGGCTGGAGTGCAGGCTTTAGAACATCTTCCACCCCTGGATGTGGGCTGTCCTCAGCTCCTCTCTTCTGCTGCATGTGAAGTACTTGCAAAGTCTTTGGCAGCATATAAGATGTTTTTCCAACCCCATGGGTCAGACCTCGCCCAATGGGCAGGACAAGGGTATTTCATTTAATGTGCACGTGGAAGAACTTAAGAGGTGGTAGCCCAGCCAGGACATTTGCCTGCCTGGGCTTTAAGGCAAGGCAGGACTTGGGGTGTAAACCTGCAAGCAAAGGAGAGAACAGGACCCAGGTCTCCATCTGCTGTGCAAAGACAGTCCTGACCTCTGTGGCCTGTTTCCTCCTCTTCAGTGCACTTAGGTCTTCAATCACTTTATTTAATAGCCTCTGGAGCAGCAGCATTTTCTTCTGGGTATGGGAGAAAACTGGTCTGGAAATCCTCAGCCTTGGTCATGTTACGGATGCTCTGCTGTGAAAGACTGAGCTTCCCAAATAAGCAGGGAGATATACTTTCTACTTGGCTGGTTAAAGCATATTACACTTCACTTTGAAGTGCCTCAGCCATGTAGGCAACATCTTTAGTGGGACTTTGGCACCACAAAACCAGCCTGGTTGATGGAATCCACCTTCCCAGTCCAAGGCACCTGTTATAGAGCTGTGACAGACTGGAGTCTTCTGGAGCTTGGGAAAAACCGAAGAGCCAAAATTTCCACTCTCTCTAAGGTTGGGGCTCACCTCTCAGGTATGATCCCAACTCCAGAGCCATCTTCTGAGCTTGATCTCCATGCCTGACCTCTCAGGGACCTCACCGGGACAAAATCTGTCTCTCCAAGCCCTGCAGGAGTCTGGTCTGCTGCAAGAGGCTCTGTATTCAGGGCACACATCTGTACGTGCAAATGCTGACCAAGGGGTGTCCAGCCATGCACCCTGGGAGAAACATCTCCTGCCAAAGGCTGGGGCACAGTCTGGGGAGACAAAGGTGGGTTTTTAATCCTCTTGGGTGTGCTGCTCCTGTCCCATACCCCGGGTGAGTTTGCTGGCTGCTTGTGCTGCTGTATAACAGGAGTGTTTCTCCTCTGGCCCTGCTCCTCCAGCTGCTTGGGTGCAGACTGGTCCATGGGAGGATGCTAGAGGTCCTCTGGAGCTGGACTACCCCAAAATGGTGAAGGAGCTTCAAGCAGCTTTTCTCACAGCCACTGTAAGCAATAGGCTGCAGTAAAAAAGGAAGGTGTCGAGGCATTTTTGACACTGGCTGGTTTTGAAGCATTTGATTTCTCTGGTAGCTTTCAGTTGACTGAGGCCGAGGAAGCTAATTACGGAAGTGTGGCACAGAAATCCGAGGCTCGCGGGAACACCGTGGAAAAAAACGGAACATATAAAAGACATGGTTTAATCAGAGAGGACTGAAAGGAAGCAAAATCTCAGAAGAGCTAGTGACTGATCTGTGGCTGGAGAACAGGCGACTGAGAGGCAGACAGAGGCAGTGAGAGAGGTCTGGCTGCAGAGCTGACTCCAGGCAGTGCAATTAGAATTTGCCAGGCAGCAGAAGTCACCCTGTCCAGAGTGACAACTTTGAAGGGTGAGTAGCGCGTAGCCTTCATAGACACGGTTGAAAACACTTGACACCACCAGAGTGACCCGCGGCAGAGATGAGAGCGGATCTGAAAGCGGGAATGAAGCCAGCACAGCACCTGGATGCTGCACGTACTGTGATAAGCGGTGAAAGCAGAGCGCCCTGCCTACTGGGGAGAGGCAGCAAATGCAGGAGTTTGCAAGCACCAGCAGATGCGCTGGAGGGATAAAGAAGGAGGTGACCATGCTATTAGCTCAGATGATTTCTTCAAAGGAGCAAAGGACAGTGCTGCAGCAGAAGGCAAACGGACTCTAAATCTCCAGGCCAAGGCAACTTGCTTTACTTTGAAAGTATCTCTGCAAAAGGAGCTGCCTCTGACAGTGATGAAGAGACTTCTCTCTGCTACGTGTGGACATCACCTGAGTGTGCCACCGACTAGATAAGAACCTATTTCTGCTAACATCATCACCCAGTCAAGTGTCCCAAGACCCGAGTGCTGTGACTGGAGGACCAAAGGAGTGGAAGGTGTTAGGGGATGTCCTCCTGCTTGGGCAGATGAGAGGAACAAGGGGCATGGACTCTGCCACAAAGCTTTTAGTGGCTAGACTGGCATGAGTGACCCTCAGGGCATGGCAAGGGCAGGACAAGTGCAACTGGCTGCAGAGCTGCCTTCAAAGGGAGCCTGGTGCCTAAATCCTCCCTTAGAGCAAGTTGAGACCTTAGAGACGTCATAGCACAGTGCTATGAAGGTGAATGAGTAGTTTGTTGAGAAGTATTTCTAAAGATAGCTTGGAAAGCTGGTGTGGTCCTAGGGGTGGTGCTTTGGTGGGCTGTGATGCTCAAGCAGGAGGCAGTGTCCTGCCTCGCAGGCATACCAAAGACTTGGATGGTCTCTTGCAAATGCTGTGTGTCCCATGGGACCTCAGACAACACAACAGAGCCCATGCAATGGGTAATGTCCTCAGGATGTGGTACTGGAGAGGAGAACAACCCGTGGGGAAGCTGGGGTGATTAAAACAGCTCCTCTTGGGGCTCTTTTTGCTTTGCCTTATGGAGAGACTGTTTCCAAAGACAGAATGGGAAAACCTGTATATATTTAAAAATTAGAGACAGCTTGCTGTCAGTTGGAGCAAGAGGAAGATGACCCTTGGGTGGCTGTCCTGCCAATTCCTGTACGCTCATCTCAGGCCCTGTAATATCTGGGGTTTGATGAAGCTCCCTTCTGAAGCTGCTTGACTTCAATTTAGCCCAAATTCCCTGAACCAGAGCACAAATAAATGTCCCCCATGCTGGGGGCTAGGTAAATCTCATGATTGAAAACATGGCATGGGGAAAAGTGATGCCAGAATCTGACAACTTGGCCTCTTGCTCCTGACCCACCTGCTGATGCCACGTTCTTCAGATGAGCAGGCAGCAGCATAAGACATTTGGGGCAGGCCCATGAAGACTATCCAGGGGCAAAGCTGAGATCTAAACCCAGAGCTGTGAGATGACACAGCATCATCATGGCTGGTTTGGCTGTAAAGAGGCTGCGGGTTGGCAGCCAGATCCACATGGTGATGCTGTGTGCTGCCAGCCTTGGCTTCTCTAAAGCACAGTGACTGCGTTAAAAGGCTCCTTGCTCTTCTGCGCAGCTTGGACTTGCTTGCACTGACCTTTGGGAGCAGCAAGCAGCCTCCTGCTGACCCTGAGCAAGCGAGGCTCTGGCTTCTCCTTTCCCTCCAGCTGCAGCAATGGCATGGTCATGCATGGTCCTCCCCCAGCTCCCAGCCAAAGACTGGGTTTTGTCTACGTCTGATTCCCAGATCCGAGTCCTTGTCTTTGTGTGAAGCACATAGCATGTCCTCCCTGACCTTTTCCCACCTACTCTTGAAACATAGATTATATTCCTGACAATTTCCAAGTGAATCTGTTAATTAGTTCCTGAGACGGTGTTAATTAAATACACCCTCTTTACAAAATTTCAATTTGTTTGTTCATCTTCTGCTGACCCTTGAACTAATGAAAGGCTTTTCACTGACCCCTCACACCCCACAGGGCGTTAAATCTCAGCGAAGAGGTGGATATTTGAAGAAATTAGGCTGCAATTCTACAAGGTTATCCAAGGTAACTAAGTTATTTATAACTTTGTATAATAGCCAGGGCTGGGTGGGTAGCTCAAGTTCTTCCTAAATAGTCCTCCATCCAACATCCCACACAAAGGAACACAGCTCCTGGGCAGGAGGCGGGCTCCAAACTGCGTACACAGAGACCTACGCTGGGTAATAAATAGTCCCAGCTGGTGGCATGGTCACCGATACAGCCGGACTTCATCATCAGAAAGAGCACACATTAAGTCTGAAACTGCAGCTGGGAGTCCTGGGATGTGCAACCCAAACTGGAGGAGATCTTGGCTTGGGACCGTCCTTTGCTGTTGTCAGCCCCACCTTTGCACGCTGGTGGCCTGTTCCCAAATTCCTAAGGTGACAAAGGATAAAGGCAGAGCCCAGCTCAGCGAAAGCAGAGCCCAGGCAAGTGTGACCCAGGTACCGCTGGCAGGGAGCCGAGGGGCTGGCATCTCGTGGCCGACGGGTGCCCCTCTCTGCACAGGGGCAACCCTGACTGAGTTCTGAAGTGACTGCGGGTTGTCCCCGTTTGTTTCACTATTGTTCCCCGATCGCTCACCCCGTTTAAAATAGAGCTTTGTTTGGTTATTTTTTGCAGCGTCAAAATTAATTTTGGAGAGCGTCTCATTGTAAGCTTTCAAAAGGATTAAGCCTGCGTCTGCCCAGCTCTATAATTAAGTCTCTTTGAGATTTCCACTTCCAGCAGAAACAAAGCTCTTGAAATAAAGCTGGCAGTTTAGGCACCTATCAGTGCATTTTGTCAGCAGTGCAAAGGGTTCCTGAAAAGGGGCTGGAGATCTTTTCTGCGGGTCTTGTGGCCATGCTGTCAGCACTGGGGGGTTGGGGCCAAGCAGGGACCTTTTGCTTGGGATGGCAGAGGCTGGGGATGCCGGAGGGTGTTAACGCTTGCTGTAATTTACTTCCAAGGCAGGCTGCAGGACTCTGGAGGCGGCTGGTGTGGGTTGTTCTGCTTTGCTTTCCATCTCACCACCAGTGTCCAGACACAGGCTTGACTTTTGGTCTGGGAACCCCAAGAAGAAACAACCATGGAAGTGCCATGGAGGATTTACGTCCCGTAAGACAACTAATGGGGTTTTTGGGTGCCTTGGACGTCACTCAGCTCATTGCTACTGGAGAAGCCTGAAGGTGTAGGCAGGGTAAAGACAAAGCTGGTGTCGGGGAGCAAAGCGGTGACCGGCTGTGCAAACAGAGGAGGCGGTGGTGGGTGGCAGGCGATGGGGACTGAGGTGCCACTGCCATCTGGCAGACACAAAGCAGTTCATCTGTCCATGTGGGATAAAGCCCCGGAGACAGGAGGGAACAAGCCATGCACAAGAAAGGAAAGAGCAAGGACAGAAGGGAGTGAAGAAAAAGAGGTGTGGAATAAATTGGGAGGAAAGAAGCACAAGATGGGTTCGAGAAATGCAGGGGATGCCCCAGAGCTGGATGATGGTCCTGCGCGGTGGTGGAGTAGTGGACGGGGTTGCATGCTCAGGTGTCCTGCAGGGACCCTGTGTTTTCCCAAAGTCTAAGTGTTTCAAACCACCTGCTTAGCCCACAAAGCCATTCCCTCCGGCAACATCAGGCCTGCTGCGCTTTGGAGACTGGGATTAAATACATGCAGCGCTGCCTAGGCCAGTGGCGGCCACTGTTCTATTAGCTCCAGATAATTTTTGTTGGTTTGTACCAGCCTTTCCTGAGGGAGCACCACGGCTGCCCATGTGTCCCTTTCTTTTCTGAATGCCTGTGCACTGGATGAGGAGAGTGGACTTCAGCTGGCTGGTCCACTGCTTTCCTCTACGGTTGCTGATTCTCACAATACCATGGGCAGCCTCATGTTATTTTCGGATGCTTTCAAGCCCCGGCTCCTGGAGGCATATGATTATAATAGCAAAGCCTTTGGGCTCTGTGACCGTGCAGAACAGAGCCACGTGCATGCCAAGGTTAGAAACTGGAAGGCAAAGGAGAGATATTAAGAACAGTGAGGTATATTTGTGGCTCTTGTGTCATTTCAGTGCCTGATTCATGGGTTTCGTTTTCTGATGTGTCTTTGAAGTGCTTGGACTTGACTGTGTTGCATCTCTGCTTCTTCAGCCGGCAAAACATCATTGCTTGGGCTGTCTGCAGAGAAATCTAGAAGCCATCACAGCCTAGTCTGGGTGTCAGAGCTGTTAGTGTGGGTTGGAACTCCTGCAAGTGTTCAGCTGGCCACGTGAGCACTGCGGCCAGGCTTGAGACTCTCTGCAGAACACCCCAAAGCCCCTGCCAGGGACCCTGTGTAGCCCTAGCCCTGCTGCGTGCTCCTGCTCTGGCACTACCTGCTATGATGGCTTTCCTCCAGTGCTCCCCATAGCAATGTCCCCGTTTGGGAAGCTGAGGGGTAGTCCCTGAGGTCATTACAGCACTGGATGCAGAGGGGGCAGAGTTGTCCCCCAGACCTCCCTTCAGACACAGATGCATTTTATTCTGTTCTTGGAGATGCCTGAGGATCACCAGGACTTACTGCCATATCCATTTCAAAGGGGCAGCACATCCCTCACCATCCCTCAGGATAAGGGCTGTGCTAGTGCTGGGCTTGCAGATGATGCTTCCAGCCTGGGCCTGGGGGTGTGGTGGTCATTTCACTTTGGCTAAACTTCTTCTGACTGCCCATCCGCTCTTCTTCTCAGGACCAGGCTGCCCTGTCAAGGCACGAGCATATATCTCCTTTTGGGCAGTGTGGATGTGATGGGGCTTGGAGAGGCAGGTACCAAAAAATGTTCCCTGGGAGGCCCCTACTTTGCATCTCTATACAGCCCTGGTCCCTAACAGCTTCATAGCAACTGTGCACCCACCTGAGGGAGCAGGGACTTAGTTCCACTTCAGCAAGACAGAAAATAGGCAAGAAGGCAAGCACAACCCCGGCGCTCTTGGATAAAAGAACATTAATGCCGTTAATATCCAGCAATCAGAATTTCTTAGAGAGAGAACAGTACAGCATCCCCTTCCCTCCTGCTCATCCCCTGCTTGTTTAATGAAAATCAGAGACAGCCATTAAAGAGCTGCTTAGCATTTCAATACGTTTAATATCCTCACTGATAAGGGAACGATGGATATTACCAAAAGGCCTTTCTTAAACTCTCCCCTTCTGCAGCCGTTGCTCCTGGCTTGTGTTTGTCTCAATTCCAATTCCAAACCATCTCCTTCAATGAGGAAAAATTATGATAAGATTATTTTTTTTAATATAAAGGATATTAATACACAGCATTTCTGATAACGACAAGGAAGAAAGGCATGCCAGGCCTCCCCAGCCTTGACCTGAATTAATCGGGCGCTGATTGCTCAGCTGGCCAAGGGCCTCCCACAGTTGTGCCTCATCACAACTGATGCCAAGGTCTGACCCTCTCCTCTGCCGTTAATGGAAGAAACCGGTCACCCGCCCGCGGTAACGGGGAGGGAAGCAGCAATCCTCTGCCTGGCCGAGGTGAGGGGCTGGGTGGGATGCTCGGCTGTGGCATCTTGTGAAAGATGCTGGCTCGACGGCCAGGTGGTGATGGGGATGCTGGTGAGCCCCAGGGAGCGTTGGGGCAAGCAGGGAAGGCACCGCTCCGCCTGCTCCTCAGGGCAGGCACCTTGCCAAAAAAGAGGCCCAACACATTAGGAAAGGGAAAACCCCAGGGCACTGGAGAGGGAAAAGAGCCGGGTGCAGGCTGCCCCAGGAGGCAGGGAGGAGGCGAGACACGGTCCCTGTGATGCTCGACCTTGCTGCCAAGCAATCTGTCCCAGCCCTGATACAGCACGAGGACTTATGGCGGCACCGATGTAGCACAGGTATTGCTCCAGATGAAGCTATATCGATGTAGATAACTTGTCAGCTTGTTTATACAGTAGATGCCAGTTTAAAGGTCTTTCCACATGCGCTGTTACATGGGGTACACCGAAGTTCACTGGGAATTACTGCTAACAGCTCAGGCTGGGGCCCGAGCAACCAAACGCAAGTTATGCTGGTGGATGCCACAGTCATGTGAAAATGCAGAGGGGGGATGTACCACCTGCATGGGTCCAGCACCCCCCTCCTGTCCTGCCACCCCTGGGGCTTTGCTGGGGAGGCCAGGGGGGAGGGATCAGGGCAGGGGGGGAAGGTAGGATCATGACTTGTTTAATCAATCCCAGTTTCAGAAGGTCCTCAGATTCGGGGCTGTTGCCTGGGCAAGAGACAGAGGGGGCATTGTGCACAGCCATTTGTGTGGGAAAAGCTGCCCAGGACTCCTGTTCCCCCACCCACAGTGGCACACAACTTTGCCAGAAGGCTCCCAGATCTCTGCGCAGCATTCCCTGTGCTTGCGGACCCACTCAGCTCATCATCATCCTCCTCCCACAGACACCTTGTGAGTGGGACAGGGATGCACACTGGGCTTGGGAGAAGGCGCCCACGCGCCATCATCTCTCAGCGCTCCTCCTCCTGGGAAAGGGACGTACAGCAGGGGACGGATGGATGGACACGTGTCAGGGGGTTACAGAGACCTGCAGCACGGCTCTGCTCCCCGCCCTGAGCAGCCCCTTCTCTGCAGGGGGGGTCCTGGGTCTGCTGGTGGCCTGACACGGAGTGGCACGGGTCCTGGAGATGGTGCCGTTCCCTTAATGGCTACCAACCATGCTGCCTACACCAGCCCTGACCCGGAGGCACCTGGCCCTGCAAATGCTACAGGAGAGCAGAAGTGCCTGGACGTTGCTTTCCTGACCCGGGAGGAGCAGGGACACTGGAGGCAGGCAGGGCTGCCCTCCCCGCTAGCCCAGGCACAGATTCACCCTTGCAGGGTTGTGATGGGCAAACCCTGGGTGAAAAGGGCAACAGCCACTCAGGTCTGAGCTGCTGAGTTAGTGGGAGGCTGCGGTCTCCCTGGTAAATGCACAACGAACTGGGTTGTGCTAAAAGGGGTTATAGCCAGGCTTGGGTCCCCTCCTTCGCCGATCCTCCCTGTCTGAGCTGCGCTTTCCTCTCTCTGCAGCGTCTATAAATATCCTCCCCATCTCCGTGACAGCCAGGTGCGGGACCACGTCTGAGGGACGTGGCGACGGCAAGAGACTCGCCGAGGAGCGGAGGCAGCAGCACGCAGTGAGACGGGGGAGGCAGCCGGTGGGCGCACGTCATGCCCCATCCAGCTCAGGCCGGGGAGAGGTGACTGGGAGCCTGGGGAGGGATGCAGGTGGGGAGAATGGCCAGAGATCCTGGCGTGATGCCTTCCACGTGTCTGGTTCCTGGGCTGTTTGGGGTTCCTGGGCTGCAGGACTGTGTCCTGGTGTTTCCCACAGGAGCATCCCAGGCTCTTTGCACGTGTGTTTGCTTCCCGTACCGACTCGCGCGCTCCCGACAGTGCCCAGCCTCCAGGCACACGTGCTAATTATGCACACACAGCACATCCTGAATGCAAAACCAAGTGTCCAGTGAAACCAGGATGCCCGCCCCTGCTCCCACACCCCTTCAGTGTGCATGCACGGTGTTACAGCATGCAGTTCACACTGAGCCCAGTGAAGTCCTCCACCAGGACACAGCACCCTGCAGCACCCATCACTGCACGCAGGCACCCAAGTACACTTTGTGCTCTCTCCTCCCCAAAGCTGGCAGTGTTTCTGAGATGCTTCCCATTCCCTGGGAGGCATTTGGGGCACGCTATTCTGAAGTCACTGTGTCCTTGCTCCTGCAGAGCCCCTTTACACTCTAACGGTACCCAAACACTGCATCTTCTCTAGGATCCTGGGTCATGGCAAAGCTAAAAGCTGTAGGTGCAATATCTGGTAACTCTGAGCACCTCTGCAAGACCTGGAGGACCCACTTTCCTGGGACATCTGGGGCTGGGATGGCACCGGGTAACTTGAGAGCCCATGAGGGTGCTTGGCTTGTGCTGGAGGTCTGCAGGGTTAACCCCCTGCGTTAGAGCATCACACTGGGAGCGGGCACCACTCAGTACTGCAAGGCCAAAGCTGGTGTCTGCTTCCCCAGAGGTTCATTTGCAGAGTATGGGACTGAGATGGTGGCAGCGTGGACGGCGTGTCTCTGACATGCCTGGGTCTGCTTGGGCACTGGGTGACAAGGAGTTGAGGGATCCAGGACTGAGCTGTGACAAACCCTTTCAGCACAAGGAATTGGAGTAGCAATGTAATAGCTGGTGGAAAAGCTGCTCTCCCACCAGCTTGGTGGCTTGGTGGTATTCAGGAAACCATCAGCCCTTACCCTTTTGCTCCAAGGCTCACTGAAAAGACCACTGCTTAGCTGCACCCCCGGGCTGACCGCACCACCCAGCCTCCGCCAGCTGCCTTGGGAACTGCTGGAGTCCTCCCTGAGCCACAGCCCTGTCCCTGCCTGAACTGCTCTGCAAGCCCGCCCTGCGATACTGCTGATGACAGGATCTCTCCAGCGCTGTCTCCGGATGGACGGCTTCCCAGGCAGGCAGAGCAAAATACCTGGAGGGACCTGACGGTCTGGGCCGTTCCCAGGTCCTGGTGATGAGTGGTGCAGACATGTCCCTGCAGGCACAGTCCTCACCTGCTCTGAATGGGGAATTGTTGCCACCATGTGCTGTGAGACGGGCCGGGAGCCCCTCTCACCACAGCATATAGGAAGCTGCTGGCAGCACCGTGGGGTGCCGCAGCATGGGATTCAGTATCTCCAGGGATCCTATCACTGGGATCCAGGGTGGGATGGGGGGTGTGTGACACTCTGGTCCCCCACCCCGAGCCCACTGAGCAAGTCTGGGGTGAGCTTTACCCAAGGGATGGCCTGACAGTCAACGGAGAGAGATGCCCATCCTCCCTCACATGCCTTTTCGTGGGGTGAGTTGCTGGGGAGAGGGGAGGGCTGCCGTCACACACAGATCCCCTGTCCATGAGCGCGTGGAAGAGCAAATAACCCCACCACATGTGGCGTAGGTGGGAGTCAGCATCTGTGGTTACCATGGGCAGGTATTAGCGATCGTTCAGCATTTAGATGGGGAAACAGTCGTGGCCGCTGTAGGGGGTCCGTTGACAGATGCTGAGTGTTTAATGCTGAGCAAGGTACTCAGCCGGCTTGGCAATTCTGGTGGCTCCAAGCAAGAGGGATGCAGAGGCTTCCTTGGCAGGGCCGTGGGGAGGATGCTCTGTGCTCCCGAGGCAGCCCAGACCCCTGTCGCAGGGCCTCCTTGCCCGACACCTGGCCTTGCCCACCCTGGGACAGCTACTGCGTCCTCCCAAACTCTGCTTTTCAAGGGGTTGGCCCTGTCTGAGGTGGCCAACGCGGCTGCAAACAGGCTGGGGGTTGTGAGCCCTGGCTACGTTGTCCCTTGCTCCTGCTGCCCCAGCTCAAGGGCGAGTGGAGGGTGTCTGTCCCAGGACAACATGGCATGGAAAGCATCAAGGGGGGCAGATTCTGCCTCTTTTCCCCGGCCCCAGACATGCAAGGGGAGCACGTGCAAAGGTTTTTCCTCTCTGTGCACACCGGGACTGAAGGGTAACCCCATCCCCTTCACACCTGACCCTGACCGAGCACGGAGCTCCCCGCCGGACCGCAGCTCAGGCTGCAAGTTTGACTCTCACAGCAGCTGGACGAGAGCAGCGAAGAGGGACGAGGAGCGTGAGGAGCGGCGGGGGCTGCTCGAGCATCACGAGGGAGGGAGGACGGGTGGCAGGGGGGGAAGCAGGAGCCCGCCGTCCGGATGCTGGGGCTGGGTACAGCGTGCGCGTGTGGCGCGGGAAGGGGGGCTCGCTGCAGAGCCCACCCACCCCATTGGCTTGCGAGCGGTGACAGGCAGGCTGCTCCCTCCCCGCCGAGCCGCTCGCCTGTGTGGATGCGAGCAATGTGCGCAAAGTGCCTTTGCATTAGCCGGTGCGCGCCGTAGCTCTGGGCGCTCCCTCGCAGAGGTGCTGGGACGACCGAGGTGGCCCTGTCCCGCGCCTGGTGGCCCCGCCGGACCATGGCGCGGGCGCAGGGGGATCTGACATCCTCGCTCTCCATCGTCGTCGCTTTGGCTGCCTGCCTCTCCGCCACCACCAGCGAAGGTAGGAACTGGGGTGGCCCTGAAGCGACAGGGCGGCGTTGGGGGGACCCGCAGGATCGCTGCGGCTGTTTGGATGCATCCCCACGGGCTTGCTTGCTCTGCTGGGCTTAGCTTCTCCCTGCTCCCATGGGAGCGCAGCTCCGGGTTCCTGCCTGCCTGAGTTTGCTGATCCTGGAGCTTTTGCACCAGGGGCTAAACTTTGGAGCTGGGCAGGAGGACTTGATTTCTGCAGCAATGCCTGCCAGCTCTGCCCGGCCTCCCCTGCAAGGGCTGTGCTGCAGCGTGCAGGGGTGGCTGCAGAGGGGACAGGGACACAGGCACCAGCTCAGCCATGGTGATCCCCATCACCAGAGCTGGCGGCAGCGCGGGGCCGTGCTTTCTGGCCGGGTGGCGTGGGCTGCGATGGAGTGAGTGGGTGAGAGCGCGAAGGTGTGCAGAGGATGCGGGGAGCTGGAAGGGCACTCAGGTGGGAAACTTGCCGCGAGGGAAAGGGCTGGAAAGTTCTGAAGTGGAAAGTAGGGCTGCAGCCAGGGACCCTCTCCCCACATCTCAGCGTCAGCCCCGTCAGGCCTGCTCCCTCTGCCCGGCCACTCTACCCTGCTGCCGGCTGCACTCACCCCCAGCCCTTGTCGGCAGTGCAAGCCCGGTCCGGTGTCTCGGGCCCCCCATCGGCTTCGGCAGCGCTGCTCCCGCTGCCCGCCACCCACCCGCTCGCCTGCCTCCTTCCGCGCTGGCGGTGGCGGCACGGCTGCTTCCCGGGTCTGCTGATCTTCATCACCCAGAGATCTGTTGTTCCCGCTCCCGAACGTGTCCTTGGCACAGGCAGCAGCATCCGTCCTCCCTTCTGCTACGCCTGAGAGCCGCGGCCAGCACGGCGCAGCCGTCTGCAGCGAGCCCCGGTGCCGGTGTCCCTACCCGCGGGTGGCAGTGGCATCCCTCCCTGGTCCTGCCCCTGCGTCCCTGCCACCCTCCTGGCATGCCGAGGCCCACGGGCTGACACCATGATGCCTCGTGCGCTGTGCGGCACCCCACCGGGCCGGGTCCTTGCGCCTTCTGCCATCTTCCATCACCCACCCGCACCTCCCCTCCCACCCAGCCTGTCTTCCTCACCTGTATTTACCCATTTCTAGCTGTTTGCTCGTCCTAGCCCTGTTTTCTGCCAGCTCTCTGCTTCCTGGCACTCCTCCTGCTCCTTTACCTGCCGGCTTTCCTGCCCTTGCAGGGGGATGCAATGGGCTCCCGCTGCTGGGGACAGGGTCCCTGGGTGCAGGGTGGGACCCCAGCACCCCGACACCCCCAGCCCTTGCTCGCCCTCCGCCCTGTGGTGCAGCAGCCGCTCCATGTGCCGAGCCCCGGGCAGAGTGCAGTGCAGGATGCTGCCCGCGCTGCCCTCAGCGCTGCAGCCCTGCCTGAACTGCACTAACCCTGGGCATGGACAAGCGAGGCTGGGGCCTCTTTGCTTTCCTCTGTGGAGGAGATCGCTGGCTGCTGGGGTGGGTTTTATGGCATCCGTATGGACAGCCAGGCCCTGGATTGCTGTCTGCCCATCCCTGGCTGGGAAAGACCTAGGTTTCCCGCAAGACCTTTTGGAAAGGAAAGTTAGTCTCAATAATAGCCTTGGTCAGGGGAATCTGTGGGGTTGGGGATGAGCCAGGCTCTGGGGAAGACCAAGCAGGCTTGGTCTGGGTTAGACCGGGCAGAAGGTTCTGGCTGGCATCAGAACAAAGTGTGGGAACCTGCAGAAAGCTGGCGGTGCTCCATGCGCTGACCCCAAGGATGCTCGTACTTCCGCGGGCACTGGGGCACTGCTCTGCGGTGGCACGGGGCATCTCGGTGCCAGCCGGGCCCCACAATATGGGCAGTGGATCTGGGGATGTGGCTGCAGGCTCCTGCCAGCACCCGGCGTCTCAGGGTGCTGGGATGGGCTGGTGGCAGCGTCCGTGCCGGGGCGGTGGTGGCACCGGTCGTTGAGCGCCCTGGCATGGGGATGGGACTAGAAACGTGGAGAGGTCTTGCAGAGTACAGCACAGCCCTGGTGTCTCCTGAACTCCGGTTGTGCTGGGCTTTGCTACCCCATTTCTACAGTGCGTGGCGTGTGCGGGCACGGTGTGAGGGTGTAGCCGTGGCACACAAGGGTGCCCCGCTGCTGCCGGCCGTGACTTCTGCCTGCGGCCACAGCCACAGTCTGCTTCTTGCCGTGCATCTCTGGCCATGCCACCCAGCAAACCCAATGCTCGGTTAAGAGCCGCAAGGTAGAAAATTACAGCTGCAAAGCAAATTTAAGGCCGGCGTGTGCGCCGCACTCTGTGTGTGTGCGTATTGGGAGGCAATTGGTATATAAAGACATGTATTAACCTGAATACAAGCTTCAGTCTGATTTTCTTCCCCTTACAAGAGTTCCCAGTGCTTTTCTGTTTGCTCAAAAATTTGTTGTAAGAAGTTTTGAGCTTATATTTTTGATTCCTTTCAGTCTTGCATGCGGTGGGTGACCTGGAAATGGGAGGAAAAGAGAATCGCCGTTCCATGGGAAATCCCCACATTTCAGCGCAGCAGCCATTGCAAAAATCATTGAAAGCCCAAACTCAGATTTTTTCTAGATGGGTGAAAATTTGCAGGATGGGGAAGATTTTCATTTGGAGCACTGAAAAATTTTTGTCTGAAATTGTTAAATTGCTTTAGAGCAGGGAGGTAGAACAGTTATTTTCAGTAATATGAAGATAGTGTGATAGACTAAAATATTTACACTATTACACACTGAGTTGCACAGGCAAAAATATTAAAGCAGATATTTTATATGATACCACAAATGGAAGTTAAATAATAAATATGAAATATCTTTGTTGCATTGAAAGAAAAACAGATGAGCACAAATTACCACATTTGGGGCTTGGGTGGGGGGTGACAAAATTGTATTTTCTGCCAGAAAATTGCACTTCAGATGCCGCTGCTGGGGTCTGCTCCCTCCCAGGTGATGCTCAGCTCTGCCCTCCGTCCGTGAGGTGGGCGACCCTCCTCCCCATCACAGCGCAGCCCCCGTGGCCCACGGCTGAGCTTGGGTGGTACCTTGGTGGGGAACGTGGTGCAGCAGGGAAGGGGGACCTGGAGACATCCCCCCCAGCATTTCAGGGCACGTAGGGATGGCCGAGGCAAATAGCGGGTGATGGGGATAGGGTGATGTACAGGGAACATACCGGGGAGGACGCAGGGCTGGTGACACAGGCACGCTCGCCTTTTCCCCGCACCACGGGCTCGGTGATGGAGACGTTTTGTTCCGCCCTGCAACAGGGATGGGACGCGGGAGAGCACCGGGGTCCTTGGAAAAACCCAGCAGCTTGCGGCGCCGCCGAAACGGGGGCCAGGGGAAGGGTCTGTGGCAATCTCCCCCACTAATCTCCCGATTGTAATCTCATTAATTGCCCCTCTGCTCAAACAGAAAAAGACATAAAAACTCATCTGCGCCTTTATTCAACGCTACTTTTCTACCCCTTCTGCAGCAATGCCGAAGTCAGGGCTGCGGGAGAAGCAAAGCTCTGAAAGGGAGAGGAAATAGCTTTTTCAGTTGTAAAAAGGCTGCGAGGATGCCGTGTTCCTCGTAAGAATAGGAAACAAGAGGTTTTAGGTACACTGACTTTTGGTGATGGGGAGATGGAGAAGAATTAGTTTAAAACAGTGAGTTGATTTGGGTTTCAATCGCAAAAAAAAAAAATCATTTTTGGGGTGTGTAATTTTTTGATTGCTCCCAAAATACTCATATAAAGCAAATACTTGCATGATTTTAGATAGGTTCATGGGGATATGTTTCTGTTCTCATCTTCATTTCCATCCTTCTTGTATTAATAGCTTATAAAACTTCTGGAAAATCAACCCCCAAATTTGCAGAAAAATAACACAGCGGGGCACAAAATGCACCTACTCCGTGAGCTTCTTTTCATTCTCCTTGAATTCTTGTTTCCTGATATCACGAGGGGGTTATTTACAGTGAAAATAAATGGGCACCCATTTTGGTGACGGTGGAAATAGATCTGATTAATCCAAATTTAAGTACAACAGAAAACCTGACGAATTACTAGAGGGATGGAGGAATTCCCTATTTTTTCGATTGCTGAGAAATGCTTAGAAAAATATTTTACCCAAAAGAAAAAAAAAAAAAAGGACAAAACAAAACAATGAACCCCAGCCCCGAAAGATGCTGTGCCAGGGAGGGAGGGAGAGCGTCTCGTCCCACGCATCCCGCTGGGATCGGTGCACGCGGGTCCCGGTGGGCAAGGCTCCGGGGAGCGCCGGTTCCATCAAGACATCCTGACACCTCCGCTCTTTGTTTCGGTCGGGTCCTGCGTTGCGTACACCCCTGCTCGCCTGGCTGGCAGCCTTCGGTGCTGCCTTGATCTCCGGGGGCAAATCCATTCATATGATAACTCTATTCATGCCCTGACAGTTTTTGGTAGTTCATTCTCCTAACCCCAGCGTGTTTGCACGACCAACACTCAAAATTATTCCTCTGTCACAGAGAAACAATTAACCCCTTCGGCCCTGGTAGTTCAAAAGTGAGTGGCGGGATCATGCAGTCCTATTTCCTTCAAAAAGAAACAAAATACCCCCATGTCCTGCCTGTGTAGATGTGCGGTACTTAGGGTCATAAAAAAACACAGAAGGGATATAACTCCTTTATGGATCAGGTCCAGCCACACCAATAAAGCCTAACGAACTGTGTTTGGCCCAGGGATACCATCCAGAAAGGTATTCAACATTTATCTGAAGACATCAGCAAAGGCAGACCCATCCCTGCCTGTAATAACGCGTTCCAATGGCTCATCAGCCTCAACCTTAAAAAACAGGACCCCTCTTTTCCCTAATAGAAATTTGCCTGGCTTCACCTTCCAGTCATTTGTTCTTGTTAGGCTTTTCTCGCTAGATTAAAGAGATTATTTTTCTGCTGTGAAAGTACGCCGAGTGCGACCGGGCGCCTTGCACCCCTCGTGGGCACAAGCAGATCGGGCTCTGCAGGTTCCCCTCTCTCATGTTTGGTTTTTTTTTCCTCCAGCCCCAGTATCATGGTTGTGCCTGTGGTATCTTCTTCTCTGTCTCCAGTTTCTCATATTTAAAATGCCCGAACCCTGTAAGTGAGTGACAACAGAGCTGGCTGCAGCTGGATAGATCGGCTCCATCCCAGCATCGAGGGCGCGCACAAGTCGCTGGATCCTTCCTTGGACGCAACTCCTTTTGTGTTAGGAAATTCTCCCATGCGATTTTTAAGGACTTATAATATTTCGTTACTGGTGGCATGAGATATTCAGCCTGTCCCTTCAAATGTTTTTAGTATCGGTATTTTCGTCCGTAAAAATGTTCTGTTTTAGAAAGCTATTTTTAAGAGAGCAAAGAAATTGCCTTTAAAAGAAATTAACTTGCTTTAAAAATGTCACTGGGGTACAAACAGCTAAGCATGGTGTAGGGTGGCCAACTGGTGTGAGAGCAAAAGATGTCCTCAGAGAAATTAGGGAGAAAACATCCGACAGCCTGAAAAACTGCCATCCAAAGCCCCTTCAGATAATCCAGATATGTGAGCAGATTTATGAAAATTCACATTTCCCTAGTGAATCCTGCAGGATAAAACTCAAATCTTTGCCAGGACGGCTGGGATGCGGGAGTCAGCGGGAAGGGGAGGGTGTCTTTTCCAGAGTGCTGCAGGGTTTGTCCTGCTGATGGACTCACGGGCTCTGCTACAGGCACAAGTCTCCGGCACCAGGTCCGCCCGAGTCTGCAGTGGGTGGCATTGGAAGAGGCTGGGAACGACACCGGGAAGTCCTGATTTTGGGTAAGAAACCTGTAAAATCCCAGACAGGCAGACACAGCGGGTGTGTGGTGTTCAGACAGGGCGTCGAAGCGCTGAGATGCTCTGGGATAAGGACCTGGGATGGCGTTAGGGGCTCGTCTGGCGTGAGCTTCAGCTCCCCCAAAACACAGCAGAAGCTGGAAACCTCAGCGGCTGAAGCAGAAAACACAATCGTGCCTGTTTTCTATACCCAACATACGTGAGAAAAGAGTCAGGACCGGTGTGAGTACCAACCCAGAGAACCCCAAAGGAGCCACCGGCACAAACCCCTCTGGAGAGGGCTCCCATTTCCCCGCGTCTTTACCACACAGGTTTCACTTACTCCAAGTAGAAGAGGTGTATGTTTTGTTAAAAAAAACCTCTCTTGTATAATTTTTAAAGATGGTCAGGACATTGCATGAGATATTCAACCTGTCCCGGAACCTGGGACTGCAGCTGGGTGGGAAGTCCCGGTCTGGGTGGGAAGTCCTGGTCTGGGTGGGAAGTCCTGGTCTGGGTGGGAAGTCCTGGTCTGGGTGCTGTTCTTAGAGCTTCTGGGTTTGGGGAGGCTGGGCAGGGATGCAGGAAGCTGTCCTTTGACGGTGCGCGGGTTGGACCCCGTTAGCTCTCGCGGGGCTGTAGCCAGAGGAGATGCCGAGGGGTGGCTGTGCGAGGTGCAGGCTCCTCTCTGCTGACGGACGGGTCTGTGCCGTCTCGCTGGCCCTTAGGCTGGGGACATTGTAAAGGAAAGGACTCGCATGGCTCCCAGATGGCCAAATCCAGACCTGGGGACGCTGGGTTATGCAGAGCCCTCCTTCAGGGCTGCAGGGACCCTTCAGCTGCCCTCACTACTCCCCAGTGCCTGTCCCCTCCCCAGCCTTGCCGTGGTGACCCCGTCGGATGTTTCCATGGAATTTCTTGCCTCCCTGACCTTTCTTCCCCACCCCCCCCCCCATCCCCAGAGCCTTCCCGCCTCCTCCTCTGGCTTCTGCCCTGAATTACAACAAGTCAGCCGCCCCTTGAGTCCAAAATAGCTCCTTTCCCACCAGCATGAGCTCCTGGACATGGAAACGTGCGCTCACCCCTTGCTCTGAGCGTCGGGTCCGGCTGCGTACACCGCGTCCTCAAGCCCTGGGACAGCCTGGGTTTTTTTAACATTTCCAGTCAGTTATTTACTGACCACGCACTGTTTGCACCGAAACCCGTGTGTGACACGATGTGGAGATGCACACCGGTACTATAGCACCCTGCCCGGCGGTGGGTAGCGCGCGCGCTTCGATTTGGGTTGCCTACACCAGCGTGCACAGTTCGCCCTGGCTGTCCCACCGCACATGAGCATCAGGAGTCTCAAACAGAGCAGGAAACAGGAGCATTTTACATCCGTATTTTCTCACCTATATTTCTGAGAGGGAACATTTTTTTGTTGTTTGGCTTTTGATGTGTTCTTTTCTTTTTTTTTTTTTTTCCCCCTGCCCTTTAATTTCAAGGTTTTTAGCCCTGGAAATATTTTATTCAGGGTGTTTTGTTTTGTTTTGTTTTGCTTCATTTTTTACTTTATTTCATGACATCTCAGCCTTACCACAGGTTATGCTCTTGCGCTGCACATTATCTTACATGATATCACGCAGGGTCTGGAAGGATCAGGTTGATCATTTTATTTTTAAAACGTGAACTACGGCTTTTTGTTAGCACTGATTGAACAAACAATCTTTCTTCCTACATCAAAGTATCTCCTGCTCCTGGTATACTGAAAAGGGGTGACCCTCTGGGCTGTCCTTACGGGTATTACCGCTCCTGATGCATTACAAAACGATATAAAATTAAATACAGAAAGTTCACAGCAACAATCCAGAGGTCTGAGAAGAAATCCTGAAATGGGAACTAGGGCACATCCAAAAAGCGGCACTGCTTTTTCATGGCAATTGTTTAAAAATTGTTCTTTTTTTTTTTTTTTTTTTTTTTCAGCCTCATTCTGGCATTTACAGAAATGTGAAAAATCTCACTTTCCTGCCGGATTTAGTGACATCTTTTATATTTACCCGCAACGCTTTCCTATATTTCCTCTCCGGGCAGCCGAGGCCAGCGGGTGCCGATGCGAGCACCGTCCCCGCTGTGTCCTCAGTACGTGCAGCCTCGTGGAGAAGCAGCTGCTCGTCAGAGCTCGCCTGGACCCGGCTGCTGGTGCGGCAGAGCGCTGGTGCGCGTCGCCCCACGGCCGCCGTGCCGACCCGCATCCGTGGGGCACATCCCCTGCGCACGGCTCCTGAATGGGAAGAGCTGACCCACCCTCCAGGCTTGCTGCTTTCACCTCGAAGCCCTAATGGTTGAATTGGTGAATAAATGACTATTTTTCTTGCTTTAAAAAGACAAATACTCTCCTGGGGAGGGGGAAGCTGAAAGGGAAGCGTCCTGTCCCGTCCCCTCGCAGTGCTCGGAGGCCAGTAGGACACAGCTTTGTTGCTCAGCTTTGCCTCCCGAGTTGGAAAGGTCGCGGCTGGCTATTCAGCACGCCCCTGGATTAAACGGTGGGACACGAATAGCTGACCCACCCCGGCCCCACCTGCCCCTTCAAAGTCCTGCCTGAGCTTGTGGGAAACGAATGCCGATGGCTCTTGTTCCCCTCCTCTCAGGGAACCTCTCCCTGACCCTTTCCCGTACCTCGACTCTATTCTTGCTGCAGATAACCATCCTCGTTGTCGTTCCTTCACCGGGTGGGCTGTGGGGCTGTGGGGCTGTGTGGCTGTGGGGCCGGCATGGAGCGTACAGACCTGTGTGGGGCTGCGGGGGCTGAGCCCGCCGGTGTTTGGGTAGCAGGGAGCAGGAGCGCCTAACCGTGCTGATAAGAGTTTAATTATCGATGCAAAAGGCGTTGTTGCATGGGGGGGAGCCTTGCTGTGAATCTTGGGAGGCCTTTGAAGTTGTGATGGAGAGGAACTGAAGCCCAAGGGAACGGGGCTGCTCCCACTGACCCTTCCTCCCCACGCCTGCGCTACAAAGCCCCTGCCTGGGAGGGAGACAGCAGAGTAATTAGAGTGAGGACTGCAGTGGGTTAACAATTAGCGAGGGAGCTCAGACCCCTCTTTGGTCCCCCACTGCTCTTCTAGAGGATGGGGCTCAGCGCATCCCCCAGTGTGTCACCCCAGGGCTTGTCCCACCACCCCACCATGCACCCCCGGGCGGGCTGAGGGTCCGTAGGCTCCCCCGGGCGGGCTGAGGGTCCGTAGGCTCCCCCGGGCTGGGCAGCCGTGGCTCCCACGGTACTGTTCCTGAGCCGGGGATGCTTGGATGTGGGACCCCAAGGTGCCGGCACCTCTGTTTGTAGAGATGTAATACATTCCTGCAGCAGCCACGGCCACCAGTGCAAGTGTTGGAAAGGGTTTCTGAGCACTCTCTTTATAGACATAGATATATGGCAAGAGATATATGGACCAGGCAAAATGCACATCTTCTTAGCATCCAGCTAGTCCCTGCCTCGCCTTCATCATTCATTCCAGGCGGTGTTTAGAATTTGGTAGATACGGATAAATATACGGGTACGGATACGGATAGAGATATAGATATAAAATTAAAGATGTAGGTATAAATAAATTATACATATGTGTATGCATCATATACATATACATCATATACATACACCTAGTCTTCGACTCCTGCATAGTCTGCGTCTATGAGATTGCAATGTGCACTACTCACGCAACATTACACGATGCAACTTTATAAAGGAGCAAGCGGGTCTGCCTTGCGTGAGAGCCCGTCTCAAGACCCCAGTTGGCGCTGGGGAAGCGACCTGCTCGCTCCTAGGTGCTTCCATTTGAACGGGCAATCAGGCTTGACAGCCCTTCCACCAGTGCGAGAATTTCCCCTGACACCTCCTGGTGTTTTGGCTCAATACGCCGAGTCAAGGCCAAGGCACAGAATAGGGAAAATACAAAATGGTGCTCAGGAATACAAAATGGAGCTCGCAGTTTGAGACTGATACGTGCAGACAGTCCATAACATCAAACAGAATTGCCCAGCTGTAGGAGAGAGGTCTCCCAAACCGGCACGTTTTCTGAGAAACCTTTCAGCTGAAAGGGGTCCTTTGTGGCGGTCTCACTCACCCTCCGGCATCAAGGGCGGGCTCTTTCTGAGCATCGCGCCCGGAGAAGCGATGCAGACGGGAGATCACCTGCGAGGGGCTGGACGGGGAACTTGTCGCATGCGATGCGGCGGGTTGCCCTCGGTGGTGGTCGGTAACCTTTCCCTGAAACGGAAGGTTGGGTTTCGGGAGAGTGTTGGTCTCCCCATATCCGAGCACAGCATGTAATAGCGCTGCTAGATGGATGCTCACATCCACAAACGTGTGCTATGCCATGAGTTAACGCTAGAGCTCTTGGACACGCGATGCCTTTATATTTGTGCAATGCCCACTGCAGTGGGCTTAACGCATAGGACTCCTATGCACTCGGCTGAAATGTTTGCTAAAAGTAATAAAATAAATAACTTAGCCCTCTTGCTGCAAAAAGGCACAAGCAACCTGCTCCAGGGCGTGTTGCAGGGAGTGGAAGCTCATCTAGTTATTTGTGCACCAAAGCACCTGCAAGGAGATGACTCCTTCATCTATATGCGGTTGGGTGACAACCATATGGTCCACATGGTGGGATGGGGGTGTAGCAATCTGGTTCCAGGTCCCACACACCACTGTGCAGACCAGCCTGGGGTGCGTCCCACCATGCCTGCTCCAATCTCGGCATCATTCCCCACGGCGTGATGCTCCAGCTGGACCCCAGTCCATACAGGCTCCTTGTGCTGCCTGGGAAGAAGCGAGAGGCAGCCGTGTCCATCGCTGAGCGTCTCAGCGTGGGAAAGAAGGTGCAGAGGCCACGGCGGGGGGGAGAGGGGGTCTGCGAAAGTGGTCCCCTCCCCGCAGCCTGCCTGCTGAGGGTCACCGGGACCGTGCTCCTGCACTGTGAGCAGGGAAACTCCCGAGCCCGGGCTCCTGCTGGGCGAATTACCCAGGGAAAATAGGCAGAAAATCTTCAGATTAACAATAACAAATAAAAATGGATTTGAGATCTCCGAGGTAATTACTCCGTGCTGAGGGCATGGGGCCTCTTTAGCAGTGGGAGCAGCGCCGTGCGGGGAGTGGAGGGGCTTGGCCTGCTGTTGGGCCAATGGAGTCACACAAGAAACCCTGGAAATTCTTTCAAATTGTTCTGCTAACATTAATAAATGCCTCAAAACCTCCTAATCTGCTCTGTCAGGAGCATGACGTCCGGGCGTTTCACAGCCAGCTCACGTCTCTGCTCCTCTCTCCCCCCTCTCCTCCTTCCCTGCCTGGTAATAGTAAATGAAAGTGGCACCCGTTCCGCCGGCTGCTGGGTCCAGCGTCACGCTGAGCCCAGCCTCTGCCGGGGCTGGAGCCGCTGTCCCGACGTGCCCTGTCCCCGCTGCGACAAGCCGGTGCCTTGCGCCAAGACCACCATCCCTCCAGAGCCCGGGGACCAGGTGAGACCCGGTGTTGCAGCAGGGATGCTGCACCAAGTCGCCTCGAGGTCCAGCTTGGTGCGCTGCTGAAGGGTGAGGGAAAGCAGCCAGCATGGATGCAGCCTCCAGCGTGGGCTCGACCTTACTGGGTGGCTGCAGGGCAAAGAGTGCTGGGGAAAGCTTGGAGGCGCTGGAGGTCCCTGAGGGAGTCTGGTGCTGATGAGGGGTGACGAGCCATGGGTGCGCTGGTGTCGGTGCTCACTGCACTCACTCCCAAGGGTCGGGGCACCTTGCCGGCGTCCTCTCCTGAGCCTCCGTCCCTGTGGATCTGCACGCTGGAGCTGGGGCTTGGGGTCCTTCCCCAGGTGCTGAGCAGGACTAGATGATCTCCAGAGGTCCCTTCCAACCCTGACTATTCTGTGATTCTGTGAAGTCGGGGGGTTATCAGGCAGCAGCAAGGTTTTTCTCTGCCTGATGCTGCGGGACCTGGGTGTGGGGCTCACGGGCAGCAGATGACACTGAGGGGTGGCTCACCCTGTGCATGCAGCAATGCCGTGCCATCCCACTTTCCCCTCCCTGCTGACACTGCACAGGTTTCCACGGGAAGCTCCTGAGCACGTTCAAAGTCATCCTCACCTCTCCCCCTGCAGAAACTGTTCCCCTCTCCTTGCAGATTTGCCCGCGTCTCCTCGTTAAGCTGGGCTCCCGGTGGTGGCAGGGCTTTTGAAGGCTTTTGAAGGAGCTTTTGATGGGGCTTCTCATGCAGACAGTCCCCCACGGTCTGGCCTCTCCCGTAGGGTGTCAGCCAGGACCATGGGGGGTCACTTTGTGCCAAAGCCGGGCACTGCAGTGTGTAATTACAGTGGCTGCTGGAGTGCAGACTTCAAACCGGTGATGCTGGGAGGGATGGGAGCGTAAAGGGCTCAGCAGAGCCTCTGGAAGAGGAGTGTCCAAGCAAGGAATGATGCTTCTGTTGCATCAGTGTTGGCCCAGGGTGGGACTGGTGGACAATGTGATGCTTGGCGTTTGTTTCCCCAGGTCCCCCCTTGCTTTGCATCCCCTCTGACCTGCTCTGCATCCCCTCTGACCTGCTATTTGCAGCCCCCTCTCCTCCAAAAGGACATGTTGCTCTCATTCCTGTGGCCGGTGCTGGTACAACCCCACCCTGACTATACCCCGAATCAACAGCTCTGGGAGGCATCATTTGTTGCCATCCCCCACTCCATATCTGCCTCAGCTGCAGCCAGGCAGGTCCGTGGCAGCAGCCCCATGGATTGATGGGCACAGGAGACAATCAAGTGAGTGGGGTGAGAGGAGGGGTGACTTGTGGTGGTTCTGTTCCTCACCCCTCGGGGAGGGGGAGCAAGCTTTCTAACGCAACATTTTGCTCCTGTGTTTTCCAGTGAACTTGCTAGACACGTCAACAATCCTGGGGGACTGGGGCTGGATGACTTATCCCTCGCACGGAGTAAGTATGAACTGTTGGCATGTGGGGGACCCCAGTGGGATGAGTCACCACAGGTCCCTGTGGGCAGGGTGGATGGACATGGGAAAATGTCAGCCTCAAAGACTAGCAGTGGGATGCTCCTGGTTTGGAAATGCCATTTAGCTGCTCCTTTCCCCTGGTAGGGACCAGGTTGTCACCAGGTCCTGAGCTTTGAGGGAATTCAAGAACTGGGTCACCTGTGGGCACTCACGCTCAGAAACATTTTGTTCCTCTTTCCACCAGGGGAGCGTCAGGAGGAACAGCCCAAAATGACTGGGAAGGTCTCAGCCTCCTGTAACCAGAGGAGTTTGCTGTGGGCGAGAGGGGCAAGGGGGCATCCTTGCGGATGGTTTCTTAGCGGGGATGGGGTTCTAAATGCATAGCCCTGTGGTGTGGGTGGGAGGGATGGAGGGGTGGCGACCCCCAAGTGAGCCTGCCATCTCTGCTGGCCGGATCCTCTGGGCACGTTCCCTTCACTTGCATTTCCAAGGCCACTTCTTCCTGCTGCAGCAGCTTTCTGGAAATTGTGAGTTTCAGACGGCAGCGGTGACCTGGCTGTAAGGATTTTGCTCATCCATTTAGCGAACAGAAACAATCCCATAAATACACACAGGACCAACTGCAAGGCACAGTGGGGCTTGCTACATGCACAAGATGTGCAAAATCGGGGTGCCTACCTGGCTTTTGCTGCTGTGTTGTTTTTTCATACCCACTCTTTTTCATCCCCTCTCTGAACTAAACGGTCCTAATCTTTTCAATTCCACCTCCTACAGAAATCTTCCCAGGCCTCTAATAATTTTCATTGATCTGTTGCTTGAGACTTTCAGTCCCCGCGCTGTTTGAGCAGGAGTGATCAGAACAGTGAATTCATAATAATAACAATGATCAGATTTATATCAGACATTATCATATATGTAAATATATTAAATCATTAACGCAGCTCTAATTTTAGCAGTTAGCTGTTGCAATGATGACTATCCTGGAATGTAATGGATTCGGAGGTACAAGGTCAGAGGGGACTGCAGAGCTAATGTGATGTGATCTCCTGCATAAATATAGGCCTTCAGACCTGTCAATTCACTTGCATCTCAGAAAAGCCCAGCTTTTAGAAAAAAACATCCTTGACTACAAAATTGCCAGTGGTGGTAAATCCTTCGGGTCCTGTATCGATGTTGTTAAAAACCCATCACTACATGGGTTTGCCTGGCTTCAGTTTACAGCCACCGAGCCCTCTTCTGCCATTGCCTGGATGAGGGAGATGTTGTCCTCTTCACGGCCATGCACTGTCTGCCCTTGGTTATGTGGATCCCTGTCCTGTCACCCTGCTGCTGCCATCTCATCCCAGCCCTGCTGCCAAATCCCGGCACCCTGGATGGGCCTGGTGCACCTTCAGGGGATCAGGGACCAGGGCTTCCTCTGCTCCCCTGGGAGGGAAGATGTTTCTGGGATGTTTCTGGGAGTGAAGGTTGTTTTCCCTTGTCCACTTCCACTGCTCTGACCTTCACTGCATCCTAAGCAATGCCTCCCCATAGTCAGACCCTTTACTGCTCGCACACTGCCCAAGACACTCCTTCTGGATTCTCCACCGTGAGTCCAGCTCTCCAGATGCCTGTGTGACCACATCCCCAGGCCCATTGCTAGCTATCAGACATGCAGACGGGATCCATCACATCACCTAGATGACTTGAATGAAGATGAATCCACCTGAGCTGGCTGTCCTGGGGGCACGTGGACGTGACTGGGCAGGATCTTGCACTCCCAAAGCAGAAAAGGGATTGATCTTACAGGTGCCTCTTTCCTTTCTCACCACACGAGGGAATTCCATGACCAGTTAGGGTGCAGCATCCTGTGCAAATCCAGGGGATGAATCCTGGGTCCCGACCCATTAGGGCTGTCAGGTGTAATGTGTTATGTGACCAGAGGGTGCTGGGGCTGGCTCGCAGGGCAGTCACCACTGTGCTGCTCTCTTGCACAACAGCAGATGCCCACCTGCCCTTCACCAGCACCCCAGAAACTCCTGAGCCCTAATACAAGTCTGAAGTCTCCACCTTATTGGAGATGTTTATTAAGAAGAGTTAATACTGGATGCCCAAAAAGGAAAAGAAAACCCAAAAGACTCGTATAACACCTAATGCCAAAACCACCCCTTGGACATCTTATGCTGCTGTGTCCTCCTACAAGTCTTAGGTAAGTCGTGGGGTTACACCACTCTTTGCTTACCCTGTGCTTTTGCCTAACTCATGGCCTTGTTACCAAGAGGATAACCATGAAGCTGTGTGCGAACTGGCCGGATTACCTTCAAGGAGGGTGCCTGGGTTCCGACATGATGTTCTTGCACGAACAACTTTGCATATCTTTTTTCCAGCTGGATGTTTTAATGACTCATCTGAACACTTGTTTGGACTGTGGTTCTTCCTCCATGGGCCATTGCATTGCTTCATCCTGGAAGAGCATCTCATTCCTTTACCCTCCCACAAGTTCTTCAGCTGCAGGTGCTTTTTGGGTAGTGAATTGGAGGTGTGATGGAGTGCTGGCGTCTCAGAGAAGCTGCTGTGATATACTCACTCCAAGTGCCAATGATTTGGCACTGAGCAGATGCCTCCTGAGCAGCCCCTACACCAGGGTTCAGATTCAGGCGGGAGAGAGGCTGGGTGACTCACAGGCTTGGTAGCTTGGGTCCACGTGGCTCCAAGACTGGTGTGATCTCTGCTCTGGGTAAAGGGACTGAGTTTGCTGGTTGCCCTCTCAGGGGTGCTGCTGGTGTCCTTGGGACTGTCCCTGCCCACTGCAGTGTGCTCTGGCAGCCCTGGGCTGGGTAGAGCCCAGTTGCTGGTGTAGTGTGGAGGTGGTGTACTTTGAAGCCGTGTTTTATTTGGGTTCCCTTATTTTTGCTGCTGTTTCCTTAATTCACATACTCCTGCTGGAAAACAGGTGGCAGTACCCCCTCTGTGCTGTGCTCCCTTGTTGCCTGCTGGCTGTCCTGCCTGAGCTGCGGCTGGGTGCTGGAGGGTGCAGGATTTCCCCACAGTGTCTCTGCTCCATCCATGCACAGACATCTGTCACAGTATCCTCCTGTCAAGGGACGCCGTTGCTGACCCTGTCTCTGCGGCTGAAGTCACAGTTGGTTTTGCGTTATCCACATCTCCGTTCCCCTGCCCTGCGTGAGCCCAGGGCCACCACATGGGTGACAGTGGGGAGGTGGATAGCTCTGTCTGCATGTCACAGAGCCCCAGTCCCCAGCCTGAGAAGCTTAAGAAGGGGACTTGTGTCCGCTAGCTCAGTCCTTAGTGCCCTACAGCTTGCTTTTCCAGCACCCGCAGGTCCTGTCCCACCTGTCTGGGGCTCCTGGGGATGCCAGAGGAAAGACGGCGGCCTCAGAGGTTTCCTCTTCTGGACTGGGAGATCTCAGAGCTGCCCTCGTAGCCAGGGCAATGGTCCAAAGCATCAGCAGTGCGAAACTGGAAGGGTGCCACTTGCAAAGCCCTGATGTTTTCATCACACCTGTGGGCAAGGTGAACTTGCCTCAGAGGAAGGTTTTTCTGACTCTCTGGATTTGCTGTGGCCAGCAAGAGCAGAGGAGCAGGGCGCTGGGAGCGATGGGCACAGTGGGGGTCAGAAGCCCCATTGGCCCTGGGGAGTGTCAAGCCATCAGGGAGGCATGCGTGGCCTGTTTTGACATTTCCTCTTGCCAGACAATTAACTGAGGGGTAATTGGCCGTAATTGCCGCTCAGGGGTTTAATTGCGTCCCCCCCTCACCTCTGCCCGGGAGACACGTGCAGGAAGCGGAAGGGTCACGGGGAGCATCCCTGTCCCGCAGGCTGCGGAGCCTCTCAATTATAACATCAAAGGGCTCCCAGGAGCTTTGCAGCTCGCTCCATCCCCAGAACAATTCCCTTTGCATTGAAAATTAAACTCTTATCAGCGCCGTCAAAGAGGCTGCCCCTTCCCCTTCTGCGCCTCCCGTTTCCCAGCTCTCCCCAGCAAAATGCCCCAGTGCCCCAGTGCCCTTCTCTCCCCTCTCCTTGCTTGGCACGTGACCTACTGGATCAGAGGGAGCCTGATCGGCCCCTTTGCAAATTGCTTTTCTACTGACTAATTAAAACGCTGATGAGATAAGTCAACATATTATTAATAATTATTGTATCGTCTACTTTGATTTACAAAGTCAAACAGGAAATGATTTTGTTCAGACACAGGGTATCTAAGGAGCCTGAATGATGCCTTGCAAAAGCTAATTATAATGGGAGCACCTTGAGTGCTGGAGAAAGGCCCCCCATGCTGCCCACGACCTCCCTCTCTGCCCCCCACCAGCACCTCCATGGTCTGGCCCCACAGCATCCCCCTTGCTGCACGGGCTGGGGTCAGCCTGGAGACGTGGTGGGCATCTGCCACCCAGGCAGCTGCGCCAACGCCTGGCATGCTCTGTGTTGGCTTTGTTGGTGGGACCACCATGAAAGACCTTCAGAGGTGGCTTGCACCTCCCCATCTCTGCCCCTCCGCTCCTGGTAAAGGGACATATCCTGAGGCCCCTGGGCACAATTAGCCAAGAGTGCTTTTCCCTCATTCTGCAGTAGCTCAGAAAGAAAACTGGCAGAAAGACACCAGATTTGCTTAAACGACCAGTTGAGAGCACAGACAACACATTTCTGCCCGTCGCGTGGTCTCTCCGCAGTGTTTGTGCACCAGGGATGGGGATCTCATGCTGGTGTGCAGTGCTGCTGTAAACGCCCTGGGACTGAATTGTTTGCAGAGCAAAGCCTACAAAGCAGGGGACTTATATCACCTGGCTCTGGTCCTGCAGCCAACAACCAGTTCATGGCTTGGATGGACCCCACCTGACACGCCAGCCCTGGTACAGAGCAGGGTCTCCCTTTGCCCCAAGCCCACTCTGCTAAAAACCTGTCCCCAGTCCGAGCTGTGCTGCGGGGTTGCCATTTCAACCCCCTTCAGGGTCATGTCTTTCTCCTCGGAGCACCAAAAGATGTTTGGGCTCTCCCATCTGCCCAGGCCACGTCTTCTGTACTCTGTCACTTTGATGTCCTTGTGCCGTTTCTTGGGTTTCTCTTCCAATCTGAGCCTCTGCCTGGATCCAGGAATATCAGCAAGTTACAGGGCAAGCTGTGGTGAAACTCATTTTCTTTGGAGAAAAAAGATGGGTAGGAATGGAACATTGGAAAATAAAGATTTAGACTAGTAATTGAGATAAAAGCTCATCTCCCAGTGCTTGTTCAGTAAATGCTGGGTTATTGCTAATTCCCCAGACACTGGTCACTACCAGGAGTTAATCACCTGCAGTGAAGCTCATGGTAGTTAACTGCCTGACAAATCCCTCCTTAGCCACAGCAGTGACTGATTTCATGGGGATTATCTCCATTAACGCCTCCCATCTAATGATTTATAGCTGCAGTATCGTCCTTCTCTTTTTTTTTCTCTTTCAGTAACGGTGGTGTGAGGGATGTGGCAGCTCCTGGGGAGGTGCCATAGCTTGGTGCTTGCTCTGGGGAGGAAGGAAAGCGCTGGGTGTCCCAGTGGCAGCAAAAGCTTTGCTGTGCCAGGCAGACCTGGCATCCCTCCTGGAAGCTGTCCCCGGGGCTGGGGAGACCGTTGTCCCTTGGCTCCCTCCGTGGGCACCGCAAGGATGGTGGGAGGCTGAGCGCCAAGGGGACGTGGTCTCTCCTTGCCCCCTCTGCTCCTTCTCCTTCTCCCCGCTCTGCTGTGTCGCACAGGCCCTGGGAGACTTCCAAGACCTTGCTCAGCTGCCCAGATATCTGGTGTTTGCATCTTTCTCCTTTCATAATCTGGCAAATTTTTTCATAACTGCTGTTGACTTTAATTTAAACTATTAGGCGAGCCCCTGAATACAGATGCAATCATGTTCCCCCCCCCTCCCCCAGTGCGTGCACTCACCACGTTAATTATGATGTCCTCATTTCCGTCTCGCTAGGGGATCTTATCGCAATGACGGGGGCCGGGCTGAGCTTCGTTTAATAAAAGCTACTTCAAACCGTCGGCCGAGAGCAGGCAGTGCGGGGAGGCCGGGCGCGGACGCTGCCTGCGCTATTGAACTGATGGTACCCAGTGTCAGACACTTCTCTCCATGGCCATAAGAGCCTGTAATTAAGGTGAAATGGAAAAACCCTTCAAGTCACGGGGATTTCTGAAGCAGGTCCCCCCATCCCAAATGCCCGGCAGGTCCTGGGACCTGGCAGAGCTCGGGGGACCTGTGTTGCCTTGTGGCACACTGAGAAGATGCACCTGTGGCATCTGAGCCACCAGTTCAGGTGGTCTGCCTTCCCTCCGTGCATTTCTACCAACAGTAGAGCACTTGCCCTGTAGGCCAGTGGTACAGGTGCGGTGTTTTGGGATCAGACTGGGATCCCAAGGTGCTGCATGCCACATGGGGAAAGAGCTGACAGCCCAGCCGCTGTGCAAAAATGCACCAAGTTTGAGTGATGCTACAAATGCAAACCCTCCGAGTTCTCCCCTGTGGTTGATGGTGACCATTGCCAGTGCCTGGAGATGGGCATTTAGCTCCCTGCTCTCTACCGGCGGTGAGGACACTGCCAGCTCTGGCAGTGCCACAGGGGTGTGGGAACACCATGAGCGCTGTCTCCTCGGCCAGATTTGGGAGAGAAGTGAATGTCTGGAAACCCAAAGCAGCCTCACTAGCTGGAGGCCGAGGCATTTTGGCGCACACAATAACCTCGTATTTCCCTCGCTGGACACTCCTGCAGAGCCCAGAGCCCCACAGACGTAGCAGAGGGGACCTGGCTGTGCAGTGTGGGAGCATCCCTGGTAGCCACCCTCAGCTCTGCCCTTGCCCCGCGTGTCTCCTCCCGCGCGCAGCTCTGCCTCACTTGCCCCCGGGGGAACTCAGCAGGGAAAAGACAGGAAACAGATGTTGTGTTAATTTGTGCTCGATTAATTTCGACAACGGCTTCCACACCCTCCGCATCGCCGCAGTGCGTGCACGCGTTGATGCAGGGGTGGGGAGCTGGATGGCTCCCCCCCAGCCCGGCGCAGGGGTGTGCAGGGAGGGGGTCACAGCGCTTTCTACGGGCTCATCTCCGTGGCTGGGGAAGCCGAGGCATAATAAGAGGGGTGCTGCTGCTCAACCCCTCCAGCCTGGCCCCTTTCCGTGTTGTCTACCTCAATGCTGGGGTGCAGGGCAGGTCTTCAGTGATCCTACGACCTAGGATGAACCTGGGCATTTTTGGAATTCAGAAGGCAATTTTTTTTTAAAAGAACCAGAAATGTTTTTCTCTCCTGGCAGTGGCTTGACTTTCACACCCTTTGCTAGCATATTCCCCTCTGAATGAGCTTTTGCTGAAGTTTGCACCTGGAGCTGCTGCCTTTTCCAGGTTGCTTTAAGCTCTTTGGGAGTGAGAGGCAGAGTTTTCTCCTAAATGAAAGATGCTGGAGGAGTCTGGAACTGTACATCAGTGAAATGACTGCTCTGATCACCCTACTGCCGGTGGAAGGCACAGCAACACCTCCTCCCCAGGAGCTGCAGGTCGAGGAGGTTAAATGAGGAAGGACTTTCCCATCCGAGAGGGGAGAAGGAAGTGGGCTGCCTTATCACTGATAATGTCTTTCCAATATCTCTCACGATCTGGAGGTGTGATGCCCTCCCCTAGCCGTGTCCTGTCCCTGCAGTGCTGGCAGTCACACAGCGAGGCTGTCGGGTGCCAGTCCCAGCAGATCTACACCCTCGCCAGCTCCCGCAGTCACTGGAGCGATGTCTTCAGGCTCACCTCCTCCGAGCTGAGCATCAGACTCCTTCTCTCTGGGCTGCTGTTGGGTTTGTGTCTGTCCACGGGTCACCACTCGCATAAGAAAACACCATTTTTGCCCCATCAGAGCAAGCCCAGAGGTTTATTTTGATATACTTGCAACACTGCTTAAAAGATTTGTGTTCCTTCTCTGTGCACCACTGCTGGAGCTTTGCTGGGCTCTCCCAGCCCCCCTGGACATCACGCAGGCAGGCAGGACACGCACAGCGCCGAGGTGGGGGCTGCTCCCCATCGGCCGCCTTCGGCGGCGCAGGCAGAGCCAGCGACCCGAGGAAGGTGCAGGCAGGGGGGTGGTTCGGAAGGCAGAGCAGCAAGTGCCGCAGGGGTGCCAGTACCTTCCCCACCTTCTGCAGGGCTGCGTCTGAGGCTGCTCCTCCAGCTGGATTGGGGCATGGTGGTGGGACTATGGCAGCTTCAAAACCTGTTGCTAAGTCCAGGGAAAAGTCAGAAGGTTTGAAGTTCTTCTCTGCTCCTCTTGCTCCTTCTCCTTCTCCCGTATGAAGAATTCAGGGTTCCCAGACCCATCCATGGGGGATGTGATTGTGGTGCCTTGTTTGGACAGGGATGTGAGCTGAAGAGGTGGTGGGAAGCCCCCAGAGAAGGGAAGGTCCGTGGGTCCTGGTGAGGGGTTGGTGGGATTGGAGAGGGTAGAAAGGGAGACACGTGAGGCAAGAGTGAGCCCCCAGAAGTGTTCTGTAGCCCCCAACAACTAAGGTCAACTTGTCCCTCAGCTATGCAGCTCATTTGTATCCGAAATCTCACTACTTCTCACTTATGACTTAAGTCAATCTCACTACTTCTCACTTTTGACTTAAGTCAAAACCACTTAGCATCCCTCCCTTGCATGAAACAAATGTCCCTGTCCCTCCAAACTCACCCAGGCTCACTCTCCATTGCAATCCTGCTTGCTACAATCTGCTTTTGACCAACATCTCCACCGCAAGGTCACCCTGCTGCCACTGCTACACTGAATTTTAACCCCAGAACTGTCAAGGTGTGAGCTCCTGTGTTCCCAGAGCCAGCCCCCAGTCCAGCCTCTCAGCTGGGTTGAGCACTGTGGGCTCACACCAAGGAACCATGCTGACCTCACCTTGCCTGGGAAAAAGGGTGCTCTGAGCCCCCATGGAGAAGGACTTGGGGGTGTTGGTGGAGGAGAAGCTCAACATGAGCCAGCAATGTGTGCTCGCAGCCCAGAAATCCAACAGCATTCTGGGCTGCATCAGAACAAGTGTGGCCAGCAGGGCGAGGGAGGGGATTCTTCCCCTCTGCTGCGTTCTGGGGAGACCCCCCTGCAGTGCTGCCTCCAGCTCGGGGGCCACCAACATAAGAAGGACACGGAGCTGTTGGAGCGGGGCCAGAGGAGGCCACAGAGATGCTCCGAGGGCTGGAGCCCCTCTGCTGGGAGGACAGGCTGGGAGAGTTTGGGTTGTTCAGTCTGGAGAAGAGAAGGCTCCGGGGAGACCTTAAAGACCCTTCCAGTAACTAAAGGGGCCACAAGAAAACTGGAAAGGGACTCTTTATGAGAGACTGGAGCCATAGGATGAGGGGGGTCGGATTTAAACTGAAAGAGGGGAGATTTAGATTAGATATTAGGAAAAAATTCTTTACTGTGAGGGTGGTGAGCCCCTGGCGCAGGTTGCCCAGAGAAGCTGTGGCTGCCCCATCCCTGGAGGTGTTCAAGGCCAGGTTGGATGGGGCTTGGAGCAGCCTGGGCTGGTGGGAGGTATTCCTGCCCAGGGCAGGGGGTGGGACTAGATGACCTCTAAGGTCCCTTCCAACCTAAACCATTGTATGATTCTATGATGACCCCTGTTTCTTGCTGGAAGTCCTGTGTTCACTGCATGCTTCCCCTTCACCCCGTGGTATGCACCCTGAAGCTCATTCTCCAGCTGGAAAGCAGCCTGTTTAGTTTGTGCATGGAGATTGAATGAGCCAGAAGAGACACGGGTGAGCACCACGCAGGTGCCTTCCTGCTGCTGCTGTGAATGGCAGGCTGAGCACCGAGAAAAGGGACTTGCAAATGTAGCCTGGAGGGCTTGGAGCTCTCCCAAACCCACACTGCCATCAGTTTCTGCCATCACATTAGACTCCTGCAAGCATTCCCTTCTGCAAATAGGGGTGCACTTCACCCAGCTCTGCATCAGGGTGGGCTGTGAGAGTTACTGCCCAAATTAGCGCTGGGTAAAGTCTGCTCATCCTTGTTTTCCTTTGGCCTGTGGATCTCTCGTCCAGACGCAGCTGCAGGAGCAGAGGGAGTTCATCCCAGGGTGGGTGATGGCACAGACTCCTGCATGCCCCACGTTCACCCAGTGTTTGGGGACATCTGGAATGACCTTTTCTCTCTCTGTCCCACAGTGGGATTCGATCAATGAAATGGATGAGTTTTTCAGCCCCATCCACACCTACCAGGTCTGTAACGTCATGACCCCCAACCAGAACAACTGGCTACGGACCAACTGGGTTCAACGGGACGGTGCGCGGCGGGTCTATGCAGAGATTAAATTCACGCTGCGGGACTGTAACAGCATGCCGGGCGTGCTGGGCACCTGCAAGGAGACTTTCAACCTCTACTACCTGGAGTCTGACCGGGACCTGGGCACCAGCACCCGGGAGAGCCAGTTTATGAAGATCGACACCATCGCAGCTGATGAGAGCTTCACCAACGTGGACCTGGGGGTGAGGCGCCTGAAGCTGAACACAGAGGTGCGGGGCGTGGGGCCACTGAGCAAGAGGGGTTTCTACTTGGCCTTCCAGGACATAGGTGCTTGCATTGCCATCGTCTCGGTGCGGGTGTACTACAAGAAGTGCCCGGCAATGGTGAGGAACTTGGCGTCTTTCTCTGAAGCTGTGACTGGGGCGGACTCGTCCTCCTTGGTGGAAGTGCGAGGAGAGTGTGTGGGCCATTCGGAGGAGAGGGACACTCCCAAAATGTACTGCAGTGCTGAGGGAGAATGGTTGGTGCCCATCGGGAAGTGCGTGTGCAGTGCTGGCTATGAAGAGCAACGGGATTCCTGCATGGGTGAGTCCCTGCTTCTTGCTAGTGGTGCTTGCAAGGGAAGGGATGGCTGCGAGGGTCCCTTGCCTCTTTGGGGAAGGGCTGAGGACAAAAGACTGCTCACAAAAACTTGGACAGTCTCTGAAGAGGCCAAGGGCTGCCCAAGCCTTTGCTAGCCTGCTTCATGCTTCCAAAATGTGTCGCTGGTACCACCAGCAAGCTCCTTGGGAGCTCCTGTGAGCCTGAGCATGACAGGTCCCGGTGCACAGGGCATGGCATTGGGATGGGGGCTGGCTTTGCAACGGGGGCTGGCATCAGGACAGGGGCTGCCCTGGCTCCCTCTTTCCCTACTGTGGAGCAAGTGGCTCAGAGATCCCGGCCCGGTGCCCCCAGCAGCTCTGGTTGGTACCGAGATCTCTGCTGGTGCACACCAGCAAAGCAAAACTCAGCCTCTCCAAAATGCCTCACTGCTCGCTTCCCTTTGGCAGAGGGTTTGAAAGCAAGGCAAGCAAAAAGAAAAACACTGATGGTTGGGGTTTTTTTTATTATTTAAGGTTATTGCGTCCATCCATCACCCCTCCCTGGGGCTGCTGCAGAGCCCTGTCGTCGGGGGGTGCAGAGAGCCCTCCCGGGGGCCCTTTTGTGCCGCTGGGCAGACTTCAAGCTGTCAACTGTACAAACTGTGATAACGAAGCGGGGTGACCAGCAGCAGCCGTGCACCAGGCACGGGGATGTGTGTGTACAGAGCACGGTGCTCAGGGCTCCCCGGGAGAGCCCTCCACACAGATTTGTTTGCTCTCGGTTTCTTTATGGGACGTGTTTAGGGGAGCAGCACAAATAAGAGTGCGGGGCCTTTGTTTGAGTTTCGTGGAAACGTCAAGTGGAGCATTTATCTTAGGGAGACTCGACACAAGGTTAGGACGTCCGATGCCAGACTGGAATGGATCCAGGTGCTGCTGGGACCTGCACCAGCCCCAGCGGGTCCCCAGCTACGCAGAGTGGGAAGGACGGGCACAATAAATGCTTCTCTCTGAAACTCCTCCTGTCTGCGACCACTGATTTGAAAGTCATCCTGAGAGAAATTTGATAGTTCATAAAGTGTCTTCTTCTCCCATGCTGAAGAGTGGCTGCAAAGAGTGCATGGGGCAGGCACGTGCTATTGTGGGAGAGGGCACTGGCATGGGCCGCCTGGTCGGCTGGGTCCCAGCCCCACGACTGCAAGGAGCTGCGAGTTGGAGGTTTGGTTCAGAAGGGCCAAACACCCCTTCTCTGTATTCCTTTCCTGCAGCCCCATACAGCAGACTCTGCCCCAGGAGATCGCCATCCCAAAACCTGGAGACAGAGGGAAGCCCCAGGGTCCATGTTGTGCTCACAGAATCACAGAATCACAGAATAGTCAGGGTTGGAAGGGACCTCTGGAGATCATCTGGTCCAACCCCCCCGCCAGAGCAGGGTCACCTACAACAG
>VUYV01000327.1:343600-459067 GCA_008711295.1 Anarhynchus alexandrinus | reverse complement strand
CTTTCCTCATATGAGAGATGTTCTAATCCCCTAATCATCTTCGTAGCCCTTTGCTGGACCCTCTCCAGCAGATCCCTGTCTTTCTTGAACTGGGGAGCCCAGAACTGGACACAGTGCTCCAGATGCGGCCTCACCAGGGCAGAGTAGAGGGGGAGGATGACCTCCCTCGACCTGCTGGCCACACTCAGCCCGCCTCATTTTCCCGTGTTTCCTTGGACAGGTTTGTCTCTCTCCTGGGAGTGAAGCTGTGGGAGGGCTCCTTCTCTGCCCTCCTGCCCTTTCCTGGTGGGATCACCCCACTCACAGGTGTGACACAGGAGGAAGCGTGGTCCAACCTGCCTCCCTGGATGGGATGCACGCGGGTAGAAGCCGGCCCTTCTGCATGCAGATGGACTCAAACCTCTGCTGCTCAACCAGCACTGTTCTCAGATGAAGCTCTCCAGGGCTTGTGGCATCAGAAACAGAACAGAAATGTCCCTGGACTTTCTCCGACCTCAGCGTCGTCTCACTCTCCTGCCTCCCCTGTCCCATTTATCCCCAGCAGCTCCTCGCACAGGGAGCTTGATGGCCCAGCATCAAGCAAGCAGGGGCAGCACCTCCTTCCTCGCATCTCCTTTGGTGCATGGATGTGGGGCCGGAGTACACATATTTACACACGAAAGCAAACAGATGCAAATCTCTGATCTAAGCTTCTCATGCTTGATTGGGGCAGAGTTCATTTTTCACAATGAAAAGTGCCTTTCTGGAATGATTTATAACCCCAGCGGATCTGTCGGAGTTGGAAATTAGCCGTTTTAATTGTCAGGCGGACAAAAGCAGGATTCCAGTGGCTGTCGCCCCAGCAATTTTTCATTCTCCGTCACAGGGATGAGATGATATAAATCACTCCTTGTGGCCCTAATAATCTTTCTATAAATATCAGGGAAATTCATTTTTTGCTTGGGGGGAAAAAAATTAAAGAGAAGACACTTTGCCTTTATGGCAGTGTTTAAAATGTGATTTCAAATTAATTTCCTTTCGCCTCTCACAGCCGGACGCCTTATTTGTCAAAGCTAAAGATGTTTGAACAGTGGAGGTTTCTCCCCCTCCTCTTTAACGTTCATTTTTCTAAGGACCTGCCAGAGTGATGGAAGACAGATCAGGAAACCAGATCACGGCCAGAGCTGTTCTCAGCCCTTCAGAGGAGAAGGAAGGCTATGCCACAGAGCTGGGAAGGATGGGGTGAGGTGGGATGTGGCGGAGGATGTGTAGGACCCTGGGGAACTTCCCTGCCTCTCATCCTCTTTAGTCTCTCAGCTATCACCTTGGATGCCCGTTTGTTTGGGCAGGGTGGTGGGGATCTCTGACCCCTTGCACTTACCTGGGCAGGATCCACATGTTTCCTCCTGCGGGGATGTCCTGGTGTTTGCCATAAGGACGTGAGGCGCACTTTCCGTGGGATCGGGGAGGGCCAGATCTCAGCCCAGGGGCACCGGGGTCAGGACCATGCTAAGGGTGTCAGCCAGCCTGGCATCAGATGTGTCACAGCCCTGCGTTTGTCCCTTGCATTTGTGCCTCATGCATCTGCCTGATTTATCTTCAGAGGCACAGGACCCCCTTTTCCAGCTGTGGCTTGTCACCAGTGCTGCAGTGCCTTACTGGGCAGAAACCAGGTTTGAGCATGAGTCGCCACAGCTGCTGATGGGGTCCTGGGGTCTGCTGGCTTTTAACATTCCCACCTTCTAATCCCATGGCGTCTTCTGCCACAGCCACCCCAAGGATGAAACCCCTTGGGGTCTCTCTCCCAGGGCAGCACAGCCCTGCTGCCCCACTCGCTTTTCACCTCTGGTTTCAAGGCTCTGAAGAACTTTTCTTCCCTCATCCTCTGTCATCCACAGCCAGCCTCGGATGTGCTGCTCTTTCCTCCTTGAAATGCATCAGTCCACAGCAAGACACGTTGGTATCTCTTACACACAGCAAACAGCGACCGCTCTGCCTAAATACCAGAATAAGCAATAGCATAAATGAAAAGGATCTGTCCCAGCAATTTGTCAGATAAGGAGACAATCAGCATAATTCACCTTGTTTATATGCAGCTGCTGTATAGGACAAATAGAGACCCATTTCAATAAGGTCAGGGCAATTACAGAAATGAGAAAGGGGAGGACTTTAACCCTGGGTCTGCTTCTGTGGGAAGGAAAGAAACCCACAAGCCACCTCCTCAGACAGCCGTGAGGCTGAGAGCTGGGACACGTGTACCATGTCCTGTGGATGGATGGAGAGGTGGACAGGGAGGCTCAGGTGAGGACAGTGGCTCTTCACCCACACCCCTCCCGCCAGCCCTGGCCAGCCCCTCTTTGAGGAGGGCTGCTGGGCTCCGGAGCCACCAAGGCTTTGGGGCCGTGGCCCTGGCATCGGGGTCAGCCTTTTGGGGCTGATCTGAATTATTCCTTGGGCTGTGCCTATCACTGGCTATCAGTGTGCAAAACTGGAGTTGGGCTAAAACCTGCTTAGCTGATGGCGAGTTGTACAGGTGCAGGGAGTCTGTTTGGACCATTGGTAGCAGTGCCACAGCTACAGATCACGGTGCTGCTCTCTGGGAGCTGAGACAAGCCCAGCCAGCCACCAGCCATGGAGACCTCCAGGAGCACAGAATCTCCCAGGAAGCTTTTTCTTTAACAGGCAAATGAAAAAGGGTAAAACAGAAGGGACAGGCCCCCTTCCCTGCTGTCAGGGCGGGTGGATGAGCCTTTGGCAGAAATGCAGTTCCCAAAGAGCATCTTTGCAGTATATCCATGGGTTTCAGGAGTGGGGCTCACTGTTTGGGGCCAGGCATCTTAGCTGCTGGGATTCTGATTGCTCTGACTGCTTTCTCTCTGTGGTGCTTGGGGGCTTCAGCTTGTTTAGGCCAAATTGGCTACTGGGGACGTGGGTGACCCCAGATGGGACCAACAGATGCTCCCCTCTACCCCTCTTCAGAGAGAGAGGCAGAGGAGGGAAAAAGAGACTTAGGAGTTTAGAAGGAACTAAACTACTTTAATGAAATATTATTAATAAAATAAAAAGAAATCATGAAATATATACAAAACCGTATCAAGCTCCCGAGATGACAATCACGACACCGGCTGGCACTGGGCCAGTCCCAGGCTGGACTCGGTGACGGACGGGAACTGGATTCCGGATCTGCATTCAGGATGGGGATCACAGGCAGACGAACAGAGTCTTCCTCCATCATTGGCCATTGAAGGAAGAGAGCTGACCCTTTGATCCATCAGCTTTTATACTGAGCATGATGCAGATGGGATGGAATACCCTGTTGGTCAGTTTTGGGTCACCTGTCCTGTCCGCTCCTCCCTGCAGGTGGGACCCCACTACGCTTTTCCACTTCCGACCCTCCAACGGGGCAAATAACAAAGTTGGTTGCCCTTGGGTGTTACAGCAATAAGTATAAGCAGGAGCCTCTCTGCATCCCATGCCTGGGCATCAGCTATAAACACAGGTCTTACCACTCTGAGAGAGTGAACACTGTCTGCACAATATGCTGTTAATTTCAGTAGTTAGAAGAGGCCCAGCTAAGAAGTGAAGTTACTGAACAAAATTGGTTCTGTTTTACCTCAAACCAGGACAGCTTGGCTGGTGCCTTTGGCTGAAAAACAGTGATAAGGGAGCAACAATTAAGCAATTGCTGCTCCATCAGCCCAACATTTGCACATGAGGATGGGTGTTTGTAGACTGCCAGGGGTGAGGGAGAACAGCTACCAAACAGGGGTCTGATGTTTGTGGCTGAACGAGGATCTGGTCCTGGCGTAGACTTTACCCAGCTCTGCCTAAGCTGAAAAAATGGCTTCTGTCCTCTGGACAAGCAGAAGAGAGGGAGGCTGTCACTGCCCTTTCCTCTGTGGGAATAGGGATGGGAATAGGAGAAGGACTGCTGGCCCCTCATGGACAAACCCCTCTGCCGCTGGGCTGTCTTGTGCCTCCTGTGCATACGGCTGGTGGAAATCGATCTGGAGAGTCTGGTTAGCAATCTGGAAGCCAGTTAATTTTTTCCAGTTGGTGGGATTCATGCTGATGAACCAATCAGCAAATTTAATGTAGCTTAAACCTTCCTCGTGGGCAACTTTAATCGAGCAATTAAAGCACCACGGCATTGCTAATTAAGAGGCGAAAATACCCAGCTTGGTAATTATGTGCTTGTGAATACAGTTTTGCATCCATGGACCTTTATGAAGAAAGTCAGTGGAGACTGACTTTCCAGCTGGTGGGACAAGGGGGGAGCAGAGCTATTATGGTGTGAAAGGAGGGCGAACCCCATCTAGCTGCACCCCATCACCCATGTACTGCGCTGGTGAGCACAACCCTGGCCACACAGGGTCAGGCTAAGCCCTAGAAACACCAGGGGACACAATGACACAGGTGAAGGCATCGGCAGGGGAAGCCAGCTCAGAGACACGGACTCCAGCTGGGCTGGGCTGGGCAATGACCTGTGGCCACAGCAGCAAACCTTTTTGCAGCTGTGTGAACAGATGTGGTCCAGGTGCTCATGTTGAAAGGGGAGGAAAGGTGAAGGCACGTGAGCTGCTCTCCTTGGGCTCGGGTGCGAGGGGATGGACCTCTTTGCCCAGTACACTGCAGAGGGGTATGCTGCTCACCCCTGCACACCTACCCAGGGAGACCACAGCCTGCGCTCCCTTCCTTCACAGCAGAAAGGGTGGAGAAGCATGCAGGCAGGAGGAAAGATATGCTAGAGGGTTAAGGAAGCCCGCCAGAGTCTTACTCCAAACTCGTTATCTAAGTCAGAGATTCTCTGAGAAGCCTCAGGCTTCTTGCTCTTTTTTCTGCTAACAGTGATTTTTTTCCCACCTGTATAAGAGCATCACACAGCAACCATGAGCTTGTGTTGTGTCCTCATGTGAAACAGCCAATACAGGCTGCCTAGCCAGAAACAGGGCATTGGTCTTGCTGGACTGTCTTCAAGACTCCTTTTTCTTGGCTCTGAGCTACCCGGGCCCTCCAAAAATGTGCAGGGGAGGGGGGGTCACGTGTGCCTCTGTCAACTAGCAAACCTGGGATTTCAGGGCACCCATTACCGTCTCTCCTATGAGGAGAGGCTGAAGGAGTTGGGGCTGTTCAGCCTGGAGAAGAGAAGGCTCCGGGGAGATCTTATTGCGGCCTTCCAGTCCCTAAAGGGGGCCTACAGGAGAGCTGGGGAAGGACTTTTTACTGGGGCATGGAGTGATAGGACGAGGGGGAATGGCTTCAAACTGGAAGAGGGCAGGTTTAGATTGAACATTAGGAAGAAGTTTTTCACTTTGAGGGTGGTGAGGCACTGGCCCGGGTTGCCCAGAGAGGTTGTTGAGCCCCCATCCCTGGAGGTGTTCAAGGCCAGGCTGGACGTGGCCTTGGGCAACCTGGTGTGGTGGGAGGTGTCCCTGCCTATGGCAGCGGGGTTGGAACTCGATGATCTTCAAGGTCCTTTCCAACCTAAACCATTCTATGATTCTATGATTCTATGATTACTGGGATGGGCTCCACCTCCCCCAGGTGCTGCCTGGAAGCATATATCAAGGCGACAGATAAATGTGTGTCAGAATACCCTGTCATTGCAACCAAACAAAGATGTTGGAATGCTTTGTGTTTCTCTGCAAATCAGCGTGGATTTCAGGGAGACTTTCCATGCAAGTCCCGGCGCACGCATGCCGGCTCCAAGCCGCAGGTTTGGTGGCGGTGTTGCACCTCCGTGACACCTGCTCAGGGTCTCCCGTGCCTGCTGGCAGGGTACCAGGCTGTCATACCCAGAGCTAGACTGCACCAATGCCCCAGGTGCCCACCACAAAGGGCTTCTACCGCGAGCGTACCAAAATAAACCGTTCAAGGGCAGGAGCAGTGATAGTTTCGAAGATGCGCTATGGGAGTTATGCAAATGTCCTTTCAGTGATGCCAGGCAAGAAAATAGAAGAAACTAAGTGACTTACAAGACTTTCATTGTTGGTTTGTAAGCCAGTCAGCTGCTTTGTAAAATATAGGCAATACCCACTGGTAAGATTATATCGCCTTCTGTTTATCCCATGCAAAGCCCCGCAGCCTAAAAACAAACAAAAAAAAGAAAACAGTTTGTTTTCCAAACCACATAAGCTAGGACTGTTCAGGATCCAGGTATCAGACTTCAGATGGGAACAGACTGCAAAGAAGATGTGTCAGAGCCACTGATTGCTTACGAGGTTTGGTCTGGACATCAGGAAAAACTTCTTCCCCTGGAGGATTATCCAGCCCTGGGATGGGATCCTTGGATTCACACTGGCCTTGTACCAGGGCTTCCAGCTTATAGTCCCAGACCTGGCTGCTAATTAGTCTGTTTGGATCCCAAGTCTGCTGTGCTGTGTGTACATGGATAATTCAGCACAGGGAGCACGCTGGAGAAGGCAGGGTGCAGGACAAGGTGATCTCAGTATCTCCAGCACCTTCAATCCCTCCTCTAAAACTTAAGCAAGTGGCCAATTGCATTTACTAGGAAAGCAAAGCAAAGCAGGACCCCCCCCCAACACCTAAAACCTTGTGGGTTTTTTTTGGTTAGGAACAAACAAAAAGGACAGCGATGACTGCAGAGCTGCCCTTTCCCCACCAATAGAACGATATGTTTTTTGTCCCTGGCTGGATATTTTATTGTTTGCCACTTTTCCCTGAGTTTGCTGTGTTTAGCCGCTGACGCAGATGAAGGGTGAGAATGATGCTAGGCTGGAGTTCAGGGTATTGATGGGGACGAAACAAATTTAATTTGTGCTTGGCAGGTCTATGTAGTCCCTATAAGAAGTGCCGAAGAGCACTGGACTGTGATAGATGGACCTGGCAGCATTCAAAGACCTTCACCAGTTTTGGAATGTGGGTTGGGGTTTTTTTTGGTTTAAACTCTTCTTTTCCACAGAATTTGGGCAAGTTCAGGTCATGAACACAGGTTGTTGCTCTGGATCAACAGTGTGTGGGTGCCTGGGAAGCTGTTGTTGGGGAGTTTAGAAAAAGTCTGCAGGAAAGACCTGGCATTTTGCACCAGTACTTACACTGGAGATGGTGCAATGCAATGGGAGGCTGGGGACCTTAAATTCGCTATCAACACATTCAGAGGCTTGGTGTGATCTCCTTGCATGGGGAAGACGCTCCTCATTCCCACAGAGCTGTAGGACCGTGCCAAAAGTTTGTTCTGTACTTGGCGTGAGATCCAGATCCCACCCATGTCACTGCTTCTTGTGTGCCGACTTCTTCCCCTTCCTGAAAACAAGATGCTGCTGCTGACACTTCCCTAAGAAGGAGAAAGGGATCCAAAAGCTGGTGGTGCTCAGCTGTGCGGGGGCGAGGGCTGCGCTGGCCCCTGCAATGCTCTTCGCTTGCTTCCGCAGGAGAGCTGGGCACCCTTATTTTAAAGCTCAGCCCTGTACATATCCACAGAGATACGCATGTGGTGAGAGGGCTCACAAACCCTCCAAAGCTGCACACTGCATCCCACAGGGGCTGGGACCAACTTCTTGGTGTTTCGTATGTCCTTTCTTCATTTATGCATCTTTGCCCCCTGAAGCCTTGCAGCAGGGATGCAGGGTTACCTCCAGCACTGCCATCTGCAGAGGTGGTTCCCATTCGGCCCCGCTCCTTCCCAAACACTGCGTTTTCTGGGTTTGGTTTTGGTCTGGTGACAACTGTGGGTTTTTTTCAGAAGCTTTGGATAGTTCTGTCTAAAACCCTTCGACAAGTCTGAGTTTTGGAAACAGCTTTTTTTCTAATTCTAGCATTAGGCCGTCTGTTTCCATCCGACTCCTGCAAGCTGTAGCACTTCCCCAGATAAGCTTTATAAAAAAGCCTTTGCTCTGAGAGCGTGCCAGGCTGCTTCACCTACACAAGTCTGCACAGTGTCACCTCGACTTCGCTCCTGCAGAAGGACATCTGCGCTGGGCAGCAGAGCAGCACTCGCAGCAAACTGGGATTTGGGTTGTTTGGGGTTTTTTTGTTTGTTTTTTTGTTGTTGTTGTTGTTGTTGTTTTGCTTTTTTAAAAATATGTAGGGAAGAAGAGCAGGGCAGAGTCAGGGGTGCTTTCAACAGTACTGATTTCAAGGGAAGAAGTGAGACCTGCTGAATTTTCTATGGCAGTGCCATGCAGAAGTCCAGTTTGGGGTGCAGCCAGTCTGGACCACCATGGTTCCAGTTTGCCCAGCACTACAAGTTGAATTTCTCCACTTGGAAGAGCAACTTGTCCTGGCAGCCGTGAAATCTGGGCATAGAGCAAGAAGCTACGCAGGGTGCCCTTTGCTGCGTGTGCCATTTGCTTGCAGCCTGACGCGTAGGGTCTTGCTAGCTTTGCAAAATCTTTCTGGGTCAAAATTCCCCCTGTTTCCCACCCTGCAATATTTGGGGGTGCAAAGGGTTGAATTGTGGGAAGAAGGGCCAAGCAGCAGGGAGGTGCAGTCTGGGGTGATATGAGATGTCTTCAGGCGTGCAGAGTGGTGTGATGGGTTCAGGTAGTATTGGGGGTGGGAAGGGTTGTGAGCCGTACAAAGTGGCTGCAAGGTGGGAATTGGGCTGTGTGAAGGGCTGGAAGGTGGTGCTCAGGAGTGGGAGGTAAGGCGGTGGTCAGGGGTGTGAGGCAGTGTAGGGGCAAGCAGCACGCAAAGGATGTACAGAGCATCAGCCATGGGGCGATGCATGATCTGGGAACCAAGAGCTTGCCAGACCCCAAAACCACTTCCAGACCACCGGCCAACTTGGGGACAGAGCCTGGGCTGACCTGGGATTGCAGGGAAAGGGGAGCACAGCCTTGCAAAAACACGAGGTTTGGGGCAATGGGGTGGATGCCTCTTTGTAAGACATGACTGTGGATAACATGCTTCTGCTTCAGTGTCTGTGTCATGTGGGAGCTGGGATTGGAGGCATCGTGCTGAAACTGGATTGAAAGGAGCTGGGATTTTGTGTGTTAGCTTCTCCCGCAGCTTGGAGGGCTCTGGGACTGGTGCCTGTCTCTGGCTGTCACAGTGGCTGTGACACCCTTATTTCCATCTCTATCTCGGTGCAGCACTGCCAGAGGGAGGTACACGGCTGCTCTTCTGGTGCTTGCTGATGCCCAGCTTTGTTGCAGGGTCAGGGAAGGGGGCAATTAGTGGCAACACTGCCACAGAGCTGCCCCGTGGCACCCTCCCAACCGTGCCCTTGCCCGGGCCAAATCTCCTGGGCTGATGATGGAGCTGACAGGGAGTGACATGGGGTCAGTGCTTGCTTTTGCAGCCCCACAGAAGTAGCCCTTGGTGGTCCCACCAGGGCCACCTGCAGATCACTAGTCCCAGACGGTGACTTTGGACTGAGAAGAGTGGCTCGTTCCCGGCCAGTGTATCCTCGACAGGTTCATCTATCATCTCCCGAGCTCTGCCAGCTTATTAGCAGATGTTGTCCTGTCCCCAGAGGACAGCGAGGGAGGGAAACAAATGGACCGAACTACAGATGGCTGGCAGAGCTCGCTGTTTCTGAGACAAGCCTGCTGCTCTGAGGCCCCTTGGGCAGGCGATGCATGAGAGAGTGGGGCTGGTGGGATGGGAAAAACAGGCAAGATGTGCTGTGTAGGGTGGGGGGATCAGTGGAAGCCCCGTGGTATTGACCCCAGCAGGTTGGGGCGATAACTGGGAACCCACCTATGTGACAGAGGGCTGGAGATGTGCTCTGCCAAGCACAGGTTTAGTGTTGGTTTTTGTAGGCTCTGCTTGTGACACTGGGACCAGCCAGGTGTCTGGGCTGCAAGCCCAGCGTGGATGCGCAAGTCTTGAGCTGGGCTGTGGGTGAAGGTCTGCTGCTGTCCCATGTGCACAAAAACCACATCGTGAGATGAAACCACGAGGACAGGCAGCCTCGGCTGGGTTTTGCAGGGGGAATGGCACTGAGGACAGGAGGAGGATAGCAGTAGCAGGACTTCTGGTGGTCCACAAAGAGGCAGGACCTGAGATCCTCAGGCACAAAACAAGGGTATCATTTGCATAAAATAATATGAAAAAATAAATCCTCACCTTCTGCAGGGCTCCTGGGAGGGTATTCCTGGCAGGTGGCTGTAGCTAGTTGCAGTGAAGACAGCAGGACAACCATTCTGCACCTCCCTGGTGGGTGGCTTCAGATTTTGGTAGCTTCGGTGTGTGTTACAACCATGGCTGTGGAGCACTGTAGATTTTAGACCTGGTGCATTTGACTGAGTTTTTCTCACTGGCCACTTCTCTTAGCAGAGCTAACCTGGGAGGTCCTGGTCTTCCACGTGTCACTGGCCCAGCATGAGAGAGCTCAGTCCAGAGCAGGACATGCCTGTCATCCTCCTGTCATTTTCACTTTTCACTTTGAGGGTGGTGAGGCACTGGAACAGGTTGCCCAGAGAGGTTGTTGAGGCCCCATCCCTGGAGGTGTTCAAGGCCAGGCTGGACGTGGCCTTGGGCAACCTGGTCTAGTGGGAGGTGTCCCTGCCTATGGCAGGGGGGTTGGAACTCGATGATCTTCAAGGTCCTTTCCAACCTAAACCATTCTATGATTCTATGATTCTATGATCCTGTACCGTAAGGATTTCATATCTCGTGTAGGTTCCAAGCTGGTTCCCTCTCCTATACCTGCAAAAGGCTTTGCACATGTGTCCCGCTTGCATCCAAAGCAAGCACTGGGATGCGCAGAGGTGCATGACCCCATCCAGAGCAGTGCCTGCCCCAGCCCCCGCTGCTCTCCAGCCTCCTCGCGTGCTCGTGCTGTCCAGGTGCCAGGAGGTGGCTCCCAACGGCTCTGCCCTAGTGCAAAAATCCACCTGTAATTTGTCATTTAGGATAATTTTCCCCCTGAGTGCATCTAAAATAATTGTGAATCATTGCTACAGGTAATTAACGTATTTTTCTTAGGTTTTTTTTTTTTTTTTTTCTACAGCATTAAATGCTAAGTGATTACAATTGCTTGGTGCAAATCTGCTGCGCTTCATGTTCCCATCCTTCTTGCTGGCCTGTCTCTCCATACCTGATGTAGCACTGATTTCTCTGCCCTTAATTAAATATTGGTGGGGGGAACCGCTCCAGCGCCTCTGGAATCAAGAGCCCCTGGTTGCTGCATGGGTAGAGACGATGGTGGTTTGCAGGTCCGAGGGGGATTCACACAAGTTGAAGGCAGCAAATGCTGACATGCACGCTGCCCTGCACGGACTGTGGGCTGTCTCATTGCTCGGTCCCCATCTGGTAGGCTGTGCTCATGCCGTGTCTTCATCCTGTCCCACACAGTAAAACTGGAAACTTTTCTTTCTGAGAAATTTGTTGTTTGTTTGTTTTTTTTTTTTCCCAGCTGGCTACCTTCCAAATTTGTCCTCACCTGAGAACAGGTTGTAACAGCACTCATCTCAGTCTTACATCCAAAACCAAGGGGTTGCAGACCAGCAGGTGTTTCAGCATCAGGCAGAGGGCATTCGGTAAAGGCACAGAGTCCCTGGCTCCTCTTCTGATGCCCTTGAAGGGGTGAAAGGTGTCGAGAGAACCGGGGAGCAAAGCAAGTCCCGAGCTGCTGCAATTTCCTCGTGGGTCACATCTGCCTTCCCTTCCACCCCAAAGTTTGGGCATTTCTGCTCCTTGCTCTGATGCCCTTTGGGGAGCGGAGGAGCAGGAATTTAGGAACAAACTCCGGAGCTGCTGGCCTTTGCTTTTTCCAGCCTGCTGTACCAAGATTGATACCAAGCTGTGATGCCAACCTGCCATGCCAACATCTCTGGCACGTGCAGCATGTGTATGTCCTGCTGGGGGTATCGCTACCCCATCTTTAAAGTAGCTTTCAGTGCAAAACTGCCACAGAAGCTGGTGAGAGAGTCTGAAGAGGGACCAGCAAGCCACCAGGGATGTGTGTGGCTGGAGCACTGCCTTCAGCTGCCATTGCTGGAAATAGCGCAGTTATAAAGAGGCTGTTTTACTGTTGTGCAGCGTGTGATATGTGAAATATGTTGATAGTAATCTGTCCAGGGAGATCCATGGCAAGGAAAGGAGTGTTATTAATAAGAAAACAAATCAGCACCTAGAAGCAGAACAAACAGACAGCACAGAGGGACCCAGACCACCGGGGATGCTGGATGGCAAACAAAACCCTTCTACATGCTTGGAGGCAAAGACTGAGGCTGTATGCAGAGCTGGCCACCAGGGGTAAAGATGGGAAAATGAAGGTATTACTACCTCAGTAGGGAAAAACAGAAATGAGTCAGAGGCAGGATTAATACTTGAATCACTGGAACTGGTCCTAGAAATACTTGATGAATACAGGGACACAGACAGAGCCTGTTTTTCCTTACTTGGAATCGAAATCTGCAAGAGAGGACAGACCCTTCCACCCCCAGACAGATACCTGACGTGCCACATGTCACTCTTGAGCTAATCGATTTTCCTAATGAGATACGAGTTGTTTGTTTGTGTGACAAATGATTCACCCGAGGGGCTGCTGGGAGAGGTGGGGGCAGGATGGAGCAGACCGATGCCAGCCCCGGCGTGGGATGAGCGTGTGCTCCTGCCGCACAGCCCCCAGCACCAGGAGGAGTCAGAGCAACTGAAGGTGGATGGTGTTGACAGAAGAAACTCAGGCTGGCTCATTTGGCCCTGCTGTCCCTCCGCAGAGAGCAGGCAGCATGCGTGCCTTGCTGGTTTGCTGCAGCGTGAAACGAGAGGGTGTTTTCCCTTTGTTTTGTGCAAGGAAACTTGTTGCTTCGTATAGCAGCACGCCAGGGGCTTGCAGGGGGATGTTCACCGTGTCTCAGGTGCAGCGCTTTTGTTTCTGGAAACCACCCACGTGGATGCTCTCGGGCACCTGGGCACACCCAGCACGAGTAGTGTGGCAGCCACCATGAAGTGAGGACTGTGCCATAAATTTGCCCCATAAATGATGGTTCTTAGAGTAGTTAACAAGCTGATTTCCAGTGCTGCCTGGTTTGGTCTTTGCAGCGCTCCCTGCCCTGGGGGCAGGCGGTGGCCCAGAGGGGTGGCTGCAGCGGGGAGAGCTCTGGGCAGCCGGCACGGGCGTGAGGAGAGCGCCTCGAGCTTTGCGGGCAGATCACAAAAAACAGAGGCACCCAAGCCTGTTTGTGAAACAGTGGGGCACGGGTACCAGGGTGGCAGTAAGTACAGCCTGGGGGATAGACCAAAGCAGTTTTCGCAGAGCTTGGTTTCCAGCTGGACAGCTGGAGGGAGACTCACCCAGGTGTTGGGGAGAAGGGCTGGTTTCCCATGCACTGGGAGGGGGTGAGAGCGGGGTCCAGCTTTGTGCTGGTGGGATCTGCCAAGTTGTGGGATGCTCCTGGTCCAGGCGCATCCCTCTGATCTCCGCCCCATCCCTCCTCTGCAGCCTGCCAGCTGGGATTTTACAAGTCAGCCCCCGGGGACCAGCTGTGTGCAAAGTGCCCCTTGCACAGCCATTCGGAGAGCCGGGCAGCCCGCGTGTGCCGCTGCGACAGTAGCTTCTACAGGGCGGTGCAGGACCCCCCCTCGGCCGCCTGCACGCGTGAGTACCCCGGCTGCCCAGGCGCACGTCCTCAGACCCAGCGGATGCTCCCCGGCTGAGCCCAGCGTGCGCCCTTCCCTCCGTTCGCGCTGCCCGGGGCGCCGTAGCAGCCTTTCAACCCCAGGTCTCCCTTCGGCGCGCAAGCTGAGACCCCCTTAGCTGCACTCCCTCGCTGCCCTCTGTCTCGTCCTCATCCTGCTGCTCTTCAAGCATCCCTGGCCACAGCCTGCTCCCCTCCTGGGGCTGTCTCCTGCCTCGGAGCATGGCTCTGCCGGCAAGCTTGCCTGCTCACGCACCAGCCAACATGCCAGTCACTTGCTGAGTGCTTTCCTTGGCAGAAATGCCCAGGGTGGTCAGACCCCTGGGAAGCCACGGGGCAGCACAAGTGTTGCTGTGCTCTCCTTCCCTGTGGGTGGACGGTGGCACTAGGGATTGGCATATGGTTTCAGCTCAGCTCTCTGCAAGAGCCTGCTTTGAGGGGCCTGGTGCTATTAAATGGGGACAAGAACATCCCAGGAGTCATCCTCTCTGTAATTGGTCCAAGAGGGCAGAAAGGTGTGGGGCTGCTAGCTGAAGCCAGGGTGAAAGGCAGGTCAGCAACATCTGACTTGTGTTTCCCTAGGAGATATCCACCCAAGATTGTTAATCTCCGCAGGGAATGTGAGTTTGCCCTTCCCGTTAGATGAGCAGGTCCTGTTCTCCACTGTCCATCAACTCCTTGGCTCTTCCCCCAAAAGCTTCATGTATCCCCATTGCTTCCTGCTTCCCCTGGAACAAACATCAGCTCTTGCCTGCCTGGCATTTGGCATCCTGATCCAGAGCATCTTACCCCCGTGGCATTTCATCCTGAGACCTGTCTGTGTCTTCACTGTCTTCTGTTTGGAGCATTCCCCTCTCTGGGCAGCTCTGTATTCCCTGTAGCATCATTTGTACGTGCGGGTACACGCTGCCCAAGGTGCATGTCTCCGTTGGTCCCATGCTCTGCCAGTCCCAACACACTTCAGCAGCCCCGGCTCTGCCTGTACCTCTGCTTCTTTTCCAGGCCCCCCCTCTGCTCCTGTGAACCTGATCTCCAGTGTAAATGGCACCTCGGTGACACTGGAGTGGGGCCCGCCCCTGGACAAGGGGGGACGCGCTGACATCGTGTACAACGTGGTCTGCAGGCGCTGCATGGGGGACGCCGGCCAGTGCGAGGCATGCGGCAGTGGGATCCGCTTCGTGCCCCAGCAGATGAGCCTGGTGCAGGGAGCGCTGACGGTGACCAACCTCCTGGCCCACACCAACTACTCCTTTTGGGTGGAGGCCGTCAATGGTGTCTCTGACCTCAGCCTGGAGTCCAGGAGAGCTGCAGTCGCCAATATCACGACAAACCAGGCAGGTAGGAGGAGCAGACACACCCCCTCCCAGGCTTTGCCCATGTGGGTGATGCTGATGTTGCTCCAACGTTGCCCCAGCCAGCATCTGCGGGAGGCAGAACCTGCACGAGCAGCCACGGGCTGGTTTTGGTGATGGGCATGGGACCCCAGGAGATGGGACCCCTATCCTCTCTGCTGCTGGAGGTGCATTAAGTGAGCCAGGGTGGGCTGGAGACAAGCTGCTGCCCAAGGCAACTCTTACCCTTCTCTGGTTCATGGTATCCTTTTTCATCCTCCTTTCCCTCCACTTCAGCTGCTGGTGGAGGTTCCTTTTCTACAGGAGACAGGGGGCACGGAGAACACTTGTTTATTGACAGGGACACTAAGTGGAGCATGGATCTTTCAGGCTGTTCCTCCAGCCTTCTGTCACTTCCCAAAGGGCCAAGCAGCAGTTCATGCTCTGCTCTTAGCTCACAACAATGCCAGGCCCTGGCAGGTGACAGCAACGTTTGCTGGAAAAAGCCTCTCTCATGCATGTCTCGTTTCTGCAAATCCCTTGCTGAGAAATGCTCTTTCCCCAGGAAATACTCCTGAGCAATGCTCTAGCCCAGGTGGTCCAGGACCTTGCTCCAGGGTGACCTGGGCATCTCCCCAGGGCAGAGCCCAGCTAAGCCCCTTGCACGCGGAGCGCGCCGTAGGCAGGGGGGACAGGGCAGGGACCGACCCTTCCTCTTAATCCTCCCAGTTGGAAACGAGCCCGCAGGAACTTCCCGTGACGCTGAGTCCTTCTGCTCTCATGGCGGTGGTGCCAGCAGGAGAAACCCGGGGAGTCTCTCTGGGTTAGCTCATGGCTGGCAGGAGAACAAGGCCCTTTTGTTACCGATGCCTGCCCGTATCGCTTCTTCACCCCTCTGACGAGCCCACATGGAAATGTCTCAGTCCTGCCGGCTCGCTCCTTTACGATCCCTCCAAGTGCTGACGAGCAGCATTGGCGTGATGGCTCGGAGCGGGATGCTCTTGGGAAGTGTCGGATATTACCATTTCAACCTCTCTGCTGGAAAGTGGATACCGAGCAGGTGCTGTGAAGGCGGCAGGGCTGGGAATTTGGTAGTGATTGATGTTTAGCTGCCGTGCCTGCGCGGTGCTTCGGACGCTGCACGTGACAGAGCATCCCTGCCCTCCAGGAGGGGCTGAGGGACCCTTGCTGCACTGCACAGGGTGGCTTGCCCATGCTGGATGCTGGTCACTCTTGTCCCCCCAGCCCGGGGTGGCTGAGCAAGGCAGGGGCGGGTGCAGCGGAGAGGCCCTGGGGCTGTTTGGAGATATGGTGTTGTATGTGCCTGCAGGGTTTAGCTGATTTCCTCCATCCCATCCAGTCCCAGCTCCCTGGGGTTCTGTGTCCCGACAGTGACTTCTGATTCTCCAAGGAGCCAGCCTGAAGATGAAGTGAGCTAAAACTGCTGTCTTTCAGTCCCTGGGTACCCCACTGCTGCTGCAACCCCTGTGACCTCTGTTGGTCCCTGTGCTGCCCCAGCTGTCTCCTGAGCTGTAGCCACAGCAGACAGCAGCTCCGTCTTCCCCAGAACTGCCACATCCCATCTTTCCTCTGGGAGTTTGGGTCATAAGGGGTGCCTGACCCCTTCCCATGAGTTGGACCCAATGGCTGGCACTCTTTAGCATCCTTCCAGGGTGGATTTTCCCAGTGGGAGAAGAGATCAGTGAGTTGGCTCTTCCAGCTGTGGCAACTCCAATTCGTGCATGGCAGGTTCAAGGACCGATTAAGGGGCTCCCGACCCAGGCCCTGGCAGATGACAAGTATCTCAGGGCAGGAGAGCACCCCCAGGGCACCTTTACACTGATGTTCAGTCCCTGATCACCCCTCTGGGCCTTTATCTTCCCCCCTTCTTCTCCTTTCCCTCTCCCACTTCCCCAGGTGGGGAAGGAGGGACCAGGGTCCTGCCAGGGATCTCCATGACCTCCAGCCCCACAGCCCCTTCTCCTTTCTGGCTCCAGATCACAGTGAAGCACCAGTGTCCCCTCCTGCCTGTGCTGGGACAGTGCTCTCCTCTTTCATGTCCTTGGAGCCTGGTCACTCCATGGGAAAGAGATCAAGGCAACTGAAGTGAAATAGAGACCGTTTACAAGCCTCTTCTCCCATTCTTTAAAACACTCGTCTCCACATGGCTTTAATTAAAACAGAAACACAGTTTAAACCAGGGGTCCTGCATGGGGCTCCGGTTCCACCCGTCCCTGCTGCTGTGTCCTGCTGCTCTCACCCATGTAGGACCCCCACCAGCAGGCACCTAACACCCTGCCCTCTGCATCCTCAGCCCCGTCCCAGGTGGTGGTGGTCCGCCAGGAGAGCACAGGCCAGAACAGCGTCACCTTGTTGTGGCAAGAGCCAGACCAGCCCAACGGCATCATCCTGGAGTACGAGATCAAGTACTACGAGAAGGTAATGCTGTGCTTGCTGCCGCAAACTGGTCCCAGCATGGTGGATTTGTACGGGGGCATGGCTCAGTTTAAATCCTGCTGTTGAAATTGCTGCTATCAGTCAGCACAAAGGACTATTTTGGAAGACTTGGTGGTTGCTGTGCTGATGCAGCAAGGTTTTTGGTGTTGCTTTTCCCCAGGACAAGGAAATGCAGAGCTATTCGACTCTGAAATCCAAGGGCACCACTGCCACCATCTCTGGGCTCAAGCCTGCAACCCGCTACATTTTCCAGGTTCGGGCTCGCACCTCTGCTGGCTGCGGGAGGTTCAGTCAGACTGTGGAGGTGGAAACAGGGAAGCCAGGTGAGCATGTGCAGTTGTGGGATGTGGGAAGTGTGGGGCAGGAAGCATGAGGGATGGCGATGCCCTTGTCTGTGGCCATTGTTCCTCTGCCACATGGGGAGGGAGGATGGAGGCACATCTCCTGGGGTTTCAGCCTGCAGGGCTTGCTTGAGATAGCCCTCCTGAGATGTGCTTATGCATTAGAAAGAACACCGAGGAAGGACATAGCAGTTAGGGCAGAGAAGACCTGGTGGGGTCCTGAGGCTCCAGACTTCTCTGTGCTGGTTTGCTGTACCACCATGGCTTTCCCATATCTGTGCTTGGTTTCCCCATGTGTAAGTGGTCTCTGTACACTGGGATAGCCCTATAGCTGGGGCTGGATGGGGAATGGTGCTTTATCTTTGAAGAACATGACCCCAGTGGGGTAGGTGAGTTTCTGAGCACAGCAGAGCGCTCCTCACTCCAGTTCACCTCCTTCTTACCCTGCTTCTTCCAGTGTCTCTCCGGTACGACACGATGACGATTGTCTGGATCTGCCTGACACTCATCACTGGCCTTGTTGCGTTGCTGGTGGTCCTGATCTGCAAGAAGAGGTAAGTGCTTTCTGGCGGTCAGTGCAGCTTGTCACCAAGCAGGACAGGAGGGATGGGAGAACTTGAGCGCAACTTTTCGCCTCTCAGTTTGTCCAGAGCATCCATAGGTCAGGGATTAACAAGCAACCAAGAGACTTCATTTAGAAGTCACCATGCCTCCACCTTCCCTGAGGCAGAGCCAGTCTCCGGACCTTCTCCTCATGTCAGCAGGCTGAATATCAATAGTGATAGCAATAGCAATAGCGATAGCAACAGCAATAGCGCCATCCAGCAATACCTATACCAGTACAACTACCAGTACGAGGGCTGACGGGATGAGCTAGGGGGTAGGTCAGGAGTCAAAAGGGCTCTTCTTCATCAGAAAGGTCTAAGGGGGACTGCGTGCTGCTACATCTCAGCATGGCTGAGCCAGGCCTGTGGAGCACACATGCCACTGCCCAGGGGAGAAAAAAGGGCTGCAGCTTTTACCACTGCCAAGCCTTGGAGAGCACCTGGAAAGTACCTTGCTCCAGGCCAAAGTGTAAGTCCATCAAGATGCAGGGATGCAGCTGGTGGAGGGCCAAATGTTAGCTCCATCTCCTCGTGGGCTGCCTACAGCCCTGGCACGCACTGCCTTCCACCCTGTCTTAGGGCTGCTTTAGGGAGCGAGGGACAGGAGCACCTCTTCTGACCCTTGTGTCCCCATGGCAGGCACTGTGGGTACAGCAAGGCTTTCCAAGACTCGGATGAGGAGAAGATGCATTATCAGAACGGGCAAGGTAGGACCCTCCCTGCTGCTGCCCCTGGGGTGTGAAGGACCTCACCCCTGTGGATGGGCAGGGACCTGGACCATTACCCCCTGGCACTGCTGTGGTTTAGAGGGAGTTTGGCCACTGACTGCTTCTGGGGATGTGCCTAGGAGAGCTGACTGGGGGCTCTGAATCCAGGGGCACCCTGGTAATGGGGCTGAAGGGCTGCACCGTGTGAGATGGGACTGCAGCACGTTCATCCCAGATAGCAGCAGGCTAGAAGAGTGGAAAATTCATGACGGGCGAGGAGCAGGGGGTTGATGCAGGGGGACAATCACATGGGGGGCAGCCAGGTCCTGGACTGCTCTGAGGACACCACTGTGCCAAAGAGTGCTTTTGGTTTTCTTGGGGCTGCAACCTCTGTGGGTCCTCAGCATGTCAACCCAGGAAGTCCAACCACTGTCCATCCTCTGCCTGGCTTCTGGGTGCCCCTACTTCTTGGCAGGGCTGCCTGAAAGAGCTTCTCTCCTCTCTCCCCTTTGAAACCCGGCAGTGAAGTTCCCCGAGTCCAAGTTCTATGTGGATCCCCACACGTATGAGGACCCCTGCCAAGCTGTGCATGAGTTCACCCGTGAAATCGAGGCCTCCCGGATCAAGATCGAGAAGGTCATTGGGTCCGGTGAGTCCCCAGGCATGAAATAAACTCTTTGAAGGCAACCTGGTGCAGAGGGTTGCTGCTCAGCAGCTGTGACACCAATGGCTCAGGCTGACACAGCAGATGGCTCAGACTGTCCTGCATGGGTGCTCCAATGTGGCCACCCTGCTTTCAAACCTTGGACTAAGCATCTGGGGTGACAAAATGCAAATGAATTTGCAAGCAAAATGGTAAGTTTTCAGAACAAAAGGGATTTTTGCATAGGAATAGGGGCTTGCAGGGAAGCACAGTGCAGAGTCAGAGCTGGAACTTCACCAGCAGCATCCCAAGGGCTTACCCCAGAGCAGCATTAGGAAGCCTGGCTGAGAGACATCCCTGATGATCTGAGACTCCCAAATTTGTTCATTAAAAGTAGTAAAGCAAGTGCCAGTGCAATCACTACTCTTGGCCCATCGCCTTCAGTAAAAGGTATCAGAGAGAGGTGTTTTCTGATATTTCTGCCCAGTTCCCAGAGGTGGCACTGGAAGCTGGAGGTGGGCAATCCTTGCTGTACTCAGAGGCAGCGATGCACAAAGAGCCCAGGAGCCCTGAGGGGCTGGAGTATTCTGCGAGCATGCCAGCAGACTGGGTGATCTGTGGTGCTGGTGGGTCGATGCAAGAAGCTGAGGAGCTCCCCATGCCCTCACTTTCCTTTGCCTTGCAGGAGAGTCTGGAGAGGTGTGCTACGGCCGTCTGAAGCTGCCAGGGAAGAGGGAGATTCCCGTGGCCATCAAGGCACTGAAAGCAGGCTACACAGATAAGCAGAGGCGGGACTTCCTGAGCGAAGCCAGCATCATGGCGCAGTTCGATCACCCCAACGTCATCCATCTGGAGGGGGTGGTGACCAGGAGTATGTGGCTGGTGGGGATGGGACCCTATGGTGGGGCAGAGCTGGGACGTATCTCCCTGTGGTTACCCTGGGAGATGGAGGTCAGGGATCACTTTGGGTGCACTCCATCCTTTGGCTGCCCCGGTTGCTCGCTTGTCAGATGTCCATTTACCTGTGGTCCCCTCCACCCCACCCCCTTGCCTTCTCTTACAGGACAAACTTTCCCTGCGGCAGTTCTCCACCTTGCTCCACAGTGCGCCCCAGGTCAGGGTTATTGGTTTAGGAGATGTCCTACCCATTAGCATTTATTTTAAAGGCTGCCTGTATTGAATCATAATTCGAAGTCTTCCTTCAAAAAGGCACATTCTGATGCAAAGTGTTATGCTAATGGCATGCAAATTTCAGCAGGATAATGAAGCTGACCTAGCCACATCAATAGCACCTTGGAGGGAGGGGTAGGTGTCAGGGTTACTGCCACATCCCCACTGTTGTGCCAGTCCTGTGTGGAGCAGGGGTGAGACCACTCTGTGGGGCTGCAGGATACCCATGTGCCTGGCTTGATTCATGTCTCCCAGTAAAAGCCTGGCACTGGGCTTCCCAGAGGAAGGTGACTTCTCTGCTAACTTGACCTCCCTTGTCTTCTGCAGGCAAATTGGTAATGATTGTTACTGAATACATGGAGAACGGCTCGCTAGACACTTTCCTCAGGGTAAGGAGCTCTTTTGTATTTTTATTCCTTGCACATCCCCCTGGGCTGAGTGACTGGAGGAGAGGCTGGTTCCTGCTCCTCAGCCTCATGGCTACTGTGACCCCTGCACGACAGTGGTGTGCTCTGGGCTCTCACCTCTCCAGCAGACACCAGCTCCAGGGCATCATGGCCAGCTCCCCTGAGTGGCACTGCAAAGGCAGGGGCACCTGCCTGAGTGGTGTGTCAGAGGTGCTGGGAGGGCAGGAGGTTGGCTGGGGGGACAAGAGAGAGGCACTGGGGTTAGAGGAGGTACTAAGCCGAAGATAAGATGTACTACGGGCTTAGTTTAATAAAAGCAGCATAAGTAGGATGCTCCTGAAAATCGTAATGAACTCTGGGTTATTTCCTCTCCAGAAACATGATGGGCAGTTCACCATCATCCAACTGGTGGGCATGTTGCGTGGCATCGGAGCGGGTATGAGGTATCTGTCTGACCTGGGCTACGTGCACCGGGACCTGGCTGCCCGCAACATCCTGGTGAACAGCAACCTGGTCTGCAAAGTGTCCGATTTTGGCCTCTCCCGCATCCTGGAGGACGACCCTGATGCTGCGTACACCACCACGGTGAGTGGCTCCTAGTGTTGCAGTCTCGCTCATCCCTACTCACAGTGATTGCCCCAGGCCAATGACAGATGGAAAAGTTAAACACTCTCAAGTCAAGGTAGGCAGGGCAGACGTGGAGATAGGCAACTCACCACTGATATCTGGACCAAGAACATGAGCCCAAAGAACTTCTGAGCCTTAGTGCATTGTCCTTCATACAGGGACATCCCAGAACTGAAGTGTGCAGTGAACAAAGAGAAGCAGGGTGGGAGAGCAGGGAGTTGATCAAACCTCCCCAGCCAACAGCTCCTGTGGTCACACATGGTCCACCACACAGGGACACTCCCCTGTCCCTGTTGGAGTCATTCCCTAGACTGCTGTCATGGTTTAACCCCAAGTGGCAACCAGGACCATGCAGCTGTTAACTCACCACCACCACCCCCTCCCCTCCAGTGGGATAGGGGAGGAGAATCAGAAAAAAAAGAAACCTCGTGTTTTGAGTTAAAGACAGTTTAATAGAACAGTAATGGAAGAGAAGATAATAATAACAATAATGATAAAAGAATATACAAAATGAGTGATGCAATACATGATGATTGATTGTCCAGCCTGTCCCGAGCAGCAATCATGGATTCCTGCTCCCCAGCCAACCCCCACTTATATACTGAACATGACATCTATGGTATGGAATATTCCTTTGGCCGGATTGTCCTCTCTATGCTCCCTTTCAGCTTCTATGGGGAGCTGAAAAAGTCATTGACTTAATATAAGCATTACCTAGCAACAACTAAAACAATATGTGTTATCAACATTATTCTCGTACTAAATCCAAAACGCAGCAGCTACTGGGAATATTAACTCTATCCTAGCTGAAACGAGGGCAACTGTGTAGCTCCATCCAATCTGTCAGTTGTCCTAGGGACAGTGGTCAGTGTTATGGTACACTTTTCAGTAGCGTGGCCACACACTAGCTTTTCCATGTGACTCTGCCTCATTCAGAGGGTGGAAAGGGTGGGAATTGGCTTTGCAACCCAGATGGTTTTGTTTTACAGTAGGACAGCTTTGTCTGTGAAGTCATTTTAAGTATTTCTGGCCAATCTGACAGCTCTGGAGCTTGATGTACTCCTCCACTGGAGGTCATCAGAGGGGAAATGAAATACATTGAGGGAATGTGCTCTTTTTGCACTTCTCCGACCATGAAAAGAATTAGCGTGCCCACCAGGCACACCTCTGGTGGGGCAGATGTCGATAGTCATTTCTCAACGGAGGCCAGTTTGGAGCTGCAGCTGAGGAGTTTGAGCATCACTTTTCAGAAGGACTGGGACTAGAGAAGCAGAAAGAGCTTCAGGCTTGTTTGGGATAGTTCACAGTACTGCAGAGCAGGGCCCAAAGCCGTTGCAGCTCTGAGGGATGAGCGCACAGTGACACAGCCTGGAGAACATGGTCTTCATGCTGTTGGCTTGGCTTCAGCCAAGTGGTGAAGTGAGACGTCCTGTGTGTGTCTTTGTGTTCAGCTGCTCCCTTTGGTTTCTTGAGGAATAACTTGATATTTCAGATCCTTTAATTTTGGGGAAGGTTCCTGCTGCTTGGTCCAAGCACAGCATCTTCTGCATCTTGGCTTTGGGATTCTAAGACGAAGGGTAAGAAGGGGCTCAACATCAGCTAGGCAGCACATCTTCTTGTTCATGGCCTACAGACACACACATAGCCTGGTCTTCCTCCCACCAAGCCAGTCTGTGAGCTTTCCCCCGGTGATTTTAACACTTGCAAAAACATTTCCAGAGACAGTATGTCAGTGGCCATACTGGGTCAGGAAGGTGACCTGAGTGACCAGAGTTCACGTACTGACCTACCTGCTGACCCTTTCCAGTCCTGCCCAGTTTCTAGGGACACTGCCTCATGTCCCCAGTGTGAATGCCAACAGGGAGGTCACCGGAGGATGGAGCAGCCACTGGGCATGTCGCAAGCAGAGGCTTCAAGGTATTTTGGCACAGTGAAACTCAGTAGAACTGGTTGCTCTGGAGGGAGAATAGGTGCATTGTTTGGATAGAGCTGAACCACAAGGATGCAGTGACAGGAACAGGAACACAGGATCTCTGGCGAGGTCTCAGTCAGGGTATCCTGAAAATGATGATGCTTTCTTGTTCAGAAACTTGTGATAAGATGATATCCTGTGTTCCTCCTCTGTTGCTCTTGATCTGCTCAGGAGATGCCTTCCCAAAAGGGACTCTCAAAAATCATCACATCATTCATCTTCAGTCCCCATTGAGCGTGCGCCAGAGTAGGCACAGAATAGACTCAGTTGGGTGGAAGCAACTCTCCCTAGACAGGGATACCTGAAAGGTGTTCCCAGGCATATCACACCTGCTCCAGCTGCTCTGGGAAACCCACCCTACATTCCCAGTGCCACAGCTTTCCTCTTCAAAAGGCTGGCAACCACATTTCCAGCTTAAATGTATTCTTAGCCCATTTATTGATGATTTTTGTCAGCATGGTCCTTTAATTCAACAAGTCCTCCTCTTCAGTGCTTGCCTGCCAAAACAGTAATGGACAGGGAGCACATGCCATAGCTCTCCTTGCCTGCTCAAGTCAGGCTCTCTGCCTGTGCTTATGGTCAACTCCATGCCCTTGTGCTCTGGTAGCCCTTGGCTCTACCTTGTCACTTTGAGTTCCTCTCTCTTGAACATTGAGGGCCAGAACTGTGCATGAAGAAGACCTTGTAAAACAGCACAGCTTTCTCCTTGCTCTATTGGAAATACCTTGAAGTCATCCCTCAGGTACACCCCTAGGATTATCGTGTGCAGATTGCCTCCTCAGTCCTTTCCAGAAGATGCCATACCAGCATATCGCTTGTCCAATCTGCTGTCCCAGCTGCAGAGAGGTAGGGATGCCTGAGCCCTGCGTGCTCTGAGTCTCCACTATTGCTCACTTTTTCAGGGGGGGAAGATCCCCATTCGCTGGACGGCTCCGGAGGCCATCGCATACCGCAAGTTCTCCTCAGCCAGCGATGTGTGGAGCTATGGCATCGTCATGTGGGAGGTGCTGGCCTACGGCGAGCGCCCGTACTGGAACATGACCAACCGGGACGTGAGTGGATTCGCAGCAGTGTGGTGGCAAGCCTGCCTCTCCTCCTGCCCTCACCCAATCCAGCCTAGCAGGGGAGGCTGGGGACAAGGGACCCAAAGAGCAGCCCTTGCCTCTCCTCACATCCCCGCAGGGCTGTGCACAGTGTGCTTGTCCCCTCAGTGGGGACATCAGTGCGTTGCCCATAACTGCGCCGTGCAGCACTGTGACTCCTGGCTGCGCCTGGTCGTGTGCGCTATGTGTCTCCCCACCCCTGTCTGCTGCTCTGCACAAGCCTTTCTGCTGCCTGGAGAGCTTCAGCATGTGTTGTGCCACCTTTCCCGTTCCCTGGTAGGAGTCAGGGCTTCCCTAGGGTCACTGCAGTCCCACTGCATTAGCCTGGCAGTCCCTCCTGCACCCAGTGCTGGGGCCCCATCCCTTCCACTGCCCACGTGAGGCTGCTGAGAGCCCCAGGCTTGCACCACCTGGCAGCAGGCTTTGGGCTTGTCAGAGTTAGGTGGGGGCCACCCTTACATCAAGAGTAGCATAAAACCTATAGGAAAACGTAGGTTATGTTCCCGAGTACAACCTGGAAGAAAAACTTCCAAAAGGAGGCGATAAAATTAATATTTGGACTCTGCAGAACCACAGGACTCCTTTTTTTTTTACCTGTGGGGACTATAAACCTGCCTGCTTTCTCCGTGCTCTGGCAGTCCTGAGAATCCCCTCTCTGCCTCGTGTTTTTATTATTTTAGAAAGTGTCCTTGGTGACAACAGGGCAATGATGCAGTGGTTTACACTAATACCTCCTCTGCACAGTTCCTTTGAGCAGGGTTTCCTCCTGCCTTGCTGCACAGTGGCAAGCCCCAGTTGTAGAACAACTGAATGGGAGCGCAGCTCTTGTGGCTCATCTGCTGGAGGGAAGCTGCAATATTTTAGGCCTGTTGGACCACTTAATAAATCTGCTGTCATAGCAGTGGTTTCTTGTATGTGTATGGTGCCCAGCCTGCTTCCAGCCCTCCGCAGAGACCGACCACAGCTCGCTGGCAATCAACTTGTCATTTAGCATGAATCTTGGGCACACCTTCTGCTTCCCCATCTGATGGCCCCAGCAGCGCACACACCAGGGATCTTCCCTGTGTGCCGCCGTCTGGGGTGCTCCGTGTTGGGTGGGAGTGCAGCTCCACCTCGGCGTGTGGCTTCCTTCCAGGTCATTAACTCGGTGGAGGAAGGTTACCGCCTGCCTGCCCCCATGGGCTGCCCCACAGCTCTGCACCAGCTCATGCTGGATTGCTGGCAGAAGGACCGCAGCGAGAGGCCACGCTTCTCCCAGATTGTGGGCATCCTGGACAAGCTCATCCGCAACCCTGACAACTTGAAGTGCACAGCCACCGTGAACCGGTAAGGTCTCCTTGAGCCACCGCGATGAGCAGGGGCTGACAGCTGATGCTGGGCAAAGCATGTGGGTTGCAGCAAAGAAGGGATATTTCTGTCCAACTCTAGCAGCAGTGGCTTCCCTGCAACCTTGGACATGCATAGGGCCCATGTGGTGGGCAGTGGGAAGCATCCTGCATTTCACTGCCGTGCTCCCACTGTGGCATCTCCATGCCAAGGTCTGGTCAAGCATGTGCAGCAGTGCCCATGCAGCGGTGTGCCTGCTTTTACCAGTCTGTGAGGGCTCTCTCTGTCTTGCCCTCCCCTGCAGGGTGACAGGCTCTTTAGGGTGGACCTCACAGCCTGGCCACCTAGGACCATCACCTCTTGGGCTAACCCCTTCTGTCCTGCTCCCAGGTTCACCCAAACACCCTTCAACAGGGGTCTCCTGGACCTGGCCAGCTGTCTGACAGTGGAGGACTGGCTGGACTCCATCCGGCTGGGGCACTACCGGGACAACTTTGCCATGGCAGGGTACTCCTCCCTGGGCATGGTGATGCGCATGAACATCGAGTGAGTACCAGAGAACAAACAGCACCAGTTGGGTTGCCCTGCACCATCCCACTAGCCCTGAACAATGATGGTCCTGCCTTGGCTTGCTTGATCTAGTTGGTCCCTGATGCCAGAGACACACCCCTAAGGAAATGGTGTTGAGACTTGGGACAATGTCGAAGGTTGTGCTGACCTTTGAGAGAAGGTGTGGGAGCTGCACTGAGAGGGTGTGAGTACCAAGTCACCTCTGGTGCTCTGTGGTGGCTCTCCAATGTCATCATAGGTTCATGGGTAATTTGGGTTGTAAGGTGCTTCAGGAGGTCATATAATCCAGCCTCCTCATCAAAGCAGAGTCAGATATGAGGTTGCTGTCTCCTTGCACTTGTCACCTTTGTTTCCCCTGCAAAGGGCATGCCTGGACTAGAGTGTGGCTGCACCACACTGCGCAGCTTCTCTGGGATCATTGGGAAACAAATGGAGCTGGGGGGGCACCTCAGAACTTCTTCAGACCCCAGTGCGTTGGACTGGCTCCCTGCAGCTGGGCAGGGAGGCACCATCCAGGGCCTCGGTGTGAGAGGAAGGTCATAGCCAAGTGACTAAGGCTGGGTTAAGTGAGGAGAGCTGGGGAAGATGTGTCGCACCGCCCATCCTCCTCCGGCTGTAAGGAGCTTGCTGTGCCACCTGTTTAGGGGGTCTTCAAGGTGGCTGGATGCTCCAAGTGGTACCAGAAAAGATGGCAACTATACCTGCTCCTACCCTGGGCTAACCCTTTGCTGTTAGCGTGAGTGCCAGGGCTGGCAACAGCCTCTCCTGCCTCTGAGGGGAGTTGTTACTGTCAGACAGTAGTTCCCATGACTGGGGAAGATGTGACAGTGCACGCCTTGGTCGAGATGGGGCAGGTAGAGAAAGAGCCAGTGAAAGGAAAGACGGAGAGACGCAGGCAGAGGCCTGTCATGCGCATTGATCGGGGGCTGCATTTGGGGCCTTTGCTGTGGGATTGAGCTGATACCGAACCTTGTTTCTCATGCACATTGGGGAAGCTTTTGAGTGGAGAAGGCTCATCATCCATCTGTCTTTCTGACTGGGTTATCTGAGGGCATCTCGCTAAAACTGAATCCAATTTCAGAGCATCGATCTTGTCACCTACTAGCCTGTCAGGAGTGATCCCTGTCCTGCTCCTGCTCCCCCCGGGGCTGTCACAGCAGCCCTGTCAGGAAGATGTGCCAATTGAATGGCTGCCTCTCTGTCCCTGGGAGGATGCCCATGGACCCTCAGCAGCAGCAGCCTTGTGCTGATGAGCAAGCAGAGAGGAGCCAGGCACGGGGTCCTGGGCTGGTCCATGGGGTACGCACATGGGGAGGAGCAGTGCCTCTCTGGGGCCCAGCACAGGTCCAGCCCATGGGCTGTCTGACAGTGTCGTTGTTCTCCAGGGACGTTCGGAGTCTGGGCATCACCATGATGGGCCACCAGAAGAAGATCTTGAGCAGCATCCAGGCCATGCGGTCCCAGCTGCTGAACACAAACGGCCCCAGAAGGCATCTCTGATCACCAGATTTGCAGACCCACATCGGGCATTCCTTAACACTTACCCTGGCAAAGGGGCAGCAGGGTGGTGAGCAGGAAAAGGGGCACCAGACCAGGACCTGGAGCGCCGCAGTATCTCTTTGATTACAGCGTCAGTGGAAACGTGGCTTTCCAGATACCTCAGTGGTCCTGCTGCCTCCTTCCGCCATCTGAATGGAAGAGCAGCCTTCCAAGTGGGCTAGGGGCATGTCATGCCTCTCTCCATCCTCTGCTGTGTCCCTGTGGAACTCGGGGTCCCCAAACAACTATGCAGGACAGGTGGTAACCCCTTCACACAGCGGGATGGCCCCAGCTGCACCTGCAGATGGAGGGGTATCAGATGCAACAGCAATACCAGGAGCAGTAGGACTGGGCTTGCCATGGCACACAACTCCTTTGGATCTGGCAACTGGGGATTTTGTTGGATCTCTGAACTGAGGAAGGCCCCACAGGCTGCCACACAGCAGAGACAACCCTGCTCCCAGTACTTCCCGGTTCCAGTGTACTCCAGCCTGGACCTCCTGAACCGCACCAGCCTGCAGGTGACTTCATGGTCCACCTCTACCAAGCCCAGGAGGGCAGGGGACAGAGTACAAGCTGGCAGTGCCAGGAACGCCTGGCTCTGTGTGTAGAGGAGACCCCCCCCAGCATGGAGGAGAGGTGGCCAGGATCTGCTATCTGGAGTGTCAAGAAGCCGCAGGGTGCTGCAGGACACTCTTCACCTCTTGAACCCACCAGCACTGCTCCTCTCCCTAACCAGCACAGGCATCCCAGAGCAGCACAGGCAGGTTTCCTAGAGCCACAAACTCAAGTTTCTCCCCCAGCAGAACAGGCATCTCCTGTCCTCTGGCCTCCCCCAAAGCTGTACCAGAAGAAAGAGGAGTGGGAGAAACTGCTCCCATCTCACATGATGGAGGGACAGAGAGACTTCTGCCAGACTCTGTTGCTTGCTCTTATATTGCCCTAGAGAAACCTCAGAGCAGCCCCATTACCACACTACCTGCCTATGCCCAGGGCTGCCATGTCATCTGCAGAGGAAGGGTTGTGAGCAACATTTCCAGCTGCAATCACACAGTCCTATGGCTGCGGACAGGGACTCTGGGCAGAGAGGATCTTCAGCACTACTTCAGCTGGTGAGCCCGGTGACCAGGTGGTTGGCCTGTCCTCCACAGCTCCTCCTCTCCTCCACAGGAGCATCTCTTTTGGTGAGCTCACCTGGTGTGGCGCAGTGGCCTCCAAAGACTTGTGGAACTGGTCTGAAAGGCTGAGCTGGCTGCAGAGATGCAGATGTGCCAGGGGTGGGGGGGAAGGCTGTGGGCTGGGAAGGTTTGTCTTGGGTGTAAATACAATTTTCTATGGGTTTGGGAACTATTTTACTGAAATACAATGTTACGTACACAAAAACGGTCTCAAAGCACAGAAGCCTCAGTTGTGGGGCTGTACTCACTGCAAAAAAAAATCTTCTGGGAGTGTGGCGGGGGGGGGAGGGGGGGGCTGCTGGAGAAGGAGAAGTGCTGGAGGGGAGCCGCGCTGACTGCCAGGCACCAGCCTGGCCCACAGCATCCCGCCCTTGGCACTGGCACAGTAAATCCAGCATCGCTCAGATACTGGTAGGATCTGGCCTGAGGTCTGTTCTGCCCAGTGCTGTTTGGGTACAAGGCGGGTGGGGGGAGGTTTAAAGCCATTTCTCAGCTGCAATAATCCTGGCTAAACTGGCCTTTCTGGGGCTGGCTTAGCTTTCCATCCAGGGCACTTACATCCTGATGGATTCTCTGACTGTGGCGGGCACTTTACTTCTTCCTATGGAAGCTCTTTGTAATGGGGGACAGATGCAATGTGTTGTTTAATTTGTATTGCACCCTGTGTCCTGCACTCAGACCTGTCACACAGCCACCCAGCGGTCAGCATCATGACGGAGGTCAGTCCAAGCCCTGCAGCACAGGACGAAGAGTGCTGGCCGTGTCCTCTCTTCCCAACATTTGGGACTCCTCGGAGGGTGAGTCCATCATGGACAAACTGGAGAGAGCAGAGGTCAGGCCAGTGCCACAGACTTGTGTCCCTGGGGTTTGCTGGGCGACCCTGGTAACGTGGGCTGCAGGATCTGAGGTTGGGAGCTGCCAGATGGCCCCTTTCCAGGTGGTTCATGGGTCAGATCCTGCAGCATGGGGTCATGGGCTGCTCCCGTCTGCGGGGATGGTGGGGCAGGGTTTGCCTTTTATGTTCAGAGTGTGCACCTCCTCCTGGGCAATAAAACTCCTTCTTCCCACGGGCCATCTCCTTGCCTGTTATTGTCGCTGCACTGCACAGAGCTGCTTCACCACTCACAGAGAGCATGGGGGCCTCCACGGCTGCTTCAGAGGCACAGGGAGGGAAGGCGGGGGCAGCACTGAGATGCCCACCTAGCCACCACCTTCCTCTGCTCCAGAAAGCCGCCCACAAGTGAAGTTTGCTTCCCCGGGGACCAGGAGTGTCTGTGGGGTGGGCCACAGGTGCAGGGAAGGGCCAAGAGGCTGATCAGTTGCAGCATCCCTGGGGGGGGGAGTTGCTGTGCTGCGGGATGGGAGAAACCTCCCCAAAACCACCAAGTCATTGCTGCGTAGGAGCAACTCATGCAGGAGATCATGCAAGCACAGGGTATCTTGGTGCTGAGGCTCCTCTGAACCTCGTCGGTCTTTTGCAGGTTTTCCCAGACCCAGTCTTATCCTCTCCTGGAAATTCAGAAAGAATTTTTTTTAAACCTTTTTAAAGAAAAAAAAAATAATCTAAAAACCTCAGACCTCATCCCCTGAAGTCTGAGCTGAAGTATCTTGTAAGTGAGCTTGCAAAACCCCTCTTGTAGGCATTTAGCAATGGTTCCAGCTGCCCTCCAGTGCAGGATTTACCACCATATGAGTTGCAGGAACAAAGACACCACCAGCATTTGCAGGATAGAAGCATATTTTTCTTGCCATATAAAACCAAAAAGGGCACCACAGCACAGAGTGGGATTTACTCTATCCACGTCACTGCCCGCTTGCACGCCCCCAGCCTTCGCAGCCCTTCATGGATGGAGGTGACTGTCCCCCCCTGGGGAAAGGCCAGCCTGCCTCCCCCACGGTGCTGCGCAGCCCTGCCCCCCCAGGCGCCCCAGCACTCCTTGCACCAGTGGTCTATGTGCTATCAAGTTATCCTGCCAGCCCCGTCCAGAGCATCCTTCAGCCCAGCCGCCCCTTCCACCGTTCACGCCAGCGCCCCTTTTCCCGAAGCACTGGTGCCCAAGCTGGGCGAGCTGCTCCTGGGGAGTCTCGCCGGTGCTGAGGGCTGAGCCCACAAGCCCTGTGCTCTGCGTTCCCCCTTACATGCCCCATTTTGGCATTTGCATTTCCTGCACTACCACCCACACCACGACTGCAAGATGCCTACTGCCCCTCCTGTTGCTGTCCTGTCCCAGACCCACCTCCTTTCCCCACCACCTCCCAAACGCATGCTTGGGCATCATGTTCCACCTTTCTAGTTTGCCAGAGCCTTTATGTGTCTGACAATTCATGAAATATGGTTGTGAGGGACCTCATCCCGCTCCTTCATGTGCATATCCAGTGCACGCAGTTGTGCAGGTTCTGCTCAGACCCTCACCCCATCATGCAGACAGGGACAGCAACCATGTCACACCTCGCTCATGGTACACTGCGGGCACTGGGGACAGCCTGGGAATGCTGGGACATGTCAGTGTTCACTGAGGACCCGCATTTCATGGAATCATAGAATGGTTTAGGTTGGAAAGGACCTTGAAGATCATCGAGTTCCAACCCCCCTGCCACAGGCAGGGACACCTCCCACCAGACCAGGTTGCCCAAGGCCATGTCCAGCCTGGCCTTGAACACCTCCAGGGATGGGAGTTCACTAATCCTCCAGGGATTAGTTCACTAACTAATTTCGGTTATGAACAAAGCCAGCATCCACACTGTGCAAAATGTACAAAGCTGTCTTACATCTCTCAGTACCAAAGCAAACACCATCCATGGAAGGCTGGAGGATGCTGGTGCCTGGCTCCTTCCCCCATGTACGGTCAGGGGGGACACACGTGGGTAGGCTGGTGTGCACTGCTCTGTGTGAGTAGGGGCCCATATTCATAGCTGGTCCACAGCTACCACAGCATCACCTTGTGAAAGGCTGCGAGGCCCATGCCCAGGGCATCACTTGGCTCACAACCCCCAGGAAGATGAGACAGGGTTGTGTCCTTTTTAACACGTCATTTCTTCCCCTTCTGGAAGAAATTGCCATGAAAGTGCGGTTCTGGCAAGGGCCAGCCATTGAGGGCTCCTCTCCAGGACACAGAGCCACGTTTCCAGACCTTGTGCATTGCTCCATGTTCCCAAGGCTGAGCCCCACCACAGGCAGTGGCTGTCTGGTCTGGCCAGGCTGGGGACAGGGCTGGAATTCAGGGATCCTGGGAAAAAGGATTGAAAACCTTGTGGAGGGGGCTTGGGGAATCTATCCAGGGAAAGGAGCTGATCAAGAGGCAAACTCTTCCATTCAAGAAGAAGCGACTGAAACTCTGGTTTATGTATGACAGCAAATAAACCCTTTCATGTATCAACATAGCCAGTAGGATTTTCACACCTTCTTAAATGTTCCCCAAGATAGTTCTATTCCAACTTGCACCATTGGGAGTTGGTCTTTCCTTGGTAAAACAGCTTTCCTTTTCTAGTCACACCCAATATCACCCCAAGCTACCAATAAGTCATCTCCGAAGCATTTCATTTACAGCTGTCCAGGCCAAATTTGGCTGTGTCGTTAGCAAGTGAGGCTCTGCGAGCTTTGTGTGCCTGGAGGTGGCAGTCTGGACTTGCAGAGCACCTGCAGAGCCCTGCATGAAGCCACCCGTCTCAGCTCTGCACCCACGCTCGGTTTGTGCCAACTTTATGCAGGTTTGCAGGGGTCAGATGCACTCCGTGGATGGTGTTAACAGATGGTGAACTCTGCTTCGTATTTACTGATATGATTCCTGTCTGATCACATACCAGCTTAGTCTGCCAAGGAAAGCTGTATTCCCAAACCACCTTCTCTCTCTGCTTTTAGCACAGTCGTTTAGCATCATGTCCAAGCAAATTACTCAGGATAACCTGATGTAAGATAGAAATATCATCCGCAGCTGCTGTTTTAACCCTTGGAAGGGTTATGGGTTAAGTTCTGCATAGGTTTTGAAGTATCCCATAGGTCACGTCTTGGAAACCACCACCAAGCAGCAAGATAGCAGCACAGCTCGTCCCAGGATGAACAGAGGCTGACAGAAGTGCCTGCTTTGCAATCGGGGCAGGGTCTCCCCGCCTCGAGTGAGCGGGGCTTTGGGAGGGATGAGTCAGGACTGCAGCAACCCTGACTTCTGCTGCAGGGGCTGGGAACACGGGACAGGCTTCAGAGCAGAAACACAGGTCTCGGGTTATGAGGTCTCCCTCTGAGCAGTCGCCTGCCGCACTGGGTGGGAAAAGAAAGAAATGGATGGCACTTCACCTCCCTTGGGAAGGCGCCTTCCTCTCTCCATTGGGCGTAAAAGGGAACCCGGACCGATCAGACAGACTTACCACAAGTTACATGACAGGTATCCCACCTCTGATTCCAGGGTGGTCCTACTGGTCCGTGGGATGCAACCCAAAGTATCTCAGTCAGAGGGGAGTGTCAGGAGATCCCCAGTCACACACAGTCCAGCTCCTCAGGGACCCGTGACCCACACACCATCACTTACATAGAATCATAGAATCATAGAATGGTTTAGGTTGGAAAGGACCTTGAAGATCATTGAGTTCCAACCCCCCTGCCATAGGCAGGGACACCTCCCACCAGACCAGGCTGCCCAAGGCCACGTCCAGCCTGGCCTTGAACACCTCCAGGGATGGGGCCTCAACAACCTCTCTGGGCAACCTGTGCCAGTGCCTCACCACCCTCATAGCCTGGGATATGCGGTTTTGCTGTGCAACACATCAAATATACACAATATCTGGACATACAACAGAGCCTTCCAAATTTTCTGGATGAGAACTCCTGGCAGTTGTGTCTTGGGAAATCCCAGCGCACAGCTGCTGCATCTCCTGCTTATGATGGTCCTTCCAGAAGGGAATTGCAGATCACCTGCAGGTGCCAGAAAGATTTCTGCATGCAAAGCTGGCAAAACTTCCCTTACACAACATGATGCTTATTCTTGGAAGTTAAAAAAAAGCAAGAATTTTTTTACTGATTTAGAAAAGACTAAGGGGTTGCACACCATGTAGGAAACTTGTGAAAAGGATGAAGGCCTTGAAACCTGTTGATCGAGACTCCCATCCACAACACTTTAGAGATTTTCATTTTGCTGATGCTGAAAGAAGGTGAAATTGTTCCCAGGCACTCAGTGATGGCTTGCTGACCCCAGAGTCTTTCAGTCATATAGAATTCTTATTACTCATCTTACGTTTCATTTCCTCCCTGCCTTCCCATCCTCCCCTCACAAAGTTGTCCTGAAAAGTTGCCATTGTAGGGAGAAGGCAGGGGGACAGAGAGCATGGGTGGGGTTGCACCCAGCAGGTAACAGCACATAAGATGTCCTTCCCGAACACAGAGAAGGGTGCAAATTAACTGGGTGTTCACGGAGGAGAGGAGAGGTGAGGGTAAGGGGTTCAGGTGATGGTGAGCAGTGGTCTCTGTGCCTGGACAGGAGCTGAGAGAGCATGGGGTGATGGAGGCAGTTTGGGGGCACGTGCTTTGGTGCACTGATGGGGCGTGAGCTCGGAGACAGACGTGTGCTGCAACACAGGCAGGGCATGCACCGTGTGAGCTGACACCTCCCAGCGCAGAGGAGAGGAGATGGAGATGCAGCAGGTGATGGAGAGGCAGGAGCAGCAGGCTTACACCTCCCTGCCAGCGGGACTGACTCCATCCTGCGCGGACACACCGCAGGGAGGGATGAAACCCCTTTTAGTTCTGGGCTCCTCTAAACCTGTTATCAAAAGATGAGGTTCCTCATTACAATTCCTTTATTTCTCTCACATTCAGAGCTGCCAGTGAAGGGTCAGCAGCACTTATGAAATTTTCAATTCTCACAGGTTTTGAATTTACATGTTTTTTTCTGTGTCTGAGCTGGAAGAAGATTATGAATAAAAGATTAAAATTGGAGGTCTCCAATCATTTAAGAGCAATGCAACGAGCATTTATTCTGTGAACGAGCACGAGCCAAACACCGCTGCATGCATACCAAAAATTAGCAGCAAACTTCAAACAGGGCCTAAACAAAAGGCTGTGCTCTTTGATGTGACTCTCTGCTGGGGTGTGGGGAGCAGTGAACCCAGGGAGCTGGAAATCTCTGGGCTCTGCAGGGTCTCGGTAGCAGAGCAACAGCCTCCTTGCCTCCAGATGCTCCAGAGGAAAGATGGGTCCCACCGGCTCCATCGATGCTTTTCCATCGCTGAGCCCTGCTAAGAGGCGTTAGCATCATACAGGAGCATCCTGTGTGAGTGATGTGACTCTTCAAGAGAGAATGGAGGGATGAGTGGTGGGGAAAGGAGGACGACTAGGACAGATTTGGGTCAACTAGGATGTGGCTGAGAGACTTGGGAAGAGCTGAGGCAGGAGGAGGAACTGGGATGAGCTGAAGAGCACAGGGCAGCCAAGGTAGGTCTGAGTGGGGTGGGAGCTGCAATAAGAGGCAAGGGCAAGCCATGCCTGGTGTGGAAAAGGGACTTTCATGTGTAGAGACAGTAACTTATTGAGTATAAGCTTTGCAAAGGAAAAAAAATATGTTCTAGCAAAATCTTTGGCTTCTCTGCTCAGAGAGATGAAAACAGGATGGGACTTGCTGGTGCGTGGCCCCTCCTCTGGCCATGGGCACATCTGTGCAAGTTCTCACCGTGCAAAAAAACCCCATCCCTTTCTCCTATCAATGCCTGACCTTCCTCCCTGCATTCTCACTTTTCCAGGCACTTTGATTTCAGTTCACTTCTTTATCAATACTATGATACTAAAGGGAATAGGCACAGACATGGCTTGTGGTTCCCAGCACAGCTTCTCTCGGGGTCTGCTGGGGTAAGAGACATCCAGCCTGGAGCAAAGCGTTAGTCTCCTCAGTGCTGTTCCCTGCCTCAGTTTCCCTTGTCCTTTCAGAGTCCTGCTCCCGTGCCTGAGCCCGGAGCTCACCCCTCCAGCCTACGGGTCCTCTGCCCACACTATGTCTGTGCAGGTGCCACCAGACATCTGTGTTTGCAGTGCCCTGGGACTACCTGTTCAGAGAGCCCCGGGGGCTAGTGCTGGTGGGAGGGGAGGCAACAGAAGGGCCTGTGATCAGGAGAGGCTGGCAGAACCCCAGCCATGCACAGCGAGGACACGCCACTTCCCTGGAGGAGTCTGAGGGGAACTCGGTGCTATGGGACAGCCTGACCTGCCATAGCTGACAGCCCAACCGTGAATGTGGTGCTGGACAGGACAACCCGAAGGTCCCTTCCACCAGCCCTGCTGGATCGTGTGAAATTTCCAGGCAGTGAAATATCTCTAAGCAGCAGATCTCATCAATAAATGTTGTACATAAAGCACTAAAACATTATGATACAGCTTTCCAAGACATTTCCAGGCCTTTCATGTTTCTTACAAGCAAGGGCTTAGGGATGAAGTTGTAGGCAGCATCCCCCCACAGCCTGTCCTGCATCTCTCTCCCCATCCCAGAGCAGTGGTGGGTTTCAGCCCAACGTGACAGAAGACAGCAAGCACGGAGGAGCTTGTGTTTCTACAGGCTTTATGGAGATAGATGACAGCCGGAGAAAGAGCACGCAATGTAGCAGTGCCCCCACAGACAAGACGGTGGCAGCCTCAGCTTGCGTCTATATATGTCCAGGAGAAGGCATGAAAGAGGGACCCGTGACAGCTCCCTGTAGGCAAAGCTCTGCTCCAAGCTTGCAATGAGCCCTGAAACACCATCCTGAAGGAAAGCGCCCCTGGGACTACTTGTAGCTCATGTGCTCTGGTTTTCCATACTTTGCCCTTGTCCCCTGTTCTCCTGACATTGTGTCTTCAGCTACTCCCCAAAAGCATCCCACCACCTCTCCTTCACCTTCCTCCCAGACCCCCCTGAGCTGGTCCTGCAGCCTGCTGAGGGCAATGGGCAGCACGGCGAAGCATCCTTGGTAGGGAGAGCATCTTGCAGTGCTCATAACCCCGGGTTACACTAGGTTTTACCTCCCTGCCTATGTCCTTTGAGCAAGGCAGTGCCCAAGGAGGACAGCTGCGATGGGGACAACGTGTTGTCTGCAAGAGGGTGGCAAGACAGAGCTCCTTCCTGGGAAGAGCAGAGTCGCAGCCTCTTTGAAATTCCCCGCACATGCATCCTGGGTGGCCAGGAGGGGCACTGAGCTGGGGGGAGCCTGCGTTTCTCTTTTCTCTCTGCAGAGTGCCTGTCAGAGACGCCCACCTCTGGGAGGACAGGATGGACAGATGGACGTGGCTGGGCTGAGCAATGCTGTGGTGGGCTGCGGGGAGCTCCCTGCGCTTTGATGAGCCCTCCAGCTTTGGCGTTGACAGCCACGGCTGCCGACTCTCCGCCCTTGCAAAGCAGCGCCTTCAATTTGATCCTCTCCCAGGACTGCTCCCACCGCTGATAAAATCGTTTCTTCAGCTTTTACACATCCTCATTTTATCAGCCAAGCCCCCAACACTGCTCCTTTGGCACGGGGACTCAGTCTTTCCCTCGGAGCAGAGTCCTCCTTGCCCATCCTGCTCTCGTTGAGCATCCTCGGGGTTCTGGTGCAGCCTGGCAAAAACTTTATTCTCTCAGCCTGTAATTGTGGGAGATGGGCTGGGGGTGACGAACAAGCTGTTAGTGGTGAAATGAAGTGGCTCGAGGATGAGCTGTGCCTGGTCCACCCCCAGTGCTCCACCAGCCTGGTGAAACTCCTCTGGGAAGATGAGTGAGTCTGTGCAAACTGCATCTCTCCAGTGTCCTGCATCCTCTTGTTCTCACTTGATTTTCCAAACCTACTGCCATGTCTGTATTCACNTTTACTTTTCCCTCTCTAAAATCACAGCAGCGCATTGCAAGGGGGGGAATTTAAGAGTTGATGAAAGGAACACAACAGCAAAGGCTGCTTTGAGGTACACAGGTTTGGCACCTGGGACTGGTTTTCAAGGGCCAGCATTACAGCTGGGGTGAGATTCCCCATTTTTTAAGGGTGTTCAGTGTCCATGGGAGGCATTTGCGATGACTGCCCACAGCTTCTGCCAAGCGGCTGTCTCTCACTGAGCCTTTGTGTAGGTGCTGGAAGCTGAAGCGTAGGACAAGACAGCAGATCCAGGCAGACATATCGTGAGTTTACAGACTCAGCGGTAAGAGGAGACAGGCAAGGCTCCATCTGGAGGTGCTGTGCAGGAAATTGCTAGCATTTTTGCTTGTTTGCCCCAAACCTTTCTTTTCCCTGGTGTGGTTGCAGCATCTTTCCTTGTGGCATTGGGGGAAGAAAATCCGCAGCTTGCGGGGGCCAAGACAGGTATGTCTTGCCCTGGGTCACCTCCAGGAGGTTGGCTTTGCCGCTCAGGTGAGCCCCTTGCTGCGTAGGGGGATGCTGGTCCCCAGGTCCGGACCCTTCCTTGTGCACAGGTCCCACCGTGGGACCTGCTGCCCGCACACTGCTGCGCAGGCTGAGCCGTGCAGGATGCCACCTTACACCCCAGCCCTGTGGGAGACCCAGAGCTTCTCGATTTCAATCAGTGTCTCACCCTGTCATTAGCCCGGAACATTTTTAGCATCCTCTGTGGCCCTGGGAGAAGGGTGAGGGGTGCCACAGCCTCATGGCAGTCCCTGACCAGTCCAAGCCTCAGCGACTGCTGCTGCCAGTCCCTCCTTTACTCTTCCTCCATGGTGGCATTGCTCTGCTTCTGCATTACTCAGTTGTTCCTGAGCCTGAATTATCCATTTCCCTACCTCCACATCTTCCCGGGGTAGGACAGGTCTGCTTTGGGGTGGAGGTGTTTTCCCTGACAGTGACCCTCCTGGTGCTTCAGGGCTGGGGGAGCTGCCTGGGAACACCTCCAGATCTCTTTATTTGATGCTGAAGTGTCTCATCAGGTTCAGGTGAAAAGTTTTGGGAGTTCAGGAGATGACTTCTGGCTGAAAGCAGGGTGTCCCAGGGTGTCCCTGCTGAAAGCAGGCAGTCTCAGGGACCCAGCCATGTCTACTGCCTGCCGGGGGGTGAAGGGGCCCCCAGATTTTTCACTGGCATCTGCCTGCGCGCTGCTCCTGGAGCCTGCACCACTGGTCTGGCAGCAGCAGGCAGCCTGTGCCCTCCTGGGGTGCAGCCTTGGGGGGTCAGGACAACTGGCCGGCGGCCAAGTAATGCTTCATGAAGGGCAAGACCCACCAGCTGCTGCTGAACCGCGCATGAATCTCTGAACTGCCAGTATTTTATGTGCTCTTGACAAAACTGATGGGCTAAGAGGAAGAGTGGAAGCGAGGTAGGGAGAGAAGGGTGATGGGATGGATGGAGTGTCCTGCAGACACCCATAGGCTGCTCTGAGCCAGCACCAGTGGTACCTCCACCAAAAGCAGTTACTTCTCTGTGATGGGTCCCCGAGCCACGTGAAAGGCCAAAGCAGAGAGTGCTTTCGGGAGATGGAAACCCAACAGAGAAGGGAAAGGCAGCAGGGTCTCCCCAGTGACAGGCTCACCCGCTGCTGCATGCTGGTGTACCGGTCTGGGCATGTTGGGGATGGGCACCAGTAAAGGGCCAAGTCTCTGGAGCTAAACCAGGAATTTTCTGCCTTGGTCCTCTGTCCCTTTTGTCAGAGCTCCAAGAGGACTGGAGATGGCTGTTCACCCAGTTGTCTAGCTCTCAGCTTGCCTGTCCTTTAATCCTGTTTTTAGCTCTTCCTGCTTATCAGCCTTGATTGTGGGCTCCGTCAGTCTCCCCTTCCCTGCTCATCTCCCTCCACTGTCCCTGCTGGGAGCTTTGTGGCAACGTACCCCACACAGCTGCTCACATCCCCTCGCTGTTGCAGCAGACACCGGGGTTCAGCTCCTGCCGTAGGCTGAGGAGCCTGTCTGCAATCTGCCTCTCCTACGCCGGCAGGAGCTCTGTGCAGCCTGCTGATGGCATCTGCACTCCACTCTCCCATCCCACAGCAGCAGGGGTTTTGGAGTCTCCTGCTGACAAGGCAAAGCCCCTGAAGATATACTTTTTGGGGGCAACCAAAGCCTAGTTGTTGTCTGCCATAGGTGCTGTCTTCTCCTCATCTTGCCAGACGTGACCGGCTTGAGCTTCGCTGGGCTCCCATCCACCACCAGCAGCATCAAGGAGAAACTGCCCCACAACCAGGGTTGCCAAGAAAAGCCTCCATCAGCAGGAGAGATGGAGAAAAGCCCTATGCAACCCACTGCTTTGCTGATCTTCAGAGGCCAGAACCCGAAAGCGGGTGAGCACTGACCTGAGCTTACCTGGGACATCACCCAGCCACGCTGCTGCACCCCTGCCCCAGCCCACGCACAGCCCAGCCCTTGGTGCCCCTCTCCCCTGACCTCCTGCCGCGGTCCTGGGCTCCCGCTCGCACCGGGCAGAGCTCCCCCACCTTTTGCACTGGGCTTTATCTTGCTGAAGCGGAGCAAAGCATGAAATATGAATGAGCCGCCGTGGCCTGTCGCGTGCTGCTGGGCTGGACCCTGATTCGATTAGCACTGATGTTTCTTTCATGAGCGAGAAGCTTTCTCCTCTCCGGAGCTCTTTGCTGCGAACGCCAAGCTCAGTCACGGAAGCAGACGGCTGATTAACCACCCGCTGCCTGCCGCTGCTCCTGCCTGCTGCTCCTGCCTGCCTGCCGGCCGTCCACTGCCACCCTCCTGCCCCTCTCCCTGCCCACCGCTGTCCCCCGCCACCTCCTGCCGCTCTGGACCAAGCCCCGCTGCCTGCAGCCCGCTCTCACTGCTGCTGCCGCCGGCATCTGGCCTTCTCCCTCTTCCTAGGCTGGCATTGGCCACGGGCGCTTCCTCCACCCAGGACAGAGTGGTTCTCATGATGCGATGGGGCTCGGTATGGCCGGGCATGGAGCAGCTCTGCTCAGGGAAGAGGTGGTCAGACCAGTGTGGAGGCCAACGGTCAGGGTGTGCAACCAGGTACCTCCCGCACGAAGGACGCAGCTTCTGCTTCTGCTCTGGAGACACAGGGTCGGCTCCCAAACAGGCTGATAAACGCTCCCTCTTCAGCAAGATCTTGATGATTTTCCTAATGACCGGGCCTGCAGAATAAGCCTGGCTCCTGAGAATTCAGCTGGGTTATTTCAGGCAGCTAATTGTACCTAGCAAGGACGTTCCTACTGTTCAAATTTTTCAGTTATCTGGGACAACGTGAGCACTAACGGACTTCCCCAGAGCTGCTCCGTGGGGCAAGGAGAAGGGGACACAGCAAAGATCGTAGTGCATCTGTCTCTCTCTCTGTCCCTGTGTTTTTGTAAGGTAACCTTGAAGCTTATATGTACCATTGGCTTTAAAACTTTGTGCAGCCCAACTCGCCTCAGCTTTCGTTGTGCAAGAACAGCCATTCCTCCCTGGCTCCATCCACACACACGAGCATGTGGCTCACGCTCGGCAGGAGCTTGGGTGTCTCTTTCCCACAGGAGCAGCTGCAGGAGGCATCAAAGGCGCTAGAACTTCGCACAGAATTAAATGCTTGAGTATCCGTAAGGGGCTGGATAATTCTGCAGCTGAAAACTTTCCTTCTGCCTTTTGCATCCCTGAGTTGCATCCATGCTGTTAACCATGTGCACGCATAAAATTTCCCAGGCAGTACTGATGGGGGCCAAAATATCTCCATCTGTGCGGCTGAGGGCACTGGGGGTGTTCAGCCTGGAGAAAAGGAGGCTGAGGGGAGACCGTATCGGTCTCTACAGCTCCCTGAAAGGAGGGGGTAGCGAGGGGGATGTCGATCTCTTCTCCCAGGGAACAGGCGATGGGACAAGAGGAAACGGCCTCAAGTTGCACCAGGGGAGGTTTATATTGGATATCAGGAAAAATTTCTTCACCAAAAGGGTTGTCAAGCACTGGCACAGGCTGCCCAGGGCAGTGGTGGAGTCGCCATCCCTGGAGGTATTTAAAAGATGGGCAGACATGGTGCTGAGGGACATGGTTTAGTGGTGGTTTTGGCAGTGTTAGGTGGATGGTTGGACTCAATGATCTTAAAGATCCCTTCCAACCTAGACGAATCAATGATTTCCAGCTCTCAATTGGCCAAGGGCAACCTGATCTGACTTTGAAGTCAGCCATGCTTGGAGCTGGAGACTGGACTGTGGACCTCCACAGAGCCTTTGCAGCCTAAATCTTTGGCTGAGCCTCGTTTCATGACAGCCCTGGCATTTCAGACCCTCAGTCCGTCCTCTCTGGTGTTGCTTTGCCCTGGAAAAGCTCTGTCCTTTCTTACACGTGGATTTCAATCGCAGCCGCACACTGCCAGCTCTGTTCCCATCCAGAGACTCATTGACCTTCAACAGGTGCAATTCAGGAGATGGCACAATTACCTCCAGAGCTAATTTTTCTGTCTGCCCACACGTGGTGTGACTTCTCGGGTGCAGTTTGAGAAATGCTAGTGGCACCGTTCATGTGGGTGGATCGCATACACCAGCTCTCTGCGCCTCCCCTGCGCTAGCCCTTAGCCAAGGGCACAGTGGTTTCCATGCTCTTCTGCTCACACTCCAAGGAAAGGCAACGTGACAGAGCAGGAGCGACCTCCAATGCATAAGTCTGCTGACATAAATGGAGTAGTGACGGGCCAAGAGCTGAGCTGCCGTAAAGCAGCCTAAATGCACTGACTTCAGCGCTTCAGCCTCGGAAGGACTGACCCAGTTCTTGCCCCCGAGTCCCACCACCTCCACTGTCCTGGCGCATCTGGTTTTGGGGAGCACATCACCCAGGGATGCAGCAGCCTTTGCTGCCTCCCTGCCCAGCGGGTGGGCTGCCTGCTGGGATGCTGCTGCCAGACGCTTTCCGCCGCTCTGCCTTCGCCTCCCGCGCGGGGAGGGCAGGGATGGAGACAGGCAGCGGCGAGCAGCGATCCCTCGGCCCCGGGGAGCACTTGACACGCGATTCCTCTCGCACAGACAGTGCTTTACACGCTATTGCTGGCACAACACAGCGAGCAGCCAGGGGTTTCTCTGACACACACGCTCTCCCCTGCAGCTTGCCGGGCTTGTCCTTCTCCCAGACATCATACCAAAGCCACCGGGCACTGCTCTGGCAGCGTGAGTGGTCTGGCCTCATCAGAGCCCAGGGGAACGGCAGCAGAGCAGGCTCATCACCCTGCCTCCACTCCCTGTGCTCTGCCTTCCTCTGCCCCTCCAGTCCTCACTGCCTCGTTGCCCCAGGCCACCGGTGAAGCCTTGATGGGGATGGGGATGGCTTTCCCCCTGCAACACCCACTGAACTGGAGTCACTGGTGGGAGATGACCATCCCAGCCATAGCAAGCAATTAGCTACCCCACCAGTGCAGTATGGTTAATAGATTATTTTTCAAATTTAATTTATCATTCTTGGCTCTTGTGACCAGGCTTTATGGTCTGTCTCAGTCTCACAGCTCCAGCTGACAATGCTTGGCATTACCGTGGGCCAAACTTAGTGGTGCAAATCCAGGTCCTTCCTGCACTGGTTACAGTGGTCCTGCCCTGGAAGGTCCCTACTCACCCTGCAGCTCCTCCTGGTCCCTCACTTATTCTGCTATAGACAGCCTGAGGGTGACCAGACCCTATATCTACCATGGTGTGGTGATAACACCTCCAGGTGTTCCTAAATCCTGGGTCATTTCTCCAGCTCTTGCACTTCAGTATGGGACCATTTATGTGCACGGAGGGTTCAATATGTTTTTTCCTCTATACATTTGTCTGTGGTGCAGTTCCTCTGCCGTTGTGTTGGCCACACACCATACTCAGCCAGGTCAAGCCTAATCTGGGGATCAGAGCTCCAGTGAAGAGGGACAGGAGCCCTTGGGGGCAGAGTGAGTGAGTGCCAGTGGACCATCACTAGATGCTACTAGCACTGGAAGGGACGGACAGCAGACACACTGCTGAGGCAATGCCAGCTGTGGCCACCCAAGCACAGGAGATGCCACAGAGGATCCAGTCCAGGTGGGAAATTCAGGGGGTTTGGAACTGGGAATGTCCTAACCAAAGGAGAAGCACTATCCCATGCTCCCGAGATTTGTGTACCAACAGGGAAATAGCTGATGTGTTCAAGAGGATGGTTAGGGGGCACCTCTGGTTGCCCATGTTGAAGCTATCAGGGCAGAGATGTCGACCCTGGGGGGATGCAGAAGGATGGTCCCCTGCCCAGAGATGTTCTGTTCCCTGGCACATTCCGGTGGGGTGGCTCGTGAGCTCTGCACAGGCTGTGGCTGCAGAGGTTGGTGGGTGCGCTCCTCTTCTCCCAGAGTTCAGGCTTTGGACTCCATCTGCTGTAATAAAAGTGAAATTTCCCTGGCTTGTGTCGAGCTGCCTGTGCTGAGGGAATATGTGGCACTGCCGGTGCTCAGCAGTGAGCAGGACGAAATTAGGGCAGGCAGGGACGAACTGGGCTGCGGATGCAGCCTTGGGAAGCCTGGGTATTTCCCAGGAAGGCTGAAACTTCCGCTCAACTTGATTAGGAAGGACGCCAGGAGCAGTCTAGCTCAGCAGAAAGAGGACAGAGGCCACTCCAGCTGGTCCTTCCAGCATCGCTTGTGTGAGTCAGGGCCTTTTGCAGCATCCCTGTGATACCTGAAAGTTTTCTGTGTGGATGTGCTGCCTGGATGCCCAGCGCCATGGACCAGAGGAGCTGCCACCCCGATTGCCTAACTGGGAGTGTCCCATCAGGGAACCAGTTCTACAGGGTGATGCATGCACGGGACAGGTCTGCAGTGCTTTAGCAGCAGAAGATGCTTTCCCTCTTCCTGGCACCCTCCCTGGGTAGTCTGGGGCCATGTGTCCGGATGGGATGCCCCTGCCCTCTGCCCTCATCCCAGGGCTGTGTCTCTCCCCATTCATGCCCCGCACACCCTGCACGTCAGGAGTCTCTAGCCAGCTGTGTTTGCTGCAGGGAGAGGAGGAAACCAAGCCCTCGCTTTGGGGCAGGGCTGGATGGGGCTCTGATGCCCAGTGCAGGATTTGCCCTTCTCGTGGCTGCCTGGGGCTGCCTGCTCCTGGCTCTGCTGGCAGGGATGTGTGGGCAGCTCCTGCCCATTTATGTGTGAGGAAAGAGAAAATACAGACTGGTGATTTTCTCTGGGGGGCTGAGCACAGATCAATCTCTCTGTGCGCTCTGAAGCCTAAAGGACACCTTGAAAACTTCTTTTGTCAGGAAAGAAGCTGATTTCTCTCTCCCTGGGGCTCCCTGGGGACTTCCCAACAGATTTCCAGATTCTCAGAGGGCTTCTTCTCTATGCCCGCTTCCCCTGCCACCCGCTGGCAGAGCGTGCCCTTGGTCTGCCACCGAGCCCTGGGCAGGAGATCCCTGGGCTGGGCCGGGGTACAAGGGGCACCATTTTCATGGATGCATGTTTTTCCCCAAGGCTGTTGCGGTCTCTGCCCTCTGTGGCCTCTTCCCAAGAGGTCTTACATCCCTGGATGGGGAATGTGACTGGGGAGAGAGTTTCATCCCAGTCCTACAGGTCCTGGCACAGGGGTGGAGTTGGGTCTCCAGCGCTCACTCCCTCTTTGGCTCAGCTGCACAGGATCAGGCATGCAGACGGCTGCAAGTGGTGGGACACCTGCACATGGGCCAGGGCAATCCCAAGCACAAATCCAGGCTGGGCGGAGAATGGCTGGAGAGCAGCCCTGAGGAGAAGGACTTGGGGGTGTTGGTGGAGGAGAAGCTCAACATGAGCTGGCAATGTGCACTCACAGCCCAGAAAGCCACCCCGTATCCTGGGCTGCATCAAAAGAAGCATGGCCAGGAGGGCGAGGAGGGGGGGGGGGGTTCTGCCCCTCTGCTCCGCTCTGGGGAGACCACACCTGGAGTACTGCATCCAGCTCTGGAGCCCCCAACATAAGAAGGACATGGACCTGTTGGAGTGGGGCCAGAAGAGGGCCATGAAGATGATCCGAGGGCTGGAGTACCTCTGTTGTGAGGACAGGCTGAGACAGTTGGGGTTGTTCAGCCTGGAGAAGAGAAGGCTCCGGGGAGACCTTATAGCAGCTTTCCACTACCTACAGGGCTTACAGGAAAGATGGGGAGAGGCTTTTGATCAGGGAGTATAGTGATAGAACAAGGGGCAATGGTTTTAAACTAAAAGAGGGTAGATTTAGATTAGATATTAGGAAGAAATTTTTCACTATGATGGTGGTGAGCCCCTGGCGCAGGCTGCCCAGAGAAGCTGTGGCTGCCCCATCCCTGGAGGTGTTCAAGGCCAGGTTGGATGGGGCTTGGAGCAACCTGGGCTGGTGGGAGGTGTCCCTGCCCAGGACAGGGGGGTTGGAACTAGATGATCTTTAATGTCCCTTCCAACCGAAACCATTCTATGATTCTATGATCTTTGCAGGGCCAGCTCAGCCCTCACCTGTCTCAGGTGCCAGCCAAGGAAATGCCAGGGTGGAGAGCCAGGTCAGGGCATTGGCAGCATCCCCGCAGCTGGGGCCAGACCTGGCACAGTGGGTGGATTCAGGAGGTTTCTATGAAACAGGAGTGTCCCTCTCCTCCCTTCCCATTGCGGCTGCTCCCTCCATCCCTCCTGGCTCATCTGGCTCCCATGGCAGCTGTGCCTCAGACTCTTTGCTTGGCACAGCAGAGGGGATAGAATTCCTTGTGGAAAGGGGGAAACAGAGTTTGGGGGGAGGAGGGGAAGGACCCAGCAGACACCTTATAGCCCCCTGCCCCCAAGCCCTTGTCCTCCACCACAGATGCTTATGGAAGGCTCAAATCAGGGATGAAAAGTTAATCGGACAAGTCTTCATGAAGGTGACAAGCAGCACACTGGCTTTTCCAAGACAGCCACCACCACGCCATGCCCCCAACCCTGTGGTGAACTAAGGTCACCCCAGCCCTTACCTTGTTCCAGATGGGAGAGCTTGCCGCATGCATGGAAATGTCCCCATGTCCCATAAACTCCAGTCAAGGCCCCTCACTTTGATACCGTAATTTAGCAACATGAAAACAGTTGTGTTCTGAAATTAAGCATACAAGGAACTTCCTTAAGCTGGGGGAATTATTTCCACATCATTTCAAATTTTCTGCTCTATTAATTTCCCTCTAGTCTGTCATTTTCTTCATTTGTCTCAATGCTCCTGGGGTTCAGCAGAGCCAGCGATAGGCATGATGCTTAGTCCCTTCTCCTCGGGCCAAATCCTGGTGGCTGTCTGGGCACCCGGCTTTCTGGGTGCCTGGAGGCTCAGCCAGGTCCTGCATTTGCAGGCCAGAGCTGCCCCAGGGCAATGGATGCCCCTCCAGATCAGCATCATCTCCAGTCCTTCAAAAGGAGACCTTGCACTAAGCAAAGGGACATGATGCTGCCTCGGTGCCTGCACCAGGCAGCCCCTAGTAGAGTGTCCCTTCTCAGCAGGCTCCCCCCTTTACCCTGGGCTGGAGCGGGCTGGGAGAGGCTGGGACTGCGTTGCCTGGCCTTTCTGCAGGGATGCTGGCAGTGGTGAGGGCTGCTGCCACCTCTTGTCATAGAATCATACAATAGGTTGGAAGAGACCTTAAAGATCATCCAGTTCCACCCCCCTGACCTGGGCAGGGCCACCTCCCACCAGCCCAGGTTGCTCCAAGCCCCGTCCAACCTGGCCTTGAACACCTCCAGGGATGGGGCAGCCACGGCTTCTCTGGGCAACCTGCACCAGGGGCTCACCACCCTCAGAGTGAAAAATTCCTTCCTAATATCTCCCCTCTTCCAGTGTGAAGCCACCCCCCCCTCGTCCGATCACTACATGCCCTTGTAAAAAGTCCCTCTCCAGCTTTTCTGTCGGCCCCTTCAGATACTGGAAGGGGCTATATGGTCTCCCCAGAGCCTTCTCATCTCCAGGCTAATTGTCTTCTCCTAATACAACATCTGGTGGCATGGAAGGGGGATGTGTGCAGGGGGATGCAGCCTGCAGCAAGCAGTTTTGCTCTCAGAGGCCTGCGTGTTCAGCTGGGCATGGGGCAGAGCACCCCAAAACCAAGAGCCTTTGCCTCAGCCTCTCCCAGCCCCAGTCCCAGCACTGTTCAGGAGCACAGCCCCATACTTCACCCCTCTCCTCTGCCTTGGAGCTCACGTGCCCATGCTTGCCCAACAGCATAGGCCCTTAACAATGGGAGTCAGTCTGAAAAGGTTTAAATTACTCCAGTTCTCGCATTGCACACAAGCTCAAGCCCCTGGTCAGGTTTGCAAGATCTGCTTTGCAATCAAGAGGTGCCTTGGCTTCTCACCCCTGCTGGCCTCCTGACCCGGTCCGGTAGACCGCAGCAGCCCAGGGCTGCCCCCTGCTAAACACAGTGTCACCCTCACTGTTTGCTCTGTCAGTGTCTCAGCTGCTTTNAGACCTCTTATTTCGGGACTGATGCCCTGCTTGGCCGGACAGCTTGGGCTCTGCCCCTGTGCTGCAGGTGAGCACTGGAAGCAGGATGCTCTCCAGCGTTGGATTAACCCCCCCTCCTCCCCAGTCTTCATACATTTACTTCCCCACGGTGGTCCCTCATTAACACCCCACTGCTGTCCTCCAGCTGCTTTCCCTGTTTACACCATTCCCAAGACTGGTAGGACTTTATGAATCATTTATCTTAAGCAGCAATTATTGTACAAACAAGTTATTAATACTGTGGCTATCAGCTTGCTCTAAACATCAGAGACAAAGCGCGAGGCATAAACATCGCAGAAGATGGATTGAGAGAAGGATTGTTTCGATCATGTGAGCCCCCCCATCCTCTCCCCACTCACACAAGCAATTTCAGGGATGCCTGTGGGGTACCTGGTCTGAGCAGCTCTCCAGCGTGAGGCTCAACAGCAGAAGGCAGGGACAGTCTGGCAGGAACAGGCCAGCAAGGAATAAGCAAAGTGACCATCCTGCAGCCCAGGTCACGCAGCTGAGCACAATGCCATGTCATATGTACTGGAGTTTTTGCAGGGCAGCCCCAGAGAGGGGTCTGCCAGTAGACATCCCAGAGGAGCAGTGCCTTCTCCCGAACATCACCAGTTGCCTTCTGCAGCGGTAGCAGCCCTGGGAGCTCAGGAGGGTGCGAGGCACCTTCAGCTGGCCAGGCTGAGCAGCTCCTGCAGCTCCATCTCAGGGAGCAGGACTCACCTGCCCGGATGCGGACCTGCAGGAGTGAGGGGCTAGGAGGCTTCAAAAGTCCTTGGGCAGGATGTGAGGAGAGTGATGCTCCAGCATAGCGTATTCCAGGGAAACTCACAAGAAAGAGAAATGCCAAGCTGTCTGTAAAACGATGCCTTTCTGCAGGAGGGTAACCAACACAACCCTCAGCATCTGGTCAGTGGGGAAAACTTCAAAGCTGAAAACAAAGCCAATTCAATCGCAGCTGCGAATCCTGCTAGGATAAATTGTGTTTGCACAACCTCAATTACTTCAGTTAATTTGTGATATAATATACAAGGTTTCCTGGTGACAACTTAGCATGGCAGCATCGCTCTGCCCTGTACAGCGCCCGTCAGCCACGATCCAATCCGAGCCCTGGGGAAGCACAGGAGTGGCCCAAAAAGTTTCTGGGACCAGTGAGCACCCTATGGGGGGTGGGGGGGGGGCCTGAGTCAGGCTGGCTTGTGCCTTCCTGCGACCAGTTGCAAGGGGATGGACCAGCCCCTGGGACTCGTCAGCCTTGTCCTGACCACGCTGGATGAAACAAGATGTGCTTCGGTGCATGAAAACGTTCTAGGGGCCGGGTTCAGGCAGGCGAGACAAGCACGTGGAGCGCGCTTCGTCTCACCTTGCAAGGAAGAGATGTGGTGCTGGGAGGGTTGAAGCCCCTGGAGGAAAGGCTGGTGTCAGGGCCAGGAGGAGAAATCAAGCCCGCAAGGCTGATGCACGTCGGCTTCTCCCCACCCGCCCTTGGAGAGGAGGACGGATGGATCTTGGCACCGCTGCTGTGCGAGCGGCCCCCGCGTGCAGGCAGGGCGGCTCTGCCTGCTGGCAGCCAGGCACGTGGCTAATGGAAGCTGAAAGCACCGTCTCCTCCGGTTGCCCGAGCCATCCCCAGCGCCGGCACGTGCGGCACGGGCTGGCCTCTCCCTGCAGCCCCCTTGGGGAGCGTCCCCCGCCTCGCAGCCCCTCGGAGGGACCTCGGCGCGGCTGAGGGTGGGGTTTGCAGTTGCGAGAGTCCCGGGAAAGCTTTTTTAGCAACTTCTTCAAAGCCGGCGTGTTTGAGGCTGGGGTCACAGCGAGGCCATTCCCTGTCGCTTCTCCGCGAGCTCTTCCCCCAAACACACAAAGCTGTTTTCAAACGAATTGAGATGAATCACCTCTACTCCACAGACAAACTTTTCTCCCCCTCATTCTCCTTTGAAGATGCTCACAACATGCTGGACTTATCAAGACTAATTTTAGAGGAAAACAGAAAAAAAATATGCAAACTACAGACTCAGGCCCCCGAAGACTAAAGCACTGTCTAAGAGCTCTTCTAAGGCGTGCAGATGCAATGAGGCTGCCTTATCTTGGAGTCAGCGCTGGAGTAGAGAGCCACGTAACGAGGGACTATTTCCCATCTGCTGCATAAATCTAAAGTTACTTCAGGCAGAATGAGGAATCAGAAGATACTTCAAAGGCATTTGAGCTCTGTATCTGTGTCAAACCGCAGCTCTAAGCACTCTGTGTTGCCCTCCTATTAAAGATGAACTTTTGTACTCTGTTAGACATCTTAAAAAGCATAAAACATAAGTTCATTTGCTTTTCAAGTGCTCCCACCCCCACCCCCTGCTCAGCTCCTTTGCAAAATAGGAGGCTGTTAGGATATTTGTGAACAAACAACCCCGGTTTTGCTGCAGAGGTTTCATCCTCCCTGTGAACACCGGAGGGCCGGGCTGGGTGCCGCTGCCCTCCCCCAGCCTTGCCCAGCACCGAGGGGAAATGTCATCACGGCGTCAGCGGCACGGTGGGACCAGGCACCCACTTCCCACGTCCCCAGCATCTTCTGGGCTGAAATGTTTGCGCCCTGCCCTGCCCTGCCGGAGACCCGGGGAGGTTTGCTTGGAAGGAGAGCGAATAAGGCTGACTGTCAAGATAACCCTTTTCCTTGCGGAGTTTGTGGCTTTGTCAGCATTTTTTTTTTTGCAAAATGAGATGAAATGTGGAGGGTTTTCAGCCGTGAAAATTAATCACTTCATTTGAAGCTAGCACTAAGCCCCATGGCCTAGGGTCCCCACGGGAGGCTGTGGCATCCCCGCACAGGCTGGTGGTCGCGTTACTCTACAGGACTCGGCACACCGGTGCCGTGAGCCCTGTGGGAGATGCTGGCTGGGTGGTGGGGAAGGGAGCAAAGCACAGGACGCCCTTGACTGGAATCAGTTTATGGCACTGAAACAAAACAAAGGGCTTTGCTGTCTCCAAAATCCGCTGTGCGTTTGCCAGCGGATCAGCTGTCTACTTTACATGGTATTTCTTGACAGGACTGTAGCTCTGCTTCTTTAATGAGCAACAGTCCCATTACTGATGGGGCAGCCGGGAGGGAGGGTGGCCCCAAAGAGGTGTGCATAGCCAGGAGCTGGAGAGGATGGGAGAGTCACGGCCCAGCAAAACCTTCAAAAACTCCAGGGTCTGAAGGGAAAATTTGTCAGGGGCAGCGGGGAGAAAGGGTATAAGAAGAGAAGGAGAAAAATGTTAGGAAGAAAGAGAAGAAGACATGAGTAGGGCGTTTTACAGAGAGATCAGAGGCAGGGAGCACAGTGGGAGTAATTAGGGGTTTGTGATTCAGGTGTGAGACAAAAGGAGGGGAGCATCCATAAGGGAAGAGGAAGCAGAGAACAAGGAGGAATTCAGTCTGGCAGCAGACGGGCAGGAGGGGATTAGTGCAAATGCAGGGAGAGAAGAGCTAGAGGACCAGCAAAGGAGGGCACAGGTAGGGTATAGCAGGCTTGCGAATTGCTGCGATAATGAATTTCTGCACTGTCTTTCTTGGAGAAGGTGCAGTCTCAGCAGAGGTGAGGGCTGTGCAGTGCCAGTACCTGGCAAAGTCTGCAGGGATGAGATGGGGCTGTTGGATGATGCAAACCAGGGGTCACGGGCACAGCCAGTCACTGTAGCATCCCCATCATCCCTGTTCGGGAGAGAGGGGGGCTGGGTGGTGATGGGGTACAGCTGGCAGAAATGATGGATATGAGGAGCACAAAAGATATGAGCTTTCAAATTAGGAGAGAAAATAATGCTGGCAACTGTGCCTTAAATGTGTGAGTTCCATATTCTAGCTGGGGCTGCTGTCCCCATGGCTGCACAGAGCCAGAGACGGGGGCAGGATGAGGGCAGGTTTGTACAGACCATGCTGAAACCATTGGAGATTCCCAAGTTTGGGAGCACGTCCTGTGCTACACTTGCACTTTGTCCTGAGAAGTCCAGGGTCTGGGGGTGCAGCAGTGACAGGATGTGTCCCCTCCCCCCTGGCCTGGGGGATCTGCGCTTGCGTGTCAGTGGGATGGGCCCCGGCCCCAGGTGAGATCAGGGACCACATGCTGAAGGAGATCCCAGACAGACCTATCTCCAGCCTGTGAGAAGTTGTCCTGTGCCAGCAGTGACTCAGCCTTGACTGGACCACTCTCTCGTGGGGTCCTGCAAACGTATTCGCTGGTCCAGGTTGATGCCAATGCACCCCCAAAGTTACCCGGAGGGGAGTGGAGGCTGGCTGTGTGGATTTGGAAAGCTCCATCAAATCAAATGCAGAAGAAATCAGACCTTCTCTCCTAGTTTGTTAACAACTTACAAACCCCTCTCTAATTTTCATTATCAGCAGCACATGAGCAGTTCAGGGAAACAATTTTCTAGCAACCTCAGTGGATGGATTTGGCTTGGACTGTTGCCTGCTCATGGCATGTGTTTTCCCAGTGCCTTTCCAACTCCTGATGGGGCATCTGAGAAGCTGTAGCTGCCTGCCCAACCTGTCTAGCATGAAGTAGTAGGGTAGATTAAGCCCAGGACCAGCACGGAGCTCTGTGTGGCATAGGGACCGGCAGTGCACACTGCAGGTAGCCCACAGCGGCACGGCAATCCACAGGACATGGACACCCAGAGCCAGCCCAACACCTTTGGCAGAGCTGTCCCCCAGAAACACATCCCTTCCCATTTCCAGCTCCCAGCCCTTCAGCATCCCACAACCAGCAGGACTGCACACATCTCCATCACATCCCTCTCACGCTCATCTTCCCAGGCTGAACGGCCCTAATTCATTCATTCTCTCTCCATATAGCTGTTCTGTCTCTCCGACCATCCCACCTCTTTCCTTTGGCCCTGTTTTCAGTTGTAAGGCACTTTTTGGGTGCAAAGACCAGAACTGCCCATGCTGTTCAACTCATGGGAACTCAAAGTGTCTGTGTTGTTCCCAATACTTTTCCTAATAAAATTGCCTTTCTCTTTGCTGCTGGGCATAGTTTCAAGGTACTATCAGGGAGCTCCATGTGGCTGCAAGACCCTTTCTGTGTGGTCATTGCTAATTTGGAGCCCATTGCCACGTAAAACTCAGGTTTCTTTTCTATCATCTTAATTACTGTGTGTCTTTTGGCATGGACTCAGGGTGCCATTTTATCTCCCAACTAGTCATCATTTTGACTTTTTTTGCAAAAGGGTCACTTCAGATCTGAACATTTTGAATAGATTTGCATCTCTGCCTCAGTTTTCACCATCTCTTCTGGGTGTTAGAAGCATGCTAACAAGCCTAGGACTCTGTCTAAATCCCTGGCTCTCTGATGATGAGCTCTTCCATCGTGAAAACTGGACATCTCCTCCTAGCTTTTGTTTTCTCTCCTTTAAGCTGGTTATCAGTCCACAGGACTGAACTATGGCACCTTAGCATCTATAAAAGCCTTTGCTGAGGGACCTTAGGCACAGCCTTTTGAGATCCAATACATGACGTTGGCCATATCATCCTTCTCCACGTCCTTTTTGACCCCTTCAAAGATGTCTTCAAGGTCCAAGAGAACTAACTACTCTTTACAGAAAATCTCAGGGCACTTTCTTAATGAATTATGTTTATCCAGGTGTTTATTAAGTCCATTCCTCATTGTAGTTTGCCCCAATTGCTTGGTGTGGCATTCAGACCTGCTGGCCATATGCTGTCCAGATGGCCGCAGAGATTTTTGTATGGATTGGTGTTGCATCTGTCACCTTCCACACCGATTTGAGGTTACATGTTGGATTTGTAGCTGATCTAATTTTTTTTTCTGGAAGTCTTGTCTGAGTCCCACACGGTCCTGGCCATGTCGTTTGCATGGTTTGCAACTCTTCAGGCGCTCGCTTTGCTCTAACACTGCCTCTGACACTTCTCTTTGGCCAATTTCTCAGGTTTATCCCCTGGAAAAGCCCTTGTGGTGTGGGAACCTCCTTGATCATAGATGTGCAAAATGCCACTGCAAAGGTTTAATTTTATTTTTCTGTGGAGCTACGTGATCCTCCTCTCCTCCTTTGCTACATTGTCATCTATGAGAGATGACAGCTTCCTGAGGATCTGGCCTCCTAAAGTGTAGGAAAAGTTGCATTCTTAGCTTTTAAGGTACTGACAAGTTGCTCTTAAAAAATATTTAATCTAATTCATTATGGTTTGGCACTTAATTTGCCAGGGTCGGGGCACATTTCTGTTTTCCTCATTTGGACACTACTTCCCTTTTGTTTCTAAGACACTGGTTTACTTTCCAGTTTAACCATAGTAGCCTTTTAAGATCTAGCAATCCTATTCACAGTGTTCAAAAGAGCGTTTCTCCACCTTAATATACAGCTGATGGCAATGCAGAAGTTTTACAAATTTTTAAACATTGCTTACATTTTTAGGCTTTTGCAAAGTAGCCTAGTACTGCCCTAAAAGTATGGTTTATCATATTGGAAGATAGCAGAGGCAGTTATGGACTAACAAGCGTGACCAAGACCCCAAAATGGATTTACCTCATTTGAGAGGCTTTTCCATTAATTTGTTTCACTCCAGGCAAATTATATGTGCCTCTCAAATCAGGCTTAGTGAAGATCTTAGTCACAAACAATTGGTCTCAAACCTCAGAGATCAAGGGTAGTTGATATCTCTTTTTCCCTCTAATCTAATTTGATTCCCAATAGTCTGTGGCTAATGCGGGCGCACAATGCACCAGACAGAGCATTTGCAGCAGAGACAGGGACGTACAAGGCGGTGTTAAGATCTTACTTACATTATTATCTACAGCTACGGCAGTTGCCAGCAATGCTGGGAGGATTTGGGGAGCGGAGGAGCACAGAGACCTTGGCCTGACGCAACCCGGGTCGAGAAAGGAGATCACGATCTTTTAAATATGGAGAGGGATTATCCGATTTCAGTGACAATTCTGTTAGCACATAAAATCTGCATAAACTGCCTGTGACCACGTTGACACGGAAAATTAAGAGATTCATAAACACACAAAGGGAAATGGTTTCCCAAGCAGGGAGAAGGGAACAAAGAGGTTTGGGGTTAATACCGTAGCAAAGGATCAAGGCAGGAGTGAGCCTGGTGTTGGAAATGCAGGTCCGCATCACGAGTACTCGTACTCATGCAGCCAGAAAAACAGCATCCCCCAGAGAGGCTGAAAACCTCCATCACTGCCTGTGAGCATCTCTTTGTCAGGTCCTGCTCACCACCTGCAGGGCCAGAAACAATTTTTCTCCTTAGTAATTTTTTTTTTTTCCCCATAACACAGTCTCTTGGTTCTCTTCCCTGCAGGAGCACTGAAACAGCTGGACCAATGTACAGGATGACACCAGCCAGGCTGGACACCTCTGTCTCCATAACCGAGGTCAGAAAGGAAGCTTCCCGAGCCGGGGAGACAGAGACACTGTTATTTTCCCTCTGTACTATAGGTTTTGCCCACTTTCTCCTAGGATTAGCTGGAATTTTCCCCAGAGAGATTGCCTGCTGTCAGTTCTCTTCCTTGATACCTGCCCAGCATTGCAAAAATATCCTGTCTTTGCCTTAATATTTTACAAGGCTTGGGAACGTGCAGTGAATGTGGTTTTGGAGCCAATATCCATGATTGCCATGACTGTGGGGAGCTGGGCTTGACTCAGATGGTCCAGTCTCTCGTTGACCCCCTGAGCCAGGTACATTGACTTCTGCTGACAGGGCAAAGGATGACTTTAGGGGACCTGGATGAAGCAATCAGGGATGAATAGGTGGACAATAAAATAGGACAAGTCACAGCCAGAGATGGTGTAGGGTGGAGCTGCAGCCAGCGTCCTTAGGGATAGTTTCTGCAGTCCAAGATGTTGAAGGTGTTCAAGGCTGAAAAAGAGGAAAGTTACCACAGAAAAAGCTTGAAAAGTGCAGGAATTTGCTGAAATTCCAGCCAACTCCAATCTGCATCCCACATCTTCTTTAGACACCAAAATAAGCATGAGACTAGAAAGGATCACCTTGATACTGCTGGGGAAGCCTTGCCAAGGGAAAAATATATAGAATCATAGACTCATAGAATGGTAAACCATTGGTTGGAAGTGACCTTGAAGATCATTGAGTTCCAACCCTCCTGCCCATGGGCAGGGACACCTCCCACTAGACCAGGTTGCCCAAGGCCACGTCCAGCCTGGCCTTGAACACCTCCAGGGATGGGGCCTCAACAACCTCTCGGGGCAACCTGTGCCAGTGCCTCACCACCCTCAAAGGGAAAAACTTCTTCCTAATGTTCAATCTAAACCTGCCCTCTTCCAGTTTGAAGCCATTCCCCCTTGTCCTGTCACTCCATGCCCCAGTAAAAAGTCCCTCCCCAGCTCTTCTGTAGCCCCTTTAGGGACTGGAAGGGGCTCTAAGGTCTCCCCGGAGCCTTCTCTTCTCCAGGCTGAACAACCCAAACTCTATCAGCCTCTCCTCATAGGAGAGGTGCTCCAGCCCTCGGATCATCTTCATGGCCCTCTTCTGGCTCCACTCCAACAGGTCCATGTCCTTCTTATGTTGGGGACTCCAGAGCTGGACGCAGTACTCCAGGTGGGGTCTCACGAGAGTGGAGTAGAGGGGCAGAATCCCCTCCTCGCCCTGCTGGCCACGCTTCTTCTGATACAGCCCATGATATGGTTGGTCTTCTGGGCTGTGATCGCACATTGCTGGCTCATGTTGAGCTTCTCGTCAGTCAGCACACCCAGATCCTTCTCCTCGGGGCTGCTCTCCAGCCATTCCCTGCTGAGCCTGGATTTGTGCTTGGTTAAGGTGACACAAAGACTCTCTTTGTCTAAGAGGGTCTGCACCAAACACGAGACAAGACCACAGGCTGTGCTCATGGAGATTGCTGGAAGCCAGGGAAACTCTGAACCTTTCTCCTTACGCATGGGTATGGTCTAGGCATTGAGCGCCTGTGCTGGGAAAGGTCCCATAGGATATCGTGGAGCTGATCTAAAGCAGCTTTGTGCCAGCCACATCCTACAAAGGCCTCTGATGGAGAAGTCCTGAGAGGGGGCTGAGGCAGGTCCTTGGCACACGGTGCAAGGGGAGAGATGTGTTGAAATTCAGCACAGCACACCTGAGCATTTCTTTTTAAATTCTCAATTTAGCAGCACCCACATCCTAGCAAATGATATCAAAACCGCAGAGAGCAGTTCTGCAAGGAGAATATAGATGGGATGTTGGGGTAAGGAACCACGCGTCACCCCTCCCACAGAGCCAGTACATCCTGAACCAAAGGCAATTCAAAGCATGGAGAAAGCTGCTTGGGTTTGCCTGGATGTCCTCAAATGTGACAGCATCTGCTAGTACACGAGGGGAAGAAACACTCCAGCTTTCAAGGAGTGCATGGCAGTGTGATAGCAGGACTCACCACCTGGGATCTGGGTCATGAAGACCCACCATCTGTTTGTGACTGGCCACATGCTGATGGATGGTGTCCATGGCTTGGCTCTTCTGCAAGTCTGTTGTGTTCACCTCTTCACGGGGAGGGTATTATTTTCTCTGAACACCGGTATAAATTAGTACAAATCCTTACCAAGTGTCCATTCTCAATAGCAGGCTGTCTCCAAGGCTGCCTTCTGTGACAGCCTCAACGGACACTGGACACAGGAGAAGTCTGGCCACGGGGTCAGTGCTGTGCAGGTTGCAGATCTGACTTGCTGCTGGCCTGGCTCACAGCAGGGCATTTCCAAGTAGACACAGCTTTGGCTGGGAGAGCTGATCGGACATGAATCGCGTGGGGCTGTCTGCATCCAGGAGAAGCGCTTTCCGCACGCAGCAGGATTGGGAGAAATGGTCCAGACTTTAAGGAGTATACAGAGATCAGCTCACTTCGGGGACTGGCAGCAAGGTCGTTTACTCCATGTGTCATGGAGCACGCTAAAGACCGATGGAGGCTCACAGATGCTACGTGCAGAGAGACTCCCTGGCTCTTCTCAGCCTTGTTCACAGTCACAGCCCAGAGGCAGTGGTGAGCCTCGACAGAAGATGTGTCAGCACTGTTGCCTTCCAAGTGTTTCGTAGTGCTTGTGTCCCAACACAAACTGCAGAGCCTGAGGGACGGACACAGAGCCTGAGGGACAGACACAGGGCCACCATCCTGTCAGAAGTGGTCCATTGTGGAATCCAGCCTGGACCATCCTGGAGAGGCAAAGCGCCTGGGACGGATGCAGTGGCACAGTAAGGGCTGTCCCTTTGTCTTCCCTGAACACAGGGGTTTTGTGTCCAAAACACACTGCTCAGCTCACTGCAAAATCCCCACGAGACACCAGCAGCCATGGAGGGCCCAGGACCTGCGTGAGGACCAGCCAGTCTTGTTTGATTGCCAGCAGATGGAGGACGCATGCAAGAGAGAGATAATTAATTAATTGTGACTTTCCCAGCCTCCAGACTTTGGTTTCTATTGATCTCAGTTTTATCTGGAGTAATAGAGACAATTAGGAGGGAACACAGCAGCAGAAGTTAATTACCAATGGAATGGAAACTGTGTCTTTCAATTTATTAAACTTTTATCACAAAGCAGCACTGCTGCAGAAACACTGGGAGAGACAGTGTGCCTCCCCGCGTCCTCCATGCCATGCGGGGCACTCCCCACTCTTGACAATAAATAATAAATTATAAACTCGTCCTCCTTCGGAGCAGGGCCGAGGCTCCCGTGCCAAGCCCCAGGGAACTGAGCCCTCGGAGGAGAGCATCTGGGCTGCTTGGACGGGCGGCGCTCACTCCCGACGGGAGCCGGGAAGCTGCTGCTCAGCGCTGCCTGCACCCCACCGGGTCGGCGGTTCTGGCGTGCGGGAGATGCTCTGCGGGTGCCGGGGACAACTCGTTGCTATTCCTGTCCTGAGCCTTGGGCGGAAGGCAGCCCATGGCGCGGGCACAGCGCAGCGTGCTGAAACGGACGCTGTGGGCAGAGGAAGCAGCGCGGGCTAGCTGGGGAGGAACAGCCCAGCTCAGAGAGCTTCACTGGTCGCAACTGGGTCTAGACTAGCTCTCGGGGGTGGGTTTCAAGCAGCCTCAGGGACACATCCTTGCCAAGATCTGCGTTGCCTCTAATCAGGGCAGGGCTGCACGGAGGCAGCCAAGAGGGCTGTTACTTCTGCCCCTTAGCACCGCAGCTCCAGCAGCCTCCTTCCCTCGAGAGGAGGCTTTGATGTCAGGCAAGGACCAGGGATGGTCCTCTTTTCTTTCTCTCCACCTTCCCAGCTTCATCCCACCCTCCCCTCCGCTCCCTCCTCCGCACGTCCTGGCCCGAGTCCAGCTTGGGAACCGCCAGTCCACATCCCCTCGAGACACCCTATGGTGTCTATGCACCGCTGCACCACTATGGCTGAAGTCACCCAGCAGACAGCACAACCTTGGCGAGGCTTCTCAGAGAGCACCGTAATTCAAAGCTGGTTCCTGCTCCGGTGTCGGCGGCAGTGAGCAGGTCAGGGATGCTGTGGCAATTCTCTACCGCCCTTCGCCCCTGTGGCACACAGCGGTGAGCATCCCCCAGCGCCAGTCTGGGGACTGGAGACCAGCGTCTGACTCAGAGGCTGAGCTCTCTCTGCTCTTTCCACAAAACACTGGAGAAAACGGTTTGTTAAATGTTGCACTCTGAGGGTGGTAGACCAAGTGATGTGACATAGGGGTCTGGCTTGGACATGTTTCCAGCCATACCAGCCTACAAAATGCAGTGCCTGTCTCCTGCCTGCTGAAAGTGCTCTCATCTGCCTCCTGTCCACTCCCTGTCCTGCCCTCAAGGTCTCCCCACAGACTCCCAGTGAACCCTCACACCTTTGTCTCCAGGACATTTAAGGCAGTGAGTGTGTAAATGAGTCTCTGCTGATTGTGCAGGAGCACTAATTACATTGCTGATTTGCTCTTGCCTCTCTTTCCAACAGTTCCCAAGACAGTGTTTGCTTTTGCGTTCCCCCACAGAGTCCAGGAGATGTCACCTATACCTCTCATTTACATGTCACCTATAGCCTGCTAACCCCTAACTCCAAGAGTCCTTGGGGCTGGACAGTCAGTGTTATTGCCTCCTAGATAGTGTCAAAGTCAGATCACATTGCTGAGGGGCTTGTCAGGTTGAGTTTTGAAAACCTCCAAGGACAGAGATCCCAGACACTCCCTGAGCACCTGTCCTGAGGCTGCACCACTCATACAGAAGAAGTTTTTTATTATGCCCCATTGAGATGGATGCTGTCCTTGCATCTCCCTGCTCTTTCACTCTACACCTCTTGCTCTGCTTTCTTGAAAACCCCCACTTAAAGTAGTTAGATGTCACCCATCTCTCCCTTCTTGAGGTTGAACAGATGTAGTTTCCTTTGGTCTCTTTTTGTATGTCCTGTGCTCCAGCTCCTGAGCATCTTGGTGGCCTCCATTGGATTTAGCATCTCTCATGCAGTAGGGTGGCCAAAAATGGGCACAGTGCTCCACCGTGGCTCCTTGAGCGCTGAGTAGATGGAATGACTTCCCTTGATGTGCTGGGTGTGCTTTTTCTAATGTAGCCCATCTGAGGACAGCCTTCATCACTGAAGGGTGCATTGCTGGCTCAGGCTGACCTGACCTGACCCACATAGGCTTGACCAAACTGGAGATTTCTGTGTCACCAGAAAACTTTCTCCGGTCCTTTATGAACACGTTGATTGCTCACATGCCGGAATGGGCCCATTTGGTAACCTCTCTTCGTGATGAAAAATGACTGTTTATTTGAATTTATTTAAGGCAGTCTGGTTTCTTTAAGATTCTTTTTTGAAGCATCATGTCAAAAGATTTTGACACGGTATCACTGACTGCTTCACTGAGGTCACAGGTTTAGGATTCATGGTCCCGTTCTTAATATGAGGCGACATTGCACTGGACTGCACAGGGAAAGGCTCTCTGGAATAACTCGCTTGCGGATGGCTGAGTGTGCACGCGATTAGAAATTAAGCAGTTGTGGGCCTGACCAGTACCTGAATAGGATACAGGTTTTAAATCCCACGTATGGTAGGCACAAGCCAATTAGTCATGCTTAAATACTTGGGAGATTGCTGGAGCCCTGAGCCTCAGTGAGCTTTAAGATTCAATTCTGCCCTGCTAGATTCGCAGGAAAAAAAGGGGAGGAGATATTTTCTCAAGGTGAAATAGATGTTCTCGGAGGATATGCGGTTTTAATACAGTTAGATACCTGGCAGCTTAACCTCCACAGCCTTGATTAGCCCTACACTGGGATTCCCAGGTGAAGCAGACATGAAAACCAGAAAAAAACAATCTGCAGTCACAGAGATTTGCAGGATGCAACTTTCTGTGGCAGCTCTTAACCAGCTCTGGTGATGCTGGCCACGCAGCCTGTGGCACAGAGAAACACAACTTTGGAGCCAAGGTGGAGGCAGGGCAGAGGGTGAGCCCTGAGCACTCTGGTTAAGCTAATGCCGGGCTTTGCACCGAATTACCGACATCCCCACTCCGGTCTGGTGTGGGGGCCTGGCCATGTGGCCCAGGCAGGCAGGTCCAGCCTGGATGCCATGTCCCTTGCAGCCCTGCCTGCTGCGTTTGCAAACACTTCTGCCAGCCCTTCCTGGGGAATCTGCTGCGCAGCTGTGTCCCTCCCGACCCAACGCGGCCCGGGGCATCTCTCATTTACATGTCACTCAGCACATCCTCCTGCTCACCCCTGAGTCCTAAATTCGATCTGATTTCAGTCTGATTACTTTCCCCTCCACTTGAGAGAATTAATTAATCTCCGGCTCTGCTCCGGGTTTTTTTTCTGAATCGATAAAAGGAGGAAAGGAAGGGTGGTGTACCTGTCATTAATCATCATTAAATTAGTGACTCCGGAATTAGGTCGCCATGAAAGCCAGCACTTGTGCAACAGCAGAGATCTGACACCTCACCGTACAGCAAGATGTGGACCGCTACAGAGTTCGTGCAGAGAGAAACTGAGGTCTGAAAGAGGAGTGACCTACATGTGGACACTGCATGAGGGTAGGGACGCAGAACCTCCTTGGTGTCAGACGAAGGACTCCACCACAGGTACTTGCAGCTCCAGGTGCCTAAAACCAATGGTCAAGCCAATTCAGAGCTTCATGGTCACTGATCAGCATCACGCACATCCCCCTCGAGGTGGCCATCCTGATGCTCAGTGCTGGCTCCATGCTCAAATGCCCACACAGATGGTTTCCCTTCCACCCCTCACAGCACGTGACCTCCACATGCACGGGGAAGATAAAGGATTGGGAAGGAGCTTCCCTGCATTCCTGCATCTATCCAGCCATGGGGATCAAGTGATGCTGTCCTCTGCCCTCATTCCCTGCCCCTGCTCCTGCCTCTTTGGCCTCCCCTCACCCATCCTGTCCACCCTGTGCTTTGACCTGGAGCAAGACGCTGAGCCGGTAAGGTGGCAGTGTGTGGAGCAGGAGTGGTGGGATCAGGAGGAGAAGAGCACATCCAGCTGTGGCAGTGGGTGACGAGCACACAGTGGTTTGTATGAGCAAATGTATCTAAAGGTAGGTATACCTATATTTGCATTCTGTGTTTTGTTCCCCTGGGCACATTTTAGTTCCTGGTCCTCGTGCTTCTTCCTGACTGCCTTTTGCTGCAACTTTGATCAATGAACATCTGCGTTGCCTGACACAGAAATGCTCTGGTTGTGCTGTGGGATGAAGTGACGGTGATGACGGGACTGTGCTGGGTCAGCGGGTCTCAGATCACACCCCTGTGGACCCGGTGTCAAATGGACGCTTCAGGCAATACGGGGCATCTGCCCAGGTCTGGAGGGTTTGTCTTTGCCTTCCCTTGACAAAGTCAGTCATGCCTGACCTTCACCATCACATCTGCATATAGCACCCCGACACAGGCATCACCTTGCTCTCTCAGACCATGAACACCCTCTCCTTGACGCTGCAAGAGCCAGTGGCCACACCGTGTTTTTGCAAGGGCTTGGACATGCAGACAGGGAAGTCACCTACCTCTGTGGCACCCCTTGCTCACACAAGCCCTGCGTTTGCCCCGTTAGCCACAGCTAACAGTGCCTTTGCCTGCTGCAACCCCCAATCCTCTTTCAAGGGCGCTGCTTTCCAGGATGCAGCCCCTCTCTGATAAGTGTGACCCACCCTCCTCCGCCTTTGACGTGTGACCTTGCCTCCGGCCTTGTTAAAATGCATGTTTCCGAAATGAGCCCGCCTTAGCCAGGATGCAGCATTACACCATCATTACTGATCACACATCTTGCTTTCTCTCGGTCTCCCTGTAAATAATGTATCTTAATAACTAAGCACGCAGAGCAGGCTTCCTTTAACAGACATTGCCCAGGGTAGCCGTGCTGAGGGAACGCATTCGCTCCTGCTATGCCTCAAAGCACTTCATTAGTACATCAGAAAAGGCCAGAAAAACAATGCAAATATTCCGATCAGCCAGTGCTTTCAGAAGGATTGACCGTCCCTGCCTGGCTGTGCCGGGTCCAGAGCATCTCCTTGCACCCAGCTCTGCTGCCGCCTCGCATCTGAGCCTTTCTGGGGGACTCTATCCAGCTCCCCCTGCCTTTGAAAGCCCCCTAATGTGGCTCATGCATACTCCTAACCCACTGTGTCGTTGGGGCTGCAGGTTTAACCCCGCAGGGACTGCAGGGATGCTTTCCACCCTCTCCTTCTCCTCCCCTTTTCCCAAGCTGCATCCCTCTTCTTCTGGCTGGGGCGTCCTGTCCCTCCCCTGTGACAGCTCTGGTCAGATCGCCAGTCCTGGTCCTGTTGGGCACCACCAGTTTGGAAAATCTGCTGCTCCCTTTCCATTTGCAATGGATGTTGCTGCCGACAATGGGAGACCAGGTCAGTAGGTCAGGTCATCCCCAGTGCCGTTGGGGTTATACTCCAGGCAAAAAGACCAAAGTGTGCACGGGAGATGTCCTCCACAGCTGTCCCGGAGAGGGTGGGCATGAACACCCCGCTGCTACTATCCATAATCCTGTCCCAGCAGCAGGCAAGAAACGCTTCCAGCGCCAGGAAGCCCGGCTCCCGGGACTGCCATTAAATTTTCGCGCCAAGACTTGTCAGCAGCCATCAAGTCCTGCTCTCCTCAACCTGTCCTGTTGGCAGAGCAGCCAGAAATCAGGCAGGAAAACAAGCTACGGGTCAGCTGCAGGAATACCTGTGCCAAACACACCCACTGTCACGGGTGCGTTTTCCAATGGTGTAACACTTTTTTTTTTAAAAAAAACACTCTGTTTTGAGTTATAAGCCGCGGTGAAATAGATCCAGAGAAAAGTGTGTGGTGGGTGTACGCATGGGATCATGTGACTCTCCTCGTACCTGTGTTTATAAAGCACATTTGTGCACCCACGTGTGTCTGCGTGCCACAGCTCCTGCCACGCTTCATGTTTCCATCGCACCCGTGCCCACACACAGTGTGCAACCCTTCCCGCTGTGCCCTACACCGAGGGTGTACGAGCCGTGCCCCGTGCCGAAGTGTGGGTGACAGCCCTTGTGTTTAGAGGGTACAGACCCTTCACGCCTGGGGTTGCCGTGTTTGATTCCCTCTGTATTTGCGGGTGCCTGTGCGCCCCCCTGCACGTGTGCGCTGCGTGACTGAGCCTGCTGCACCCCGCGTGTGTGTGTGCAACGCACACATGTGTGCACACAACGCACACGCGTGTGCTCTGCAGGCAGCTCTTCCCATGCTCATCCTCCTGGCTGTCAGGACCAGTCCTCCCACCAGATCCAGAGCAGGGAGCTGAGTTTACAAGTCTATTAAAAGCTTGAAAAACAACACCGCTTTCTCACTCTCCTTGCTTTTCAAATTGCCAGTGTCTTTTAACCCCTTAGTCAAGGCACAAGGGGTTTGGGGTCAGCACCGGAGTAGGTCTTTCTCCACAAACCACTGGCCAGAGGACGCTGCGCTGCGAACCGGGTAGCAGGGTTGGTCCTGCCTGGGGGCTGCAAACCTCCGTGCAGCCTCCCCAGGATGTGGGGCTGAGCTGAAGTGCACTGGTGTGTTAAGTAACCCCTTCCTTGCCAAAAAGAAAACTATGCCTCTGATGCAATCCCTGAACTGAGAGCTGGGGGAGGCTCCAAGGCTGGAAGAGACATTCCAGTGAAGGTCCATGGCCATAGGCCGTCCCCGATGATTCCACCTCTGTGCCCACTAACTGGAAACTCTGTGGGACAAGGAAATCCACCGTCACCACCAGGGACCGAGTCAAACCAGTACTGCTTCACCTTTGCTTTGCTGAGCAGGCCTGGAGCTCCACTTGCAAAGCCAGCGTGCTCCTTTGCACAACCCTCTTCCCCTGGAAAGACCCTTGCTTGCACCGAGTGGTTAACACCAGGCCAATTGGCCACGATTCAAGGTGTTATTACAATGAATGTGAGCGTGAATTAATAATGGCACTTTGAAGCCGCTCTCTGTGCTTGCCTGCATCCCTCCTGCTGCACGCCCGGCTCTGTGCTGCCGAGGAACCGCATACATGCTGCTTCATTCTGCAATAATAACAGCCTTCCGCTAAGAGAGAGAGAGACAGCGTGCGGAAGTTTTGCTGGCAAAACACAACTCCGAATGAACTGCTAAAAATGGTTCACAAAAGGCTATTTCCAGCTCCTCCACCCAGCTGGAGCTGGCTCTCCTCCCTGTCTGTTGTCACCGCAGAGGATGCATCGGCATCTGTCGCAGGAGGGTTACTGCACAAAGAAAGGAGGCAGGGAGGAGTTCAGGCAGCAGCTCGCTGAGGTGTGGGAGAGCCAAAAAAGAGACTGCAGCTAGGTGCCTTGGTGTTCATAGAATCATTGAATGGTTTGGGTTGGAAGGGACTTTAAGGATCATCTAGTTCCCACCCCCCCCTGCCCTGGGCAGGGACACCTCCCACCAGCCCAGGTTGCTCCAAGCCCCGTCCAACCTGGCCTTGAACACCTCCAGGGATGGGGCAGCCACAGCTTCTCCGGGCAACCTGCGCCAGGGGCTCACCGCCCTCAGGTGCAGACAGGGGACACAGCTATGTCGACCGTGTCTCCAAAAGGCATCCCCAGCACAGCCCGTCCAGACGTGTGCGGGCACCATCCCCATCCTCCGGCGACCTCCCGTGCTCTTCCCTGTCCACCCAGCACAGGCTGGCCCCTTGATGCTGTCAAGCCCTGGGCTCCACAAGGAAAACAAGTCCCAGCGGTGCCTTTCTCCGGCTGCTGCTGCTGCTCACTCATGCAGGGGTCTCATCAAAATGCAGCGCATCCTTTACTTCTGGATGGCTTACAGTAAGCAGTTGTCAGACACTTCTTAATCCCAGGTATAATAAACCTTCCCCGGCTCCCCGATTCCTGTACCTGTCATGTGAGCCAGCTGGGCATGAGGAAAGCACTTTGCATGCAGATTATTTATCTGTCCTCGGTCTGATCTAAATAACACCCTGCTAAGCACAATCAGACAGCAACAGCTCCTCCTTCCAGAGTCTGGGTTTTAGGTCACTGGAGTGAGAGTTTGCACTCACAGGGGTCACCCCATGAAGGACCACTGAGGACCGGTTGCAGACCACAGCATGCCTGCAGGTGTCTGGGGTTGCCCAGACAGCAGGGCTGAGCCACCAGAGAGCACGGTGAAGTGCACCGGTGCAAATTTATCACTAGCACTCCTGAAAAAGGACATGTCTGGTTAAGACGGATGCCCCAGAGTGCGTCTCTCCAGCTTTCCCTCGGGGTGGATGTCCTGCTGGTGGTTTCCGGCTGTTCCTGAGGAGAGGCTGAAAGAGTTGGGGCTGTTCAGCCTGGAGAAGAGAAGGCTCCGGGGAGATCTTATTGAGGCCTTCCAGTCCCTAAAGGGGCTCCAGGAGAGCTGGGGAAGGTCTTTTTACTGGGGCATGTAGTGATAGGACGAGGGGGAATGGCTTCAAACTGGAAGAGGGCAGGTTTAGATTGAACATGAGGAAGAAGTTTTTCACTGTGAGGGTGGTGAGGCACTGGCCCAGGTTGCCCAGAGAGGTTGTTGAGGCCCCATCCCTGGAGGTGTTCAAGGCCAGGCTGGACGTGGCCTTGGGCAACCTGGTCTGGTGGGAGGTGTCCCTGCCTATGGCACTCAATGATCTTCAAGGTCCTTTCCAACCTAAACCATTCTATGATTCTATGATTCCTCCCCTGCAAAGATCCTGCAGAGTTGGATAAGAAAGCAGCGGGATTGGCTCTGCTGGGAGTACTCTGAGGCAGAAAGGCACAGGAGAAATGCTGCCTTGGAGATGCCAGAAACACAGGAGCCCTCAGCAGTACAGCCCTGGGGACTTGGAGGTGACCACTGGCAAACAGGTTTGATTAGAAATTAAACAGCATCCGAAGGAAAGTGTGATATTTAATAAAGGGTGAGGAGATGCAGCGCAGCCCAAGGGCCAGGCTGTCAGCTCTGCAGCCCTGAGACCTGAGGTGTAGAACAGGTTGCCCGGTGAAGCGGTGGAATCACCATCCCTGGAGGTATTTAAAAGATGGGTAGACGTGGTGCTGAGGGACATGGTTTAGTGGTGGTTTTGGTGGTGTTAGGTTAATGGTTGGACTCGATGATCTTGAAGATCTCTTCCAACCTAGACGATTCTATGAGGGAAGGCTCCCCATCCCCAGGCACATCCTTTGGCACACAGGACATACAGAAGGTCATAGCTGATGCTCAGCACACGCCTGGACCTCAGAGGCACAGGGGAAATGCTGCCACCCCAAGTGACATCTATAGCCTATGTCTCTAAGTGTCCCAGAAATTTAGAAGTGCTCCTCAGTCTCACCCTTGGACTGCTGGTGGACCCCCTGCTCTGCCCCAAATCTATTCCAGACCTCCAAATCAGGCCTGGCTTAAAAAACATTATTGATTTTGTATTCTCATCTTCACCTTTTGATGTCCAAACTGACAGCAGCCTTCTGATAATATTTTGGGGCCCTTCCATCACCAGGTGGGCAAAAATGTGCTTGTTTTAGGCGGAAACTGAGTTTTATGCTTAATATCATGACTCTAGGAAGTGGGGCTTTAAAAGATACAACTTTATCAGAGGATCTGAAAGAAAGCGAGTATCCCTTCTTGATTCTCCTATGAGAGAAGGGCATGGCCAGAGAGGCGACAATGATTTTGCTGTTGAGGAGCCAGGTCTCAATGAAATTCCAGGCAGATACCACCACAGGGCTGCAGACAACAGTGTCTCACCTCCAGATCCAAACCACAAAGTAACTGGGGTGCTGAGAGAAAGGCTTTGCGTGTCATGCGCTGAGCTAGCAAGATCCCAGAGGAGCAGGAGGATGCTCATCCCCTGGAAGAACAACATTGTGGGCGGAGTCTCTTGGCCTTCTCTCCAAAAAAGGGATTTTTCTCTCCTTGTCTGTATATGCAGTGGATACAGCACTCGGAGTCTGCAGCGGGATCCCTGTAACCACAGCACACACCGGTGCAGGTGGTTCCTATGCTGATTCTCAATCTCTTCATTGTGAAATTGTTGGTTTCAGTATTTATTGTTAGTGGGAAATATATTATCCTGGATCCAATAGCTGAGAGAGGTGAAGCTGCTGTGGCTCCATGTCCCCAGGTCCAACCAGCAGTGATGCTGCAGATGTGTGTTCCCAGAACGCACACACATGCAAAGCACACATGTGAGTCAGGGGTATATGATAGAGATAATGACACATTGTGTACTAATTGGCTAGTAGTGACATATAACCTAAAAGACAGGCCTGATAGTTTACTGAACACCAGACGAAGCAAGAAGTCTTGTGAAGTTGTCAAGGACAGCTCCTGATAATGAACAAGAACCTGTCTGGAGAAGCGGCTGAAACCGACCCTGCGGTCTGGACAAAGACCAGGGAAGAACTGAGTCTGCGCAAAAGCAAAAGGTTACTTGCGGTGATGAAGAGGAATCATCAGCCTTCATCCTCACGACCCTCAGCGACCACCACCAGGAGGCAATGCGCAAGCGTAGTTGGGAGGAGTTTATGAAAATGATGTATTAGAGTTAATTTTAATACGAAGCGGGGACAGGTCATGCATATGTATAGGCGTATTTGGAAATCTTATGTTTATGTGATTAAGTACTATATATATTTGAGAAAGCCGCTGCATTGGGTGCGCACGATTGTGGTGGGGCGACCCCCCGTGCTGCCCAGCGCTGAATAAACATACCTGCTTTACAGCCATCTCGGTTCTGGAGTCTGCTTTCCGCACGTCACATGTTCTTCATATATACCTATATACCTATACACCTGGCTGGCCACACAGGTCACAGACAGACAGAGTACCCACATGAACATCGACAGCACCAACAGCCTCATCCTGCTCCCCTCTCTGGCTGAGCAGGATGGAGGTCCAGAAGTGAGAATATATGTATATATATATTCTCCATGTACATACACATGCATATGTACAATGTGGATACCTCCAGCAGCTAGGCTCAGACACCCAGTTTGCCCATAATAAATGCAAAAATGTTCTTCCCCTGCATCCCATGGTGGGTCTCACACCCCTAGGCAGCAACACCCTTGGTCCAGAAGGTGACCTGGGGAGCTGCCTCTAGTGATTCATGGTGATGGGTTTCACACCTCAACACTGGAGCTGATGGCTCTGCTGAGACAGCTCTGGAAGGGACGCCGGTGGCTGTTCCGCGGGAGTCTGTAATCTGGGTTCCTACCTGGCACTGTGTCCCTGTGCTCCTCTCGGCTTGTGGAGATTGACCTTTGATGGGCTGATGGTTTTCCAGTGATGAGCCTGGGACTATGCCCAGGGTATTGTTTGTGCTCCCTCTCCTGCCGTTGTTTCTTTGTACTCCCTTGTGGGTGTGCAGATGAACTTTTATCACATACTCTCATCTTTAAGTGTGACAGACACCTCTACTTTAACCCCTCCTGGAGCCAGGAGTGTGGGAGGTACCACCTTGGGCAGAGCCCTTCCGGCACGCAGAGTGCAGGCAGGGTGCAGGTCCAGGGTGCAGGCTTCCAAGTTCAGGCTCAGCAGCGGGTTTTTGGCAGTGCAGGAGGGTCCTTTCCCCCCTTTATTTCATGTTTATGAGGAATTTCACAGCTGCACTTGTGCATCTAATGGAAGGTCGTTCCTTAGCGTCTCAGCACTGGGGAACACCCTTGGTGCCACATCCAGCAGGTTGGCACGCAACATGCTTTGTGCCCCATGGGCTGTCCAAGCCCTGCAGGGGTTTGTATGTTGTTTTGCAGTCGCCTGAAGTGTAATTTCTTGCCTGGTTTGCCCAGCTCTTCCCTTCGGTGGTCTGCAAAGCCTGATTTCCACCAGCCCTAGCTATTGGCATGCACTGCTGCTGTGGCTGCACACACAGAGTTTAAATTCAGGAAAGGCGTCCTGTCGAGCACCAGGTATGAATTGTCACTCATTCACTTTCTGATCAAGCACCTAGCTGAAACCTCCCAGGAAGATGGCCAGCCTGGATCTGAAGGCAGCAGGCAAGGGGGAAGCGAGGAGGGTCAGCGCCCGTATCCCCACTGTACAGTCAAGGATGCTGAGGGACCAAAGCACGGTGATACAACCAGCTAGCTGCCATCAATCACAGAGCCTTAGCAGAGGCTTCTGAGTATTTAAATCATTAATTAAGATTAATGAAATGCGTCTTTGCCGTTTATCTAAGTGCATGTTCTGAAACTGAAACCCGGTCATTAATTAGTGAGTGAGACAATTTGAAGGGCTCAGTAAAATCCCCTCTTAAGCCCCAGCGAGGAACATCAGTGTGGCTCCAAGTGGAAGGATGTGGCCCTACCCAGGGGATGCTACATCAGAGCAGGATAGGTGACACTTGAGAAGAGACACAGGCGCGCAGTCCCACCAATGCAGGCTTTTGGGGGATTAGGGAGGTCCGTCCAGTTCAGGACTGAGACCAGGAGACACAACCTGCTAATCTTCTTGTACCGTTGCGGAAAATGAGAGGCTCCATTTGGCTTCCCCAAATAAATTAATTTGAAAAGCTCGGGGATTACTGGAAGGATTAGAGCTCCCTAGAAATCCAACTGCCTGATCTGTCCCTCCCACGGCTCCTGAAACCTCCTCATGAAGAGTAATGTAAACAAATATAGTCCATTACAGGATGAATCTGAAGTGGAAATAAAAATGCCTAGTCTGTGTAACGTGAAATGCCGCGTGAAGCCCAGCTGTAGGGTTCTGCGTGTGTCAGCTTGTGCTCGTCCTCATGCTAGCAGGTCTGTGTTCACCAGACCCAGATCCAGAGGACCAGGACCCACTGTCCACAGGCAGCCACCTTCCACCATACTGTGCTCTTCTTGTGCTGTGTGTGGTTCTCCAGAGATCTCCTGGGTGAACATCTCCGGTGACAGGCGCAGGGCACAAGACCACAGCCCTCTCCTGCCTCCTGGAGCAAACTTCCCCCCCTGGATTTGGAGTTTGTAGATGAGCTTCAGGGCATGGTTTATGGCCACTCACTGGGGTGTTTGAGAAAATAGCGTTACAGAATGACCTTCTCCACAGTACAATAAAACAGATACACTGGCAGTAAATCGCACCAATTACAGGGAACTCAGTAATTAATTAGAAGCTAGGAGTCTTCCCATCCCTCAGTGCAGCTCTAAAATTAAGAGTCCGAGTGAAGAATAACTTCCAGGCTCGGGAGTCGGTGCTGGGGCTGCCATGCAATTGCCCCCCACGCACACACAGAGTTGCCGAGGACTGACGTTGCCTCCTCGATGTTGATCGATTTGCTTTTGGGTTGGCAGCAAGGACATGGGTTTGACCTCCACCTGCGGAGAGGAGGGAGAGGGCTTCAGGTGGTGCCGGTGGGAGGGGATCCTGAGCAGTTTAAGCCACTGCAAGTGGAAAAGTGTCCACCTGAGCTAGGAAGGGGCTGTCTCCTCATTGGAAAGCAATGGAGGGGGTTGAGAAGAGGAGGGTAAACTCAGAGGGAGCACAGCAGAGCAGAGAGGTTGTGATCTGCCCACAGAGGGTAACAAGCTCTTGAGCTAATGAAAGCACCTGAGAAGATGCTGCACATGTGTGGACCACACGAGCGCTGAGGATACCGGTGCTGCTGCCCTTTGCCTGCCCGGGGAACCAGAGCCCCGAGAGCCAATTCTGCTGCTGACAAGCTCAAGCACCAGCCAGAGGGACAAAGAGGCACCGTGACCTCCAGCCTACCACAGGCTCAATACATCCCTGCCTTGAAAACACCGGGCCTGGGTCTGCACGGTGTGGCTGCAGCTGGGCTGGGATATTCCTTGGCAAATCCGCTCAGCTGGAGCTTGGCACCCGCTGGGGTCCCGCCGGCCAGAAGCAAAGGCAATCAAAGCCTCCGAAGGCAGCAATCAGACGCCCTCCAAATTGAGCGGACGTGAGAAGTGAGTTTGCAACTTCGGATCGATCCGGCAGCCAAGGTCAGTTAGAGGGAAGCCGAGCTCCTGGAGAAGCCACTGTGGAAAGCAAGTTGTAATAGAAATAAGTTGTAATAGTCTCCAGCCGGCACAGACCTCCAGCTGCTGCTGACCCAGTTAACACTAATGCTTGCCTACAGAAAACTTCCACTCCATTTTTGAGGTGTTATGTCAGGGAAACCAGACCATGGGATGGAGAGTAGCATGAGAAGGACACGCAATGCTCTGGCAGCCATCAGGATCTGGCCGTGCACAGGGAGTGGTGTGGTGCAGCAAGGGTCTGGGCTGGTCTTCTCAGCCCAGTGGAAAGCATAACATCGCTACAAATGGGTGTATGGCGGTCCTTGCGCCACTCAGATGAGCACATCCCTGTCTAGTGGAGGGATTTGTGATGGTCTTATGGCCTCATGGCCCCAAAGAGAGCAAACCTTACAAACCCAGGACTGAATAGGCAAAACAAAGCCCAGAGATGGGGACCTTGTGCCTCTCGCCCAGTATGGCCATCACTTTGTATTTGGAAGGGAATCTCATGTTGTCTAAGGTGTCTGTCAGAGCATTGTCTCCTGAGCCCATAGCATTCAGTCAAGAGGTGAAGGAAGGAAGGATCAAGATTTGTCTTTTGTTCAGTTGACTTGCAGTTTTCAAGCCATTTTTTAAACCTCTGAGGATGTTTAGGAGATACTGTGGACTCTCTCCTCTCAGCCTACAAGAAGCACCACCTTCTGCACATGGGTGAATAGGCTGGGGACTCACTGCTGGAGTAGGGAAAGGGTTGGAGTGGGGAGTGATGGACACCAGGCTGGATGTGAGCAAACCACAGATAAGATAAACTGCACCTTAGGTTACATTAGGGCGATCGTGGCCGAGGTCAAGGAAAATTATTCATCCTTACAACCAACAGCAGGAAGGTCACCCTGCTGGGCTGTGGTTAGCCAGGTGAAGAGGAGGGTGAGGTGGAATCTAATCACAGCTGCAGCTACTTGGGAGCAATTGCAAGGAAGATAGAGCCAAACACATCTCAGTAGAGCCAAATCATCTAACAATGAGCAGTAGTCATACATTGGACCTTAAAGATTCAGGATGGACATTAGGAAAGGCTTCTTCACCTGAGCGTGATGCAGTCCTGAGACAGGTCCCCAGAGCAGTGGGAGATCTCTGTCCTTGTGGGGTTTCAAGACATAGGTATACAAAGCCGCAGCCAACCTGGTCTAGTGTTGGGAATAGTCCTGCCATGAGGAAGCAGCTGGACAGGAGGTCCCAGAAGTCCTTTTGCCAGCCCTGTGGGGATTCGCAGCACTGTGCCTGCTGAACATCACTTTTTTTTCTGGCTGGACTTCAGTCCAGGGACACCCTGCCATGGAGTGGTACAGGCACTTGTCCCCTAGCTTTGTAGATGTCCTGGTTGGCTCCCTGCTGCTCAGCCCAGCTGCAGCGCCTGTTGCCTGCAGGAAGACTTATGGTACTTTGATCTCTTTTACTTGCCTTGAGTGATCTCTCTTACTGACCTTGAGATGGACAGGATTGTGTCCTAGATGCTTCCATTGACTTTCAATGGAGCGCTGAGTGGTGGGAAGAAGCCAAACATGAGCCATGGTGGCAAGCAAGTCAGTATGCCGTGCAACAGGCCAGATGGTCCTTGCAGCCCATAATCCTGTGTCTGCATACTTTTCACCATGCTCGGCTAACCAGCCCTCTTCAGAGAGGGGTGCAAGTAGCCCTGGGCCACGGGCCAGATCCTACCATTCCCCAAAAGCCTTTTCCTTTCTCGGTTTATCCTTTTTTCCCGGGGGAAGCAGCCGCAGAGCGAGGCCAGCCCTGCCAGGCACACCTCGGCACCGCAAAGCAGGGACTCCTGTTGCGTGCCTCGGGGCTCCTGGCGTGCTGTCAGCATAGCTCTGGGCACCCTGCTCTGATCCCATCTTATTTGTGCCACATCCTTCCTGTCTTCTCCCTACTATTATTGCCTGAAATGTTGTAATTTAGATTCCGGCTGTGTTTGATTGCAAACTCTCCCAATCTACAAATGTCGGTGACAAGCACTAGAGCAGCTCATTTACATGCCAAAGTGATCAATCCGGAACTGCTCGTTACACAAGCGAATAAATAAATAACGGATACATTAAAGAATGGGAAACAATCAGCCGAATTAACCAATAGACGTCGAATAACGACAAGCCCTGACATCCTTAACTAAGAACAAGAGTAGGAGGGATGGGACAAGCTTTCCCAGCATTGCCCAGGGCTGTTCAGCGCTCATCTATCTCCTCTCATCCCGTGAGCCAACAGGGATGTGCATCAATTGCCAGGAGACAGTGAGCAAGGGCTGGACTGTGAAATCCTGGCTTTTAAAACCCATACCTGTCTTCTCTTCTCGCACCTGCTCTCTGTAAGCAACTGTCATAGGAATAACACATCCCCTGGGACAGCAATTAAAACATTTTAGACATCGCGTGGCAAGTGACCTGGCAGCCTGATTTTCGGCTGACATCTCAGGAAATCCTCCCAGGGCACCTGAACCATCCCGGCTTTTTGTTTCGTTGATCGAAACACGGGAGACTTCTGAATTCATGCAAACACCATTGCATCGCAGAGGAAGTTCATCTGGTGGTCTGCAGCACGGCTTGAGCATTTTGGGACAGGTCAGCTCAACAGGGGCGAAATCACAGGTTGGCAGTGAAACGGGCTCGGTTATTCGGGCATCATTAAGCCACCAGGGACTGCAGAAACATGGATGCTCTGAGCTGTCCCGACCTCCTGGTGGGTGCGGGTGGCAGACTGGGATGCTGGCGACTGGCAGCAGAGATGTGTGCGGTACCTGCCAGTACTGCTGATCTCCCACCACCTGCCTTTGTCGCTGTCTCCTGCACAGTGACAGCTAGGTGCTAGCTGCCTGATTTATCCTCCTCTGGCAGCTCCTGCCTGTCACCGCTCAGCACCCCAGGGGATGCCCAGCAGGGAAGGCGGCGGAGGAGCATCTCTCCCTGTTGTCTGCTGTCAAGCAGCTCGTGTGTGCCTGCAGGCACTGGGGACGCAGGCAGGAGGCTTTGCAGGGGTCACTTTTCTTCCGTCAAGGGGTGCAAGGCTGGGATGGCACTGACAGATCTTGCCTGGCCCCACCAGGTGGGAGGGCAGCAAGGAGGAGACGGAGGTGCTCCGTGGCCCATCCTGAAAGGAGGGGGGCTGCTCAGGGTACAATCGGTCTGGAGCAAGGCTGGTCTTGGGTCTGCAGCAGGGCCAGGAGGCGGTGGCAGGCACCCCAACGATGCTCACCAGAGTGGTCAGGTCTCCTCAGGCCCAGGGCTGTCCTCTTTAGGGCTGGTTTTGTGTCCCGCCTGGGACTCTGCAGAGCACCTACATCCTCTGGCTACTCCAGCATCACCTGCCTTCCCCTCTGCCTTGGGCTTGGCCCTATTTCACGTCATCCGGGGGTCCCCTCCATCGTCCTTGTCCCTTCTCCATGCTGGAGCCTGGTGGTGGTGTTGTGAGTGGGACGCAGCTGGGCCAATATCAGCAGGGATAACCTGCCAGGTCTTCGAGACCCCTCGCACCTTCCACCGTGGCTTGGTCCTCACTGAGGAAACACCACTTCTACCCGAGTCTCAGGGGGTGCCAGGCTGCTCCCAGCTTGGGGGAATGGTGCTCGTGGCCCCACTGGGGCTGTGTTTGCAGAGGGAGCGGGGTTGCTCTGGCTCCCGATGCGTGATCGCTGGGTGCCGAGGCAGCGGTGTCCCTGTACCTGTCCTGCAGCCGGACACGCTGCGGCGCGGCCTCTGGGGACACGGGGGTCCCCGCCGGGGTCTCCTCCGCCCATGCTTTTGGAGGAGGAAGAGGAGCCCCGATGGGCAGGGGACACCGAGCATGGCTGAGGCAGCGCTGCCACCTCGTGGCGTGTCACCTCCCTGCCGGTGCCACGGCCCTCGCCGTGCTCCCACGGTCGCGCTGGTGGGAAGGGGAAGGAGGGGAGTGCCGGGTTGGAGGTGTTTTTGTGCTGGCAGTCATGGTCTGCAGGAGCCTCCGGGATGGCGCCGTGCGATGCTCATCCACGGGTCCCCACAGCCAGCCGTCCTCTGGAGCTGCGGATGTCCCAGCTGCAGGTCAGGAGGAGGGAGATGCTCAGAGGGCGGGAGAGGAAGGCTTCGCTTGAATATAGCAACACTCAAAGTCAAGCGAGTGGGGCTAAGCGCTGCTCAGGAGTCTCAAGGACCTGGAGGAGGTGCCACCTGGACCAACACCAGCTTCCAGGAGATGCTGGAAACCCGTAACCAGCTCCCTGTAATCCAGCATTTAAATGGGGTTAAGGGGACAGGCAGGGACAAAGGACATAGGAGCACCAGGACACAGCCATCGATCAATCCTGGATGAAATGATGGAGTGGTCTCATTTTGGCTGTGTATTAACAAAGGGCAATAGGGCAGAAATACAATTACTGTCCAGAAACACCGTTTTGTGGAAGGTGGGTCTTTTCAAACTCACCTGTCATCTTTTCTTGACACAATTACAGGTCTGGTTGATAGGGGAACTCTGCTGATAAAATAAAATTGCATTTCTTCTGGGCATCTGATTTATTACAGGGTGACATTTTGATTAAAAATGTGTATTATATTGCATTAAGAGGGCATATATTCAATGAATTAAAGACCAGCTCAGTGACAGATCTCCAAAGGTAATTATTAATGGAGATGCACTGACGAGTGAAGTTTTGTCCAGCAAGGGTCTCTGGGGTGGATTTTTGGTCTCACACTAGTCGTTTCCTTTTTCATTTGGAAACACTGCTCTTTTGGAAACACTGCAACACTGTCCATGGGACCACTAGAGGCGACAGGCAGGGGGAACGGAACGGAGGGTTTGCCAGCCTCCCTTGGCTTTGGCACCACCTTGCTCCCAGGCCTGCACACCATCATCTTTCCTTGAACACCCTCCCCTGAGCTCCAGCTGCTGCTGTGTTTGCTCTGGGGACCCCACCACTGCTGTCTCATGAAGGTCAGTGCAGCTGCCACAGGACTGAAAGGATGCTCCAGGTCAATATGGAACAGAAAGCCCCCCCAGCTGTCCACTCCATCCCCTGTGGGGTGGCCTGGCTGGTCTCCAGGGTCCCAGTCATGTTCACCTGCTGGGGTCATTGTGGCACATCTCATCCCTCTGCTCCTGCCATGGTGGGGCTTGGGTACTGGTGGCATTTTGGGCCTTTTTGTGGCAGAGCTGAATGCACATCCCTGGGCACCTTCCCTGGGCTTGGTGGTGAGAGCCATTGGCTTTTCAATTTTGCAGGTCTGGGTCAGGCCACACACAGCTCCTGGGGTTGCCCAGATCTGGCTGGCACAAGGCACAGCCACTCAAAGGGGACCAGGAGTGACCTGGGTGCCAGAGACCCCCATGTTCTGCTTTGCTACAGAGACAAGGTTCCCAAACTACTGAAGTGAGGGCAGTCAGAAGGAGATGTCTCATGAAGGATGCTCGAGGCCCTGCTGAGGTGCACAGACGCTGACGGTCCCTTTGCTGGAGCCCTGCTCCGTCAGGGTGCGGCACCAAGGTGGGCATCTGGAGGGGTCAGCCCCCAGCAGCAGCGATGACAAGGCTGGGTACCAGTGACAACCACGCTCTGCCCATCGCCCAAACTGGGAGCCATCAAGAGTGACCCCTGGGCCCTGCCAAGCGGCCGTGCCACCTAGTGCTCACAGCACCTGTCCCCTCCGGCAGTGACAGAGCTGGGACATGCCTTTGGGCACCCCCCACCTTCGCGTTGCTTTGTGCCCAGTCACCACCGGTCCCCGCAGCAGGGACTGTGCTACTGGGCCAGCCTGGGAGCCCTGTGGTCCTGCACTTTTGCTGACCAAGCTGTTCCCCGAGTGTGACCAGCACAGCCAGGGTCAAGCACGGAAAGGGGAACAAGTTTCTCTCTCATGCAGAGAAAGTGAAACTTGGCACTTCTCTTTCCCAACCAGGCAAACCAGCAGGCGTGCAAGTACACCCCCCCACCCTGCTCCTCTTCCTCCCTGCTCCCGAGGCAGAGCTTCCAGCAAACAGAGCTGCTGCTCAGACTGGTCTGTCTTCAGCCCCAGCAAGGAGGTAAGTCACCCCGAACAGCTAGGGACACATGCCACCTCTGCCACCGCTCTCCAGTCCTTGTTCCCTGTCCCCCTCCTTTCTTCAATTCCCCCCTCCACAGGGGTTTTGAAGTAGGAAAAGGGGGAGAAGATGATGTGGGGGAGGGAGGGGACTGCCGGAATCTGTCCTTGCTCCATGTGGTCGTGGACATCACTGGGCTCTGAAGGCTTGTCCCAGGCTGAGTACTCCAGGTTTTGGGGTAGGTCTGCGTGCTCAGGACATCCCTTCTCTCTCCCAGCTCTGTGTGTTGGAGATCTGGACCCCTTTTGCCTGTTTATCCCTTTCCTGTTTATCCCTCCTCTCTCATGCCTCTGCACCTCTTCCTCACTTGTGCTCTCCATCCCATGGGACCACTGCTCTGTACATCAGTGCTTGCTCCCCCAACACTAGAAGAAGCATCCTCTGCATGCATCTGACATGCGACCACATATCCCCAGGACATGCACCAAAGGGTTTGTGCCATGCACCAAAGGGTTTGTGCCATGCACCACACGGCTTTCCAATCCCACAGCCCCGCCATAGGCACATGTCAGAGATTTTCAGTAACATCAACGATTTCAGATCATGCAAGGAAACTGCCTCAAAATCCTTCCATGAAGTTATTTTCACCATTGCGTATGGTGTCCAGCTATCTGTATTGGACAACACGTGGGTGGTGTGGTAGATCTGTGCATGCATCTGATGAGAGTGTTTGTGTGTCTGTGTCCAAGGTGCGTCTATGTGTTTGCTGCGTGCTTGCCTCCATCCCCGATCCCTCCATCCCCGATCCCTCCATCCCCGATCCCTCCACCCCTGTGCTTGCAGGCAGGATGCAAATTGGGCTTTGGCTGGCGACCACCACTCTGGCAGCAGTCCTGGGCATGGTCCTGCCCGAGGATGGTTTGTGTTGGGCACCGGCTGGCAAGGATGGCTTCCCAGGAATCCCTGGCCTTGATGGGAGGCCAGGGCAGAAGGGTGACGTGGGAGAGCCAGGTAAGGAGGAGCCAGGGATGTGTGGTGTGGGTGGCCTGGGAGCCTTAAGCTTCTTGGTAGAAGCATCATGGGCTGTGGGAGCAGCTCAGGAGATGCCAGATATGCATGAACTGCTCTTCCTCACCAACTCTCCCCAGGGAAATCAGCACAGAGGACAGGCATCCAGGGACCCAAAGGGGATGCAGGCGAGCCGGGACCTCCTGGCATCCCAGGAAACCAGGGCTACCATGGCCCGCCCGGCCCCCCCGGACTCCCAGGCCAGCCAGGACCGATGGGGGTCAAGGGGAAAGCTGGCAATATCCTGGAGCAACCACGTCCTGCCTTCTCCGCCTCACGGAAGTCACCACCATCCATGGGCAGGACGGTAGTGTTCGACAACATCATCACCAACCAGGAGAGCTCCTACAGCCCCCAGACCGGAGAGTTCACCTGCAGCATCCCTGGGCTCTACTACTTCGCCTACCAAGTGGTCTCCAGTGGGGACCTCTGCCTGAGCATCACCAAGAACAGGGAGCGTGTGGTCAGCTTCTGTGATTACAACAGTCGTGACCTCCTGCAGGTGAACTCAGGCAGCAGTGTGCTCAGCCTGGTTGTGGGCGACCGGGTCTCCATAAGCACTGACCCTGCCAGGGGCAGCATGATTTACAGCGGCTCTGAGGCAGACAGCGTCTTCAGCGGCTTCATGCTCTTCCCACAGACGGGCTGATGGACCACCAGTCCAGACCTGCTTAGCACCAGAACATTGCAGTGCGCATGTCTGCATGTGTTTTCACTCTAGGAGTATATGGGGTGGTCTTATATCGCAGCAAATGGGCACAATCCCAAATTGAGCCCCCAGCTGGATCCTGTGCTTCCACCAGTGTCACAAAGTGGCCAGGCACTGAGCCTGCCCGCTCCATCCTGGAGGCAGAGGACTCCTGGTCCCAGCAGCCCTGTCTCCTCCTGGGTCTTCGGAGCCCACACTGGAGGTGTCCCGTTGTCACTGGGGCCATTCACCAGCTGTGGCTCTTTGCTCCTGAGTGGGAAATCACTGCATGCCACTGCTGCTACACTAACCACTGCAAACGCCTTTCTGGCACCGGGCCACGACTGCCTCTAACATCCTTCCCATCAGTATAAATAAACCCTTCTTTCATGACAGTCGCTTGGGTTTTCTTTCCTATTCATGTGTCTTCCCCAAATGTCCTGGGCCCATTCCCAAGCTGCCCAGGGAAAGAACCGATCCCAGCTTACCCCTGGCCAAGCACAGACCCCAACTGCAAAGGCAGAAGGACAGGCAGGAATTGAGTGTACACACAGAGCTGGCACTTACAGGGAGGACCGGGACATCTCTGGGATCAGCCTGTGTGTGTCCTTTCTCTGACGAGTCCAAGCTAGCTGTCCTGTACAAGGATAAGTACAGGCAGCAGATCGTGCACCTCACCCACATGGTCCTCTCTTGGCACCCAAACTCTCCCAGGAAGGGGAAAGGCAGCTGTGGTCTTCCAGCCTTTCAGCCAGGAGGGACGGGGACATGAGGGGGACTGATGGGGTTGTGGGGCGATGATCTTCTTTCTTTGGCTTGGGGTGAGACTAGTGGGAAGTAGGGCAGGCATCAGGCAGCCAGAAAGCATCAGGGAAGTCACACAGGTGCCATACCCTGGGACTGCTGTTCGGAGGAGCTGCTCCACACACGCCGGGCAGCCAAATGTCTCCGTTCCTGCAGCAGTGAGGAGGAGGCCAGGTCACCTGCGAGGATCAACACCCTGACCAGGGATGCTGGGGCCCTGGTGAATGCAGCACCCAGCAGAGCTGGTGGAGCATAGGGCAAGGTGCAGAGAGGACAACCAACCTGTAGGTCAGAAACCCTCAAGGAGAAACATCCTTCAGTTCCATTGCCGTGGGGTGCAGCCTCTCCCATCGGAGCCAGGCAATGACTTTGCACCAGCCCTTCGTTGCACAGGCGGCTCTGGCTCCACGGAGCTGGCAGGAGGCTCTGCTCCCCATCCGCGCACTGCCCTTCTGCTCAGAAATGAGTTACGGATGGGTGAAAAGCAGGTGATTTGTGGAGGACTAGTCCCCGCAGGGGCTCTGGGGGGATTGGGGCACATCTCTTGGCAGAGGTTCATCCCACCTCTGTCTTTCCAGCCCCTGCTGCTGCAGTGGCACAAGCGCGGGTCTCGCTGGACAGCCAGGAAAGTGCTTGCTCAGAGGAAACAATCAGGATGTGAAACTCAGCTCGGGGGCAGCTGGGTGTTCTGTGTCCCCAAGGGACCTTTCCTAACTCTGCAGCTTCCTCCGGGAGGGTGTCACGGAGAGTCACCCACGCCGTGCTGTGCCAGCAGGCAGTGCTCACAACAGCCAGAGGGCTCAGCAGCGCAGGATCCCGTGCCCTGCTCCCCTCTCCAGAGGTAAGAGGTGCTGCAGGGTCCATCTCTTTGGGGCGGTCTGCATGGGGACTGGTGGTCCAGCAGCATGGCAGAGTGCTGGGCTGTGTGAGAGGAGGAGGAGAAGGCGACAGAGACGCTGCCAGGCTTCACACACGCCATGGCGGGGGATGCACGCTCGTCCTTGCTGGGGGAAGGCCCGGTCCCCTGGGCCAGGCACTGTCCTGGGAGTTCCCCAGCCTTGATCCTGATGGGCAGAGCTGGGAAAGTCAGGCTGCTGCTGAGGGAGGGGCGCGATCAGTTGGGTCCAGGGAGCTCCAGCCTCAGTGCAGCATGGTGCAACGGTCTGCAGGGGCACATGCATCTGCAGGCGGTTCGGGATACTGGACCGGGAGCGCTTGGAGATGGCCATGGGTATTGCAACACCCATGACTCCATCCAGACTGAAAGTCCAACCCGCCTTGTGCCATCAGGGGCTGCCCCGGGGGTGGTGATGAGCCCAGGGTCCTTCTCCACATATCCATCTCCCCACCGCCTGGCATTTGGTATGGGGTGGGATGCTGAGGGCACAGCCATAACAGCCAGACACTCCTTGTGCAGTCAGCCTCATAGCACAGTACCTCCTTTGCCACCATGGCCTGGAAACCATCCTGCTGTGGTCCCTCACCCCAGTACTTTCTTTCTCTTTCCATGCTCCAGAGCACCAAAATGGGGCAGAGCTTCTGGGAGCAGCTCCATCTGGCCCTCATCCTCCTGCTCCTGAATCTGGGGTCTGCTGTGACCGGAGATGCCCCTCAGAGCTGCTATGGGATTCCAGGCTTGCCAGGTGCACCAGGTATACCAGGCAAAGATGGCCGGGATGGGCTGAAGGGAGCCAAAGGCGAGCCAGGTGAGTGAGCAAGGAGGGGAACCACGCAGGCTGTTAAAGGGGGGGCATTGAGTCCTCCGTGGCTGGTCTGCCTGGTTTGCAGACCACGGAGAGCATCCTCTGTGGACAGGGCAGGAGGAGAGGAGGCTGGAGAGAGGCAACAAGCCTCTCCTGCCCAAGGGAAGAGGCTGGAGAAACCTCTTCCCATACCCTGGCATTGACACTGACTCTCTTTCACTCCCCACCACCCCACAGGCATGCCAGCTCCTCCTGCAACACAAGGGCCTAAGGGCAAGAAAGGAGAACCAGGCAGCCCTGGCTTGCCAGGCAAGACTGGCCCCATGGGTCCCCCTGGTCCTCCTGGAGACCCTGGGGTGATGGGCATGGCTGGAGAGCCGGGTATGCCGGGTAGCTACAAGCAGAAGCACCAATCAGCATTTTCAGTGACGAGGCAGACCAGCGAGCACCCCTTGAAGAATGTCCCTGTGGTGTTCAACCACGTCATCACTAACACCAACCATGACTACAACACCACCACGGGCAAGTTCACCTGCAGGATCCCTGGTCTCTACTACTTTGTCTTCCACGCCTCACAGACAGCCAACCTCTGTGTCATCCTGTACAAGAATGAGATCAAGATGGCCAGCTTTTGCGACCACAAGACCAACACCATGCAGGTCAGCGCCGGTGGAATCCTCCTCCGCCTGGGTGCCGGGAACCAGGTCTGGCTGGCGGTGAACGACTACAGCGGCATGGTGGGCATCAGCAACTCCGACAGCATCTTCTCGGGGTTCCTGCTCTTCCCAGACTAGAGGACCACCAGAGCCCACCCCAGCACACCAGTGTCTTCGCCCCGTCCTGCAAATGCTGCTGCTTACCGCCAGGCTGTTGCTGATGCTCCAGGTTTCTCTGCTGGGTGGGAAGCCCCAGTGATGGGATCAGCCCTAGCCTCCAGCCACAAACCCCTTGCCTGGGGACTGAGGACAGGCAGTTGCTGAACAGGGGCAGCAGGCACGTCTGGATGCGTCTGCACCCAGAGTGACCGTGCCAAGCCCCCGGGGTCCTGCTGGCACTGCCACGTGCACCCACCCTGATAACCCCACATTACCTTCTGCTGGAGCCAGAGGTCTCTCTGTGTGTCTCCCCTTCCCACCTGGCTTGCACCAGGGACAGCCAGGTGTCCTGGAGCAGGCTTGCAACAGCACCTTTGCTGTGACCTGGCTGTGGAAAGTCTCAATAAATCCTTCCCCACTGCTCCTGTCCCAGCATCTTTTTTCCTCTGTGACTTACTTTTCTGCAGGTGGACCCCACGTGTGGCCGGATGGATGTGGTGTGCGTGTGAGCATGACATTGTCTGGGTGGCATCAGAACATCTCTGAGCCCTTCCTGGCTTGGCTGTGCTCAGCACCAGTGGGCACTACACACCATTCTCAACCCTGGCTTTGCTCAGCAGGGTAGGACCCGCAGCTGCACTGACTGCAGGAAGGGGACAGGTCCCATGCCTGTGCACACAGCCTCCCTGCTAGGGGGGACCAAGACTACCCCATGTGGGGGTCCTGATACTCCCCTTCTCCTCCAAGTGGATGCAATTCAGTTGCAGAGGGCCACAGGCCACACAGCAAACCCCTCTGGTAGCTGGGACACTCCCAGGGTCCCACACTCACCAGGGACACGGCAGGGGAAGCACTGGCTTCCCTGAGCCAGACCAAAGGAGCTCATGGCTGTGGAGGCTATAGAGCCCATCAAAACCCAATGGAGATTCCTCCTGGTGGCACACATTGTACAGTAGAAAAGGAGGTCATCTCCCCTGAACATCCTGTGCTTCAAGTCCACAAGGTATCAGCAGAAAGCAGGACTGGAAATGCTTTTACCACAGGGTGAAATCACTTCCCATCTGCAACATTTAGGAGGTCCTGGGGTACAGATTCAAGATGATGGATGCTGAGACCTTGTAGCATCCTTTGGTCCTGCCGGTACCACCCAGCAGAGCTGGGCATGTGTGGAGAAGCCTGAGGGATGCTACGTAAGCACATGCACATTTCTGCAGTCCTGATGGGTTACCCCAAACTTGTCTGGAGTTCCCGGCAGCATTCCCCACAGCAAGCACACCCGAGCAGGACCCAGGGACCATGCAGGGCAAAGCAAACATGCTTCTGCTCCCCGGGGCCAGAGCTGTATGCCTGAGGGGCCCTAGGATGCTGTTTGGGGACAGCATGTCCTGCTGAGCTGACGGACAGCATTGGTGGCGGATATGAAAGTGCCACTGAAGAAAGGGCAAAAGCTAAAGATAAAAAAGGGATGTGGCCCAGATCCTTTCACAATAACCCTTACAGCAAACTTCTGCTTCTCCTCATGGTCATTTCCAAGCAGGACGCTGGTGTGTCCTGGTCCGTCTCTCCACCTGTGCAACAAGAAGCTCAAGGTAAGAGCACGACGTCGGCAAGGCTAAGCCCCAGTTCTCCCCTGTAGGTAGGAGCACATGGGGAACCTGGGAGCACCAGGGTGACAGTCACCCCCTGCCTCACTGGCACTTTGCTGTGGCTTGGGGCAGAAGAGAAAGGGGGCTGCTGGGCTGGCGGTGGTGGAGATCTCTGATGGGACCCCGACCCCTCCTGCTCCACCTGGGGGAAGAGGGAGATAGAAAGGGGAGATGGCAAAGGTCCAGAGGGGTGATCAGGGATTGAGCATCAGTCTGAAAGGTTCCCTGGGAGTGGTCTCCTGCCCTGAGATACTCTTGTCGTCTGCCTGGGCCCTGGCTGGGAACCTGTGATCGGTCCTTGTACCTGCTGCATCCAAATCAGAGCTTCTGCGGCTGAAGGATCCAACTTACCGTCTTCTTTTCCTGATGACACCAGAGTTTCAGTGCTGGGAAAGTCCATCTGAGGCCAGAGAGTGTGGACGGGGTGATGCTATGTGCAGATGCAGCCCCCAAATGCCCAGTGCTTACCACACATGCACCTGCACCAGGAGCTGGGGGGAGGACCTGAGCTGTGGGATGCAGGGAGGGCAGGTGGAAGATGGGACCCCAGGGACTGGAAGCCCAGACAACTGTCCCAGTAAGGCTGGTTAGATGCAGAAATGCTTCTAGGATGAAGCAGGCGTGTGGCAGGACACAACAGGACCCCGCAGCAGTTAGGAGGGCAGGTTTGGGGATTTCATTGGGTCCTCAAGGACCAAAGCTGTCCCTCAGGTATGCTGGTGGAAAGCAAGAGCTATCTCCTTGCAGATGATTGAACTGCTCTGGCCTGGGGAAGGATTTTACCCTGCAGGTGTGGTCCTAAGGTGGGATGGAGAATTTCTCCTCTGAGGGAGCAGTGGGAACTCAGAGGAGTAGGGGTCTGCAGAGCATGCCCATGGCAGCAGCACAGCCAGGCTGGACGTCAGACCTCTGGGACAGGCTAACCTGTCCCCAGATATTCATGTGGCTGAAGCTCTGGGCACATGTAAACTGCTAATTTAAGAGTGGGAAGAGAGTGACAAGCCCTCTTGTGCCCAAATGGGGCTGGTCCCTCCGAGGCCATCAGGAGACCGGATTTGGCTCTGCAGTAGGATGTTTTCCCTCCCTGATGGTATTACCCAGAAGTGCTTCTAGTCATCGTCCTCCAGAGCAGCACAGAGTGCCTTCCCCATCCCTCCCACTGCCCAAGGCAAGCCCCTCAACAATTTGTGCTCCAGCAGATGCAGACCACGTGGATGATGCTGATCTGCCTGGCTGGAGGGCAGCTTTCAAGTGCCACACTCTGCAAGACCTATGGAACCATCCCAGGCATCCCAGGGTCACCAGGACAGCCTGGCAGCAATGGCAGAGACGGGGAGAATGGCCAAAAGGGCGCACGAGGTAAGGAGAAGGCTGCAGGTGGGTAAAGTGTCATTTTGTGAGTATCAAGAGAAGGAAAAGGCAGTGCCAGGCACATGGTCCTGGGAAAGCAATCCATTTTCCACCAGTCCCTTTGGGGTGTTATCAGGTGGGGATGATGCTTGGAGACAGAAGGGGCTGGACAGACCGGAGGACCCCAAGGAACTTGGGGATGGAGGGTGCACAAGAGCAAAGGGTGTCACACCTGCTGGGTGGGCAGGGGTCTTTGCTGACCCACACCCCAGCACAGCAGTTTCCTTCCCAGTGCCCCATCTGAAGCTCTGTGGTGCTCGATTGCAATCACAATGACTTTTCATCCTACTTTCTAGGTCCCCCTGGCCAGGTGGAGCATGAAGGAGACATGGGGGAGACGGGAGACCCAGGAGAGCCGGGGCACCCTGGGAAGATTGGCCCCAGGGGACCCCCAGGTTCAAAGGGATTACCAGGTCCCATGGGACTCCCCGGCCCTCAGGGAGACTCTGGTGACTACAAGGCCACCCTCAAGTCTGCCTTCTCTGCTGCCAGGACCATCGGCTCCTACCCACGCCGGGACCATCCTGTCCGCTTTGACCGCATCATCACCAATGAGAAGGGCCACTATGAGAACCGGTATGGCCGCTTCAACTGCCGAGTCCCAGGCATCTACTACTTCACCTACCACGTCACCTCCAGGAGCAACCTGTGCCTCAGTGTGAAAAAGGGCCGGGGTGGCAGCAGGGGCGAGAAGGTGGTGACCTTCTGCGACTATGTGCACAGCAGCTACCAGGTCACCACGGGTGGCGTGGTCCTCAAGATGGCAGTGAATGAGTCTGTCTGGTTGGAGCCAACAGAGAAGAACTCCCTGGTGGGGATTGAAGGGTCCGACAGCATCTTCTCTGGCTTCCTGATCTTCCCTGAGGCTTAATCTGCTGACGGTGTCTCTCTGCAGCCCTTCCCCTGCTGCTGGCTGGCCCCTCCAGGGCTGGGGACTCCCCTGGAAATGACTCTTTGCTCCAGATTTGGTGCCCTAAGCCTGTTACTGCTGATCTTTCACATTAAATGACAGCTCCTTGTGCTGCTGGTTCCTTCCTGCTTAGGATTTGCCTCTTTCCCCCCAAATAATGCTCAGATACCCAGGGCATTGACTCCGCACCCCTGGGTGCAGTCTGGGCTCATTAGTATCTCATTACCACCAAGCAGAGCCAGGCAATTCATGCAGCTCCTGCTGCAGCCCACGCTGAGTATCTCCTTGCAGAGCCACCCACAGAAGGTCCCAGCCCCGGGTTAGGAAAACGCAGAGCCTGGTCTCTAGTAGGGGGGCGGGACACACAATGTAGTGGGAAATTGGGGCCACTGGGTACTGGTGGTAGATGGGGAGATGCCGGAGAAGGTGCTCTACTGGAGAGCCCTGGGGCTGGTAGGAGCCAACCTCTCAGACGTTTTGGGGGTTTTTTTGGAGTGGTGATGACAATAATAGCCACAGCAGCTTGTCAAAGCTTGTGAAAAGATGAGCCAGGTGTATGTGGGGAAGCCACAGCTTGATGCCATGATGGAAGAGGTGTGGGGCACATGGCTATCCCCTGGTGCAGGTGTGCAGCATCCAGAGCAGACCCCAGCAGAGGACTGACGTGCAAGTCCTACAGCACAGCCAAGCCCCCTTGGAGATCCAAGGACCTCCAGATGAGTAAAAGCTGAGGAGCCCAAGGATGTCCCTGACCCTGGGGTGGGTGACAATCAGGTATTGCACCTGGGTGGGGGTTTGCCTACAGCCCCCAGCCCAGCCATGGCAGGCGGTACCAAGAGGTGTGGGGTGTGAAGGCGTGAGGGTGTACACGGGGTGCTCAGGATGTAGGAGCAGGATGTTTTTGTGGGGATCTGGATTTGAAAGGGGCTAGCTGAAGGAGGCGATGATAAAAGGGGGGGGAGTAGGATATGGGCTGGCATTAGTGAAGCATCATTGCTGAGCTCTCAGGGCCTCCTTATAGGTCCAGGGCCCCACAGCTCTGGGCTGCACAGGTCTCCCTGCCCCAGCACAGGACAGTGTGTCTGGCACTGGTGCGGCCAGCTTGAAGGCTCCAGCATCTGTCCAACATGATTTGCCGGCAGGTGGCACTGGAGACTGGATCAGCCCTCACCTCACGGTCCCCGTCCCGCAGGCTGGGAGGGCAAAGCTTGCAGGGACCGGGCAGAAGTGTGAAGCTCAACTCTGCCTTGCCCAAAAGGTCTGGGAGGAGGCACCGGGCAGGATTAGTGCCGTCCCTTGCAGCCCTGTGTTAATGCTTTGTCCCTGCCACCTCGCCACTTGGTCCTTCACCCTGCAAAGTCTGTGGCTCTTGTCCGCAGGAGTGCAGCCACTTGATGTCCCCAGACCTCTACCTCCTGTCAGAAAGTCGGGGCAGAGATGTTCGATGCTGCATCCCAAAGCTCTCCCTGTGCGGGACCACTGAGCTGCTTTCAAAATGCAGCTGCAACGCTCATGCCATTTTGCAGCTGGAGATGCCGCATCCCAAATAAAACCGGGTCAGCAGGGCAGGTGGAGGAAAAGAGTAAGTATTTGACCCCCAAAACAGAGGCTGGGCAGCATACATCAGCTGAGTCTCCTGAACCCTCAGCAGGTCTGCAAGAGACATCAAAACAAGGAGCGGTTGATACACTGGAGGACAGGGCTGCCACTCAAAGAGCCTTGACAGGCTGGAGGAATGAGCTGGAAGGAACCGGCTGACATTTAACAGAGACAAATGCGAAGTCCTTCCTCCGGCACGGGATAACCCCACGCAGTAGGACAGATGAGGGGCAGGAGGAAGCTTTGCAGGATGGGATCTGGGATGCTGGTGGACAGGACAGCGAGTTGAAGCTTTCTGCCTTTCTGAGTAACTGATATAATCATTCTGAACTTTTGAAAAGCTCTTTGTCAGGACCTCTTTTGGAGCGGAGCTGTTCTTATTTTTAAAGCTAATGTCTGACCTAACGCCAGCACAAGCCAAAGGGTTTCTAGGGTCTTGGCTGTACCTGGAGAGAGTCAGAGGGCAGTGCAGGTACCAACTGCCTCTAAAGTGCAGCTCGTTGTGCTTACGGAGCCAGAAAACAGAGGTGCACAGGGCATTGCTTCCTCCCGCAGGTCTCAGCCAGCACCCAGCAATGCCACCTCAGACATTAGCTCCATGGGACGGCAGCTGTCTGCTCCCTTGAAGCTGCCACTGCACAGGCCATGGAGCAGCACATCCCTCAGGTATCCAAAATGGATGAGAAAAGGGGTCGAGGGGGACATGAGTGGCTGGGGTGGGTGGTGGCCCATGCAACGTCACCGTTCAGTTCTTCCAGGGCCGCTCAGTGTGGGTGGTGGGTTTCTGAGCCTGAAGAAAGCCCTAAAGCCCCAAGCCCCCAAAGAAAGAGGCACCACCCCAGGGCAGCTGGAGAGGACCCCCTTCTCCCAAGTTATTACAGTGCTCATTGGGGCTGGAGCCGCAATGCGGGTGCCCCCTCCCACGGGACCATCCACAGCAGGAGCCTGGACTGCTGCCCTGTGGCAGAAACCCTCTGCAAGGTCCTCAGGGGCGCTCAGGGCTACAGCAAGAAAGGAGAGCTAGGTGCGGCGCTGCCGGTCACACGTTGCCTGCCTGGTGTAGGACTGCTACAGCCCTGCTCTCAAACCTCCCTCACCCCGCACAGTGCTGCGTAATTAATTATTCCAGGCAAAACAAAGCAACCTTGGAACAACACCACCATTGACAGGAGAGCTGGAGAGAAACCTATTGCAGGATCAGGTGCAGCCTGGTGGTGAGGACACCAGACAGGGGGAAGCTCCATATTCAGTGTCTCTCAGGGAAAGGACCAATTCGCATCTTTAATTAATTCTTTACATCTCCCCCATGAGCACCTGTCACCCACCAAACTTTAACCCGACCGCGTCTGCAGCCAGTGAATCGATGTGCAGGTTTTGTTCTCACCTGGGACCTGACAGAGCCGTCCCAGGGCTCTGCCCTGCGTGCGCTGCCCTTGTGCTCGCCCACACCGGCCTGTGCGCCCTCGCACTGTGCACGCACGCACGCTCGCCCCGCTCCGCGTGCACGCTTGCCGCTCTGTGTGCACTCTCGCCGCACGCTCACCCCGCGCTGTGCGTGCGCTCTGCAGATCCGCCCCGACACGCGTCTTCTGCTCCTCTTCTCTCCCTTCTGATTTTTCTTTTTTATTTTAACGGCCCCGCAGGTGACTCTGGAGCAGCAGCACCTACTCGTGGTCAAGCCAGAGCGAAGCCGTAGAGCTTCACCGGGCGGTGCTGTGACCCTCGTCTGCGGAGTTGAGCCTCCGCCAAGGTCTGGGATGTGCCCAGACAGAGGCCACCAGATGCTCAGCAGATGCTCTGGCTGAAGTTGAGGCGGGTGGTGTTTCGAGGTGACTTCAGATGAGGAGCCTTAGGGCTGTCAGCGTTCTGCCAAGCTGCAGCTAAGCGGCCGTGGTCTCTAACCAGCTTTCGTCTCCCACTGCTGGAGGACGCACAGACGTGGTGAGCTGAGCGGGACAGAGAGCTAACCCGGAGTACAGCCATGTCACCCAGTCACCTGTCCCATCACGTACCCGATGGAGATGTCCAGTGACACCACAAAGCAGCACATGTTAAGGTCACTTTCTGGGGACTCCCTGCAACCAGGCACTGGTTTGGTCCAAAGCTTAACTGGAGCAAATCCACTGATGTGCAAAGACACTGGTAGAGACCTGTCAGGATTTTAAAATAAAATCTTCCTATTTCAAGCCATGTAGCAACAGGGATCAGCAAGAATATCACATGGAGGTTTCCCCTGCACCATCTAGCTGGGGTTTGGGGGGGTTTCTCTGGGCTGAAGCTCCAGTCCAGCCATAAGCAGGACTCTGGTGGGATCTGATGTGGTGGAGCATGCTAGGTGCCTATCATGGAAAGTGAAGCTGAGCTGGAGAGATCAAAGCTGGGTCATGCAGTTTGTCAGTAAGATTGAGCCAGGGGTGTTGGACCCATGGTCGGGTCTAACATCACTAGCAAACACCTTGACACTTGCAAAGGTGTTGATCATTTTGCTCTGAGCCTGGTCAGTACCTGCTACCCAAGGAAGAGACCTTCTTAAACCATCCTTGGCTGGACTCAGTGCTCTCTGCCAACATCGTACAGCCACAGCCACGCTGCCTGGCACATCTTCTAGAGGCCACATCGTGCAGCCTCCCACGCAAGCCTAACAGCCAGTCTCCCACATAGCTCATGACATTGCTCCTAGACGCAGGGATGCTTTTCCCCTGCCAGCAGCTCCCTCCTGAACAGCTCGTGAGTGTTTCCTTCCCTTCAGCCTCCCAGCACCAAGGCACAGTTGCTGCTGCCAAGATGGTGGCTGCTCTCCACCTTCTCCTCTGCCCTTGGGCAGGGCTGTGTAGAGAGACATTGCATTTTTTTGGTGTCCTTCCTTCCCTCCCCTTCCCCAAACTGTAATATCAAGCAGGAGGTGTATGGAAACCCCTGCACGGGTTCAGTGCTGTGCCACGATGCTGGTGTGTTCCGGGTGGAGGTGTTACTGGGGCTGTGCACCCAACTGTGCTTGCTCTGAGGGTTGCAGACACCGATGTGGACACAGCAGAACCAACCCAGGTTAGGTGGAGACTGAGGCCACCCACATCGCTTCATTGTCAGCAGGGCAGGAGCTCCCCACATGGATCCCCTGGGCCTACAGGCTCCACTGGAGGGTGGGACTGGTTGCAACCTCAGTGGGACTCATGTAGAGTTTGGTACAGCTGGAACCAGTCTGAGACAGGGAAGGGAGTTCAGACAACACCTCCTATCCCAAATCTAACCTCAGGGCTTCCGCTAAGCCCGTTTCCCCCATCCTCACTCAGGCTTGGATTTGAATTTGAAGGGGAAGGAGCAACTGCTTCTTTTGCCTGGAGCAGCACAGGCTGGCTTGTCTCCCACCGTGAGCTGCACAGGGAATTCCTGCTTCTCCCGGCCCCTCTGCAGGGACTGGGAGCGGTGGAGCCTCTGCTCTGGGCTGGCCACCAAGGGGTTAAGTCCCAGCCCTTTTTTTTCTGCTCTGCCTCCTTATGAGGAACAGCCTTTGCGGGGCTGCAGAAAGGCTCTTTCTTTCCCCAGCAGATCTCTGGGAATGAAAAGTCTGTGTTCCAGATATTAAATTACTCATAAAATAGTTGGCCTGTCCCCGAGGCGGCTCCGCAACCCCCCCAGCCCCCGCCGCCTGCTCTGACGGGCTGCTGATGTGCATCTGCATGTCACCTCCTGCTACAAGGTCAATCTCTCCAATTTAAAGCAGCAACGTTGGAAAGCAAACCAGATTTCAGCCGGAATTAGCTTCAAATGGAGCATTCAGGGGACTCGTGCTGGGAAGGGAGTGCAGGAGGGGAAGGACCAGCAGAGCCGGGTGGTGGGGTGGTGTGATCCTGCTGTGGCAGCACCCCGTGTCGGGGCACCCCACGCAGCCCCGGGGCTGGGTGGAGGAGGTAGGGATGCTGCCAGGGGAGAGGATGCTCGGGCATCCCTAACCCTGTGGCGCGGGGCGCGTGTGGGCAGGGGGATGGGAAGGGCTCAATGCCTCACCCCTTTGCAGCTTTTGCAGCCCCGGCCCGTGGTCCTGGGTGGCAGAGAGCCGCTTCACCCCCATGGGAGGCCGCTTGGACCAGGGCGGCCATTGCTGACCTATAATCCAGCGCGGGTGCGAGGCGGGGTGGCAGGGCCGAGGTTTCCATGGGGATGTGCGGGGATGGGGAGCCTGGCCAGCGTTCAGCTCCAGGCACAGCTCGCCTCGACGACGTCGGGCTCAGCTCTTTCCGCTCCGCTTCCCACTGCCTCCCGCCCTCCCGCTGCCCAGCGCCTGTCTGCAGCACAGCAGCATCTCCCCCCCCTCCATCCTCCGCCCGTGCGCGGAGCAGCAGCAGAAGGGGATGCAGGAGAGCCTGGTGGGAGCGCGACTTGGTCCTGCTTGTCCCAGGGCATGTCCTTAACCCCTTGGGGGATGCATCTCAATGAGGTCGGGTTTGGCCCCCTCACCCTGTACGCGCGGGCTCGCCCCTGGTCCCGGAGCGGTGAGACCGGGTGGCGTGCTGGGGACCCCCTCTGCCATGGCTGTTGGCGAAACCCCCAAACCAGCATTGGCGATGTGACAACGCGGGTCTGGGAGAGCCCCACATAGCCCTGCTCTCCTCTGCGGAGGTTTTCTGCGTTTCACAAGAAAAAGGAAAGGCAGACCTTTTGGATTTTTTCTTCCACTGCTGACTCCTGGGAGCATCTGGGGACAAGTAGGTGGTCCCCCCCGAAATGCCTCAGTTTCCCCACAGGAAGGAACAGATCCTGCTGTGCCCATACCTTGTCCTACCAGCCTGGCTGGAGAGGTCTGTGGGTTTCAGCCCTCGCTTTGCAGCACACGCCAGGAAGATGAGCCGTGATCTCAGCCTGTGTGAGGCTGTGAGACAAGCCCCGAGCCCTGTCCTTGTCACATATGTAGCCATGTGCCTCGCATGACGCGAGTCGGGGGCTCGTGTGAATTAATACACAGGGCACGTAGCAGGCGTACGCACCAAATGCAAACCACACCAGCACCACGCAAGACACAACACACTTTCAGCATGCAGCACGAGAGCCATGTGCGAGCCGGCTGGGCAGTCAGTACCGGCGTGGAAGAGTCCAGGATTGCTCTTGACAGCCTCTCGCTGCCCTAAATCCCTCAAAGGGGAAAAAAAAAAAAACCCAAAAAAAATAACAAGTAAGACAGCTAGGAGCCCACAGCACGGCGAGAGCGGCCATGTGCAGCCTCGCGAGGGCTCCTGCGCCGCAGAAGGGTCCCCGGGGAAACGCGTGCAACGCGCACGGACACACACATACCTGAAATACCCATCTGGTTTTTGAACGGGGATTATCTGCGAGTCTGCAGTCCTGGCTGACTCGGAAAGAGCCGGGGCTGGAGCCCTAGGGTGAGGGCTCGGAAAGCAGCCCCCAAAGGCTGAATGCTGCTGCCCAGTGCTCCCTTCTGTTCCCATTATGTGCCAGGAGAGCTTTTGTCTGGGGATGCTGGCATGTGCGGTCACCAAGGAGACGGGAACAGCAGCGGGTCATCAGCGGCACTTCCAGACAAGCCGGGAGGGAGCCGGACAGCCCTGCACATCCCCAAGCCTGGTCCTGCCAGCAGCGCTGGGCTGGAGATGCACACCCACCGTGGGCTCCACAACCCGGTGTCCTCCACTGTGCGAGGTGACCCTGTGTCATGGATCCAACCCGGCAGCCTGGGGAGGCCCATCCTGTTCAGCTCAGGATGTCCCAGGAACAAGAGGGTTTTGCGCAGAGTTTTGGCTCCTGGAGACCCCCCGAGCTAACAGTACCAAACACCAGCAGTGGGAAGCCTTCAGCATCCACCAAGACCTGGACTCTGCTTGAGACCTGAGCTCTGCCTGGCTCTGGGTGGTGCCACCGGTGCCACCAGCTGCCTGTGGTGGAGCACGGTCCCTCCAGATGTAGGGGGAGAGCGTGGTCCCCTCTGGGTGCAGTGCTGGGTGCCCCCTCCCCACGCTGGGTGCTGGCCCTGCGCATAGAAGAGCCTCCCTGGAGAAAGGCATGGATCAGCTGTCCCTCCCCAGCCCAGGATGGTCTCCTCCTGGTTCTCTCTTTCTAACACCGTGTGGATCCACCACAACTGCTCCAACTCTGCTCAGAATGAGGGCTTTGGTCCTTCGGTCTCCACCTCCACCATGCTTTGTCCCTCAGGCTTGCTGAAAAGCAAGTCCTAAGAGCTCAAGTTATAGGCCAAAGAGTGTTTTGCTAACAGCATTTCATGCCTATTTTGTTTTGATTCAGAGGAGGGCCTGCGTCCTCACTGTGCAGAGAAAGAGGGAAAGAAAAGCCTTTTTGAAGGAGAAACAAATGCCGGGGGAGTTTGTGAAATGGTGTAGCACCCTTCTGCCTTCACAGCCCCAACACGCAGCCACCAACGATTGCCTCAAAAGGCAATGGAGGCAGATGCTCCTGTCATTTGCCAGGCTGGGACCTCAGGGGAAGATGCAGAGCAAGAGTGAGAATGGAAAGGTGGGTTGGGAGTTATCCAGGGGGCTTGTCCTCCGCCTTCAGGCAGACTTCCTCGTCATCCTGTGGCTCCCATCAGGGTTTTCTGTGGTTCATTCTCCGTTTTCAGTCTTTCCCCCCCTTATTTTTCCCCCTAGTAAAATGGAACATCAGATGTGGCTGAATATTGTGCCTTCATAACCCCAAGGACCTCTGCTAGAGCATCTGAGCACCCTGAGCCCAGGCAGACAGAAGCATCACCCATTTATTATTAACACATTTTGGTTTCTGATTCTGGATGCACTGCATTTAATTTTTAAAGGCAGCTTGTGTTGTTCTGGGCTTTGCTCATTTTTTTCCTACCAGCATTAAAATGTGGGTGCTGTCAAATAACCACCGTTTCCCTGAGTTGCATTTCTAATTTAGCGTCCAAGTTTTTTCCTTGACCATGGTTTTGCTGCAACACCGCTTATGTCTAGGAGCACTCAGAGGGACTGAAGTATCACAGGTGACAGGCAGTGTCCCCCCAGGTTTCCTCTAGCAATTTTCAGCTCTGGAAGATCAACCTCCAGCCCAACGAGCCAGGTTCAGCTGCAGGTCTGGCTGCTCGCAGTGTGGCACAACTACTTGGCACAACTTCTCGGCACAGCCTGTGAGCTTCAGGGGAGGTTACAGCTGCTCTGCCTCTGTACAGGACCACCAAAGCGCCCTCCTTCATCCTCACTTCTGGTCTCAAAGTCTCACCGTCAGCATGGTCCTCAAGCCCTGTGCTGGTTTGAGCTACACAAGACTAATTTCTCTTCTAATACTTGGGAAAACTGCACTTTTAGAAGACTCCAGTGTCTGAATTTGTGAAAATATTTACTTTACAGCCAGCTATGTTGTGTGGGTCTCAAGGTCTCAGTGTTTTCGAGCTTGCCAGGTGCAGGGATGAGGAGGAGCGAGAGCCGGGCACTTGACCCACGCTGGCCAACAGGATTATTTCATACCATCAACGTCACATTCACTGTAAATTAGAAAGTTTGCTGCGAAGTTCTCTCTCTCCCTCGATGGCTGCCATCCTGAGAACTTCGTGCCCTGGTGCCGGACCCCTGAGGCCTTCCCTTCCTCCTGAAGCCGTAGCGCTCGCAGTGTCCGACATTTGCTGACCACTGCTGGGAGTGCACAGCTTCCAACTGATAGAATTGGCCGAGTATAATCTGTGCATATTCTGTATTGGTGTCAGGATCAATATCGGTTCTTTAGTGCTGTTAATGTTCATTATCTATTCTTATTCTATTAAATCTGTTGATACTTCAGCTCCCGGGTTTCCTTGTTCTTTCCCGATTCCCTTTCCCAGGTGGGGAGGGCTCATCGGGTGATAGAATGATTGTCTAAATGACAACAAATTGTTATGGGACTCTCAAACCATAACAAGCCCTCACACCCTGATGCATCTGCAGGCACATCCCTCCTGCATGCCCTGTTTGCCAAGTCAAGGTGAGCTGCTGCAGGAGATAGGCTGTGCAAAAAGGGGTGGTCAGTGGTCCCTTTTGCCCTGGGACAATATCCATCACCTGTTGGCAGCTCATGGTCCAGCAACGTGGATCCTCTCGTGTGTAGCAAGTAGTCAGAAATTGCACTGAAACCCTGTAGTGGAGACATTAATGATTAACCTCTTCAGTGTGTGCTTTCCAAAGTGGATTTTCCAGTGTCTGGTAAGGTATTGAAGCTCTTGCCGACACCTTTATACAATTTGGTTAAACAGTGAGCAACCCAGGCTGTTAGTGAGTCCCAGCCAGCCCCGTCCCCCGCTGCCGGGACCGCGCAAGCTCGGAGGACACCTTAGCTGGGGCGAGACGCCCCTGCAAGCATCCTCAGAGCCACCTTCCGTGGTGCGCGGTCACTTCCCCTCTGGCTGCCTCAAACGTTTGCCTGCGAGACACAGTGCATGCGCTACACTTGTACTGGAAATTTTCCCGGGGCTGACATATATGTCGTATAACTGCCTTTGAGCAGCTGGCAAGCAAACAAGGGGACGTGTCGGAACACGGGCCAGAGCGAGAAGGGCGATAGGTATGCTTCTGCGTTCCTCCATTTCCAGCCCAGGCGTATGCTTCGGGGCCCTGTTGTTTGCCCTGAAAATCCGAGACAAGGCGCAGGGGCAAGCGCACGTTTCGGGGTGGACTGTTTGACATCTCGGGGCTGCTGAGGCTATTGTGCCGCTTGTTTTTGCTTCCCTCTCAACTGAGGACTGTCTGCTGCAATACAAAGGGCAAAATGCCACAGCGGGAGACGGCCGTGCTCGAGCCAGGAAAACCCAGCCGACATTTTCCTCCTTCCCTGGCTTTACCACTAGATGTCATAGGAAAAGCAACATTGCCAGCCCTGTTCGGCTCTCCGGGATGGGATTTTGGGGGGCTAGCAGGTCCTCCTCCCGCCGCCGGACACGCAGCATCTTCCCAGCCTCCGCCTCGGTGGCCCTTGCAGGGCTTTGTCTGTCTGCAGAGCCCCTGGAAAAACCATCGCCGGGGATTCAGGGTTCAATGGACATTGAAATGCAACTGAAACCTTTTTTCCCAGCGCCTGGCTAAGCCGCCCGCTCGGACCCTCCCAGGAGGGAGCCGCACGTCACCCTTTCTCAAAGGGGCGACGCTGTCACGCCGGGACCCGCGGCACCTACAGCAATATGGTCCCCTCAAACAAGTCGGACAAACAAGGCCTTTATAGGCACTTTCTTTTCTTCTGGAGTGGAAAGGAGAGAAGCCGGGGGAGAACTCGGGGGCGTCCCACCGCAGCGGAGCAGCACACAAAGGCTTGCAATGAAAGGGGCGCCAGCAAATCCTCTTAGGGGCTTCGCTGTGTGCACATTCATATCCCGGCCCCATCTGCCGGGGGGGATCCCCGGGAGCGGGGAGGGGGAGAGGGGCTCTCCCTGCCCCGCGCCGCCAAAGCAAGCAAAGCGCATTCAGGGAGTGAGAAAGGGATGAAAAGGAAGAAAGGCCGTGCCACGCCGGTGCAGAGCCTGGCGGTAAATGCAGCGCTGCAGACGCCGTGGGGAGGGGGTCTCGTTTATGGGGGAAAGGGGGAGGCAGCTTTGGCGGGGGCTGCGTGAGTGCCGGCCCCCTCCTTGGCCCCCAGGGATGAGACGGGAATGGGGACGGAGTCTTCCCCGGGGAGCGAGGTGGATGTGGGCAGAGCCTGGTGCCTCTGGGCGTAAGACTGATGTTGGCTCCCCAGGCACAGAGCAACACCATCCATGGCACCTGGACTGGTGGGAACTGGTGGGTGTGCAGGAGGCTGGAGGTGTCCTGGCCCTCTTGGGAAGCCGGTGAGCTCATGATGGTGCTGGATCCCACATGAGCTGAGCCGTGCTGGGGCATCGCAGCCATGCTGGGGCATCGCAGCCCTGCTGCACAACTCCTGGGACATTAGGGAGCCTCGTGGGGCTCTGGGCAGGCTCACGGGCAGCCAGCATCACAGAGACCTCAGAAGCCAGATTGATGGCATGCTTCATGTGGATGAGGCCAGAAGAACATGATCCTATCTGCCATCCTACCATCAGAGTGAGCGCAGCTGCCTGTCACTTCTTCGAAGCCAGCGCTTCCCGGGACCAGAGGAACCGTGTGTGGGACCACAGCAGCTTCCCAGAGCCTGGAGCCAGGCACCCAGGCAGGGGAAGGAGATCCCCGTGTCTGTCAAGGAAGCGCTTTAGTTCACTGGGGCTTTCAGCTCTTACGGAGACCAAGCAAAGCTAACAGGACTTGACTTTCTTCCCAAAACAAGGGAAAACCAGGGGTACTTTTAGTCTGGTCTGGAAAGACCATCTGTCCCTCCCTATAAGCAGACGATGAAGGTGACATTGATACCACTTCTAGGTGCTGCAGGACAGCAAATGTCCTGTCTCCTATGGGTTTGCACTCATTGGACCTCTTCTTTTTCCTGCCTGTCCCGCAGCCACAATTCTCTTTGCATTGTGCATTGGTGACTACAGGAACGTATCCAAACTGAGTCAGTCTACATCAGGGGTTTGCTCTCTGCTTCCCCAGGCTCAGAGCAGCCGCTCCGCAGTACTCGGACATGGGTGAGCACATCAGGAAGGTTAGGCCAGTGTGGGTGCTTTTGGAAAGCCCACCCAAAGGAGCTGGGAGCCCTGCCTAGGCTTGGACACAGCAGGGAACGCAGCCCAAGAGACCTAAGCCCAGTCTAAGTCTTCAGCTTCTCTTGCGGAGGACTAATGAGCTTGTCTAGTGATGCCAGTGACTTGCACATACTGCAGCAGTATGGAGAGAGTGGGGAAGACGTGATGTTCTCTCTCGTATGGGCTGAGGATTTAATTACTGCAGCTAAGGCAGCTTGTGTCTCTTTCTAGCCTGGCGCCAGTCCAGTCCAGGGAGTGGTCCTTCCTCTCTGGTGGCCTGGAGCCAGTGCTCCAGGAGCCCTTCCAATTCTTCTGTGATGTGGTTGGGTCATGCACTGGGAGAACATCTCTTTCCTGCAGCTGGGTGGGGATGTCAGAGAAGGAGGACAAAGTGCTGGAGAAGCAGAGAGGATCAGGGTGCCCCAGGCTGCGTTAGGTCTCTTTGGGAGGTAGTGGAGCAGAGAGACATGAGCAGGAGTGGGGTTGAGGTTGGGATGTGGCTGCTTTGGGAAGTCTTGTCAAGGTCCTTGCGGCTTTCAAGCATGTGACCGAGGAAAGCGTGCAGGGGTAAAGAGGTGGCAGCTCCTTCCCACCTGGGGAGTTCCAAAGCCCTGTGCTCAGAGGAGGATAGCAATAGGTATGTCCATTATCTGGAGGATGCTGTTCTCTACTGCATGCAGAAATGACTCATGAGCAGGTTGGGTAACTCCTAGTGCCAAGCTGGTGATGAAGGTCAGACAGTCTGTGCATGGGTCTCCGGGGTGAGACAGTGCGAGACACAAACAGCGACAGACTGAAGGAGATAAGGAAGATGAAGGATAAACAGCCTCTCTGGAGGGCACCACATGCCACCCACACCAGTCCGATGAGTGATGCTGACGCAAAGGGCTGCACAACACATCACCTGAGCTTGTAGTGTGATTTCTAAGACCCTGGGGACTACCTATGCATCCATCCAGCTAGCCAGCTCATTCACCGGCACAGGCAGGTCCATTCAAATTGTGGAAGGAAAGGTCTGTGAGAAAGACTCACAGGTAGGCTCAATTTAGCTGCTGAACATGACCATCAGATAACTTTGAGCTGTGGCTGGCCTGGATGCGTTTGGAAGAGCCAGCTGGAGCAGTTCTTCCACAGGCAGGAGAACAAGTTGTGTTTGTCCCGCCTGGCTATTCCAAAAATTGTGTGAGGCGCGTGGGAGTAAGGAGGGGTACAAGAACATCATTGGTGACTCTCTGCTGGGAATCCAGCGCCAGTGCAATGGGACCAGTGCAGTGAAGTAAGTGAAGTCAGAGAGCAAAACCCTCAGCTTGTGCACAGTGCCTCCTCCCCACGCACCGAACACGACCTGTGGAAGATGTCCACCTGTCTCTTTGCAGTCCATCAACCCTGAGAGCTCTTCTACGCCACAACCCATCACAGGAGGAGGTGTCAGCCCTCCTTTCCACTTCAGGGCTGGGGGTGCTGTCTGAATGCATGACAACACCCCTCATCTGAAGGAAGAGGCTAGAGCCACCAGGCTTGCTCCCCCACCATTGCTGTCACAGAAAGGAGCTGACTTAGCCCCAGGCAGTTCCTCTTGCCCCAGCTAAACCTGCCCCATGAAATGCAACCAACATGCTCATGAAAAGTGCTGTCAGGGACTTGTGTTCCAATGCGTGTAGGTGCCTACCTGCATCATGCCCTCAGCTTCCAAGGCTGTACCTATGGTCCCAGACCTCCTTTCTCCCTACAGGTGGCCCAAAAGCCTGTAAAGCTGAGAGACACACAAGCTGTTTCACTTCAGCTCAACTCGCTTAACTTCCCATGCATTTCACTCCCCCTGCAGAGGAGCCTGTCTTCTGGCAGTGGAAGAGTGCTTCCCCAGTCCTACAGCACAGCACCTCCTCGCCGAGAGGTGGCTTTGCTGCTTCTCCCCCTGCCATGCAGACACCCCCTTCTGCTCTCCCCCATGGACAGATGTGCAGACAGGGGTGTGCTACGACCGATGCGTTCAACCACAACAGGGTCACTAAGAGCTGCAGACAGAGAAAGGAAGTGTTTTCTCTTTTCCAGTCCTCAGCAAAGATGAGAGAGACCTAGCAGATAAATGTCCGTGGAACCAGGAGTCCTGGGGGATGAGCAGGGAGGGAAAGACTCCACCACCTCTGCTGCCCTCTGAGTCCTTTGCATGCCCATGGCTCTGCTGAAGCTCGGGCAGGTTATGTGAGTGGAGAACCGTACTGATGGACTGAGGAGGACTGAGCTCTGGGTATCACACAGCTGCCATTTAAGTGCCAACAAGTGGCTTTAGAGCTCTCTGTGTACACACACCACAGCACCCAGCTCTGATGTTAATGAGCTGCTGGGCTGCACTAACACCCTTGAGGGTCAGACAGAGAGCTCATGAGAGTTCAAGACAGGTCAGCATTGACCACCCCACAGCTCTACACTCCTTCTCCTGCCCCACTGCTGCCATCCAGCCCTTGGGCTTCCCTCTGTACTTACAACCACTTCTCCTGATCCCCTGGCCAGTACAGGAGAATCTTTCTCCACCCACCTACTGAGCCTGCACTTGACTAAATTCAAGAACATTCAGGCAGTAACATCTCCAGACCATCCTGACCTGTTGATTTGCATGGTGCTTAGCCTCACTCTCAGGCGGGAGCTCTCCTTTGAGGTCCAGAGCTGCTGGAGATCACTAAACACAAGGGAAAATTTGCATTTCCTCAAGATTTAGGCTCAAAATGAGGAAGCCAGCTCTACAGGGAGCAGCTGCACCATCCTGGGAGCTCACAAATGCCAACACTTGTCACCACTGCCCAGGGCCAGGTTCATGTGAAGGTGCTGACTGCCTGCTGGACCAGATGGGGAAAAGCATTGATCAGGGAGGGAACGCTGAAAAAAGCAGAAGAGGAATGCGTGGACGTGGCCCTACTTCACTGTGTCTGCCCATTTATACCTCCAATGATCTACCACCCTTGTCCCCTTTGCCACTGCCTCCTCAGCAGGGAGGACTTGTGATGCCCCATGAAATGCAACCAACATGCTCATGAAAAGTGCTGTCAGGGACTTGTGTTCCAATGCGTGTAGGTGCCTACCTGCATCATGCCCTCAGCTTCCAAGGAAGCCTCCTCATAGCCGAGCTGCAGGACCGAGTACTTCACTGGAGCTCAACTCCTGAAGAACATGTTGATGAGATGCAGGAGTGCCTGAGGCACAGTGGACTGGTGCTCTATGCACCAGGAGACCCCTACTGAGAAGGGCAGAGTTAGGTGCTTCAGAGCGAGATACAGTTTTTGGCACAATCCATTGTCAAGGGAAGTTTCCTGCCCATCAGCCAAGGTAGGAGCCCTGAACACATGGGAAAAAAAGTTCAACGATCATCAAGACTCAGGGTTGGGTTTTTTTTTTTTGCCTATGGTGGAAGGCAGCACATGTGGGGGTTTTTTACTTTGCGTTATTCTGAAGAGAGCACTTTGAGTATCTTCAGCCTCCACCGAACACAGACACGCTTCTGTAGATCCTGCAGAGCTCATATCCCGTGACAACAAACTCTCTGGGCAATCACACAGGGTGTGAAAGTATATCCCTGACGAAAAGGATCTCAGATTGCATTAGAAGGCCTCCAAACGTCCCCTCCTGGAGGCCAGCAAAGCAGCAAAGCTTCACTCTAGGAGAGTGAAAAATGCTGCTGACTTTTTGCTGGGTTTGATTCCAGCAGGACGTGGGAGGCTGAGCAAGGGACGGCGTGCCAGGTGATGTGCTGGCTGACACACGGGCGGCAGGCACCGCTTCCCCCGGGCAGGACCCGAGCAGGGCGCCGAACGCTGCGCCAGCTGATGACCGCCAAGTGCCTGATGTTTTCCGACAGCCCCCCCTTGCTCCCCTGGTTGTTGCAGGCAGTCTCTGGCTCGCCCTTCACTCTCGCAGCCTCGTTTCTTGCAGTCGCACGTATTTCTCGTCCTGGCTCTCCTCCCCTTCCTCCTCCAGGCCTGGATCTGCTGGGAGGAGCAGCTCCTTCCCCGAGCCCCCGAACGGCCGGTGGGCTGTGCTCCTGCAAGCAAGCTCTGGGGTCTTTCGGCTGCTGAGTGATGCTCTCCTTCCACTCAGGCATGGGTGCAGAGCTGGGGTGACGAGAGACAGGACCCGCCAACCTGCCTGATGCCGGACCGGAGCCCCGAGCAGGGGCTGGGAGGGTTGCAGTTGCAATCCCACTGGTTTCCACGCTACGTTCAAGCCGGACTCGCGGCAGCTCCTGGAGACTTCTGGCACCGGCCAACTCCCTCTTGGCAGCGCTCCTTCCCGCTCCGGGGCTGTGCTGTTTGCTTATCTAGTGCCGTGATTTAACACAGACGCAGGAACTCACACACTCTCTCCCAGTCTCCTTCAAATTACTTTATTGCTTCCTGTCAACCGGCCGAGCATATCCTGTTAATATACAATCCCCAACAAGCAGTTTTCACAGCATAATCCCCCTTCGTCAGATAAGACAGCTCACCTCCCGAAGGACGCCTGGTTCTGTCGGTTAGGCACCTAAGGGTGCGGGATGCCAGCACTGGGCGGGTATTTTCTAGAACGGTTGGGCTGCTGTCGTTATTTTTAAAGATAAAGCCCAGTGCTGCAAGAGACACTGGCTGTCTGCCAGCTTCGTGTAACTTCCAGGGCTCCGTCCACTGGTGACCTCTCTCCGCCGATGCCAAGTGCTCTCCCGTGCTGCGACGGCACAGAGGGTGCTGCCGCTGGAGCCTTTCTCCCGGCTCTGGTATCCCTGCTGCCCGGGGCGATGCCCCACTGGAGGTAAACGTCCTTATTCACCTGCAGCAGTGGGTCAGCAATAGCCTCAGGAGCCGTGAGAGTAGCTGTTCCCTTTCCTGCCGCAAACCCAACTTCTGGGTCCCAGAGAAGGTCAGCTCATCAGATACACTTAAATCCTCGAGGTGGTGGTGGGAACCCACGCGGGAGCTCTGGTCCAGCCTCGCTTGCAGCAGCACTGTCATCAACACTAGATCATGGCCAAGTCCTGGAAACCCTCCAGGGGATTTCCTGCAACCCCAGGTTTCCTTATATGGCTGCAGCCCTTGAGCGAGTCTCAGAGCTGATGGTGTCCTACCATCTGCCCTGAGGACTGCGGTGCTCTAAGCATTACTTGGTGATGTCCAGCCAGCAGGATATCTGCCAAAGGTGATTGTTTAGAGGGCACCAGCTGTGTTTTTCCTACATGTTTCTTGATCCTCCATCCCCCGTGTTTGGGTCCTATGCTAAGACATCCCTGTGTCCTGATATTGCATTTGTAGGACATCCACACTGCTTTGCCCCATCTGGTCTTCTTCATCCTCCTCATGGGTTTTCTTCCTAACCTTAATGTCCAGCTGATGTGCCAGCTGAGCCTGTGTCCACGGCGTAAGACTGAGGAGGTCCCTTTCAGAAAATACCCTTGTGCTTTTTTGATTCTGTGATCTGGAAGTGTCCTGACGATCAGGTCACCGCAAAGCCCAGCGTGTCGTATTTGCATTCCCCTTGCCTGTGCATCCCCTCTGTCCTTGTGCCTGGTGGTGCCAGGTCCTGCTGCTCCTGGGCCGCCTGCTCTGCGCAGAGGCAAACAGGCAGCGCTGCTGCGGTGTGGAGAGGACAGATGGAGATTGCTGGGCACTCCGCTACTGAGGGACAGAGCACAGTGCTATCGAATGTGGGCTCAGCTGGGCTTTTGGGTAGCTCCAAAGGCAAACAAAGTGGGCAGATGATAGATTTGGCTTCAAGGCTAGCCCTGAAGCTGTTCCTCTGCAGCACTGCAGGCACTGGTTGATGACCAAGTGAGGTACGTAGCTCAAGCCCAGAGAGCGTCTCTTCTCCCCAGGGAGCAGATCCCTGTGCTAAACCTCCCTAATCCACTATATCTTCTGTGGCCATTTCTTCAGCAAGTTATGGTATTTCAGGTCTCTGGAGGCTGTTCCCAGTAGGTCCCTTGTTGTGCTCTGCAAGCTAAAAGCCACTGTTTATATTTGTTCCAAGCATGCCCCTTGTCATCAGACTCCTCCGTTGGCCTGAGGACAGGCAACATATGTAGCCACATAATGCAGCTGTGGCATGACATACGGCCATATTTTTGTGGTTGTATTTCCCCGTTTTTTATTGATCCTGCCCCTAGGATAGTGTCTTTGTCTGAAGTTGTTCCTCGAAGTTGAGGACAATCTTGGTGTTGGCTGTTGGTTTTACTAGCAGCTGGATCTGCCCTCAAGTACTTGTGATTCTCTCTACACTTAACACCTCATTAGCTGGAACATCCACTTACAGAGCACAGTTTTGCTATTCTGAAAAGAAGGGAAATCCTGTTTGACTCAAGAGCAACACAGATCACTTAACTCAGAGACATCTGAACAGCCGGTCCTGGAAATTGACTCCAAATTAAAAAACAGTTGTGAAGAAGAATCTGTCCTTCCAGGTAAATCAGGGGCTGATTTATTGCCTCTCTAGTGTGCCTGCTGAGCAATGTATGCAGCACAGGGCCAGACTGACACATCCCTGCCTCCCATATCCCAATGCTGGAGGCCTCTGATTGCTGTACCTCCAGGGGATGGAGCACCCATGGTCCCCTTAGGGCTGTCTGCTGCTCCCCTCCTTCAGCTCCCTTGCTCCAGCGCCCTGCACTAAGTCTCCTGCCAAAGTCCCCAGCCCAGCACTGATGCAGCACCTTTGGCTCTTGGCAATCCCAGCGCTCCAGACAGAACAATGGGCATCTCAAGAGAGGAAAAAGCAAAGAGTTTTTTTAATTAAAACCAAATTAAAGACCACTGTGATCGCAGCCTGGAGGTGAGTAAAGGGGATATGGCAGCCTTCGTCCCAGGAGCTGAGCTTGGTGTGAAGGGGGCTGGCAGCTGGTCAGCCAGGATGTGCTGGGGGTCCTCATCCACGCACCAGTGCCAAGGAGCATCTGCAGTACCACAGTCCAGAGGTAGCCTGTGGGGCAAACCTCCAGCATCCACGACAGCTCCCGTGCGCCCAGGAAGGGTTTCAATGGCAGGGAGGAGACAGGCTGGGGGCTGCGTGAGCCCAGAAAGACCTGTGTTGAAGACTTCCCAACTAATTTCATTTCCATGGGTTTCCCTGTGATATCCCATGTGATATCCCTTATTCCGGGATATCTCTTCCAAGAACTTGTCCAGTCTCCACTCGAATCCCCGTGAGTTTTGTGTGTCCACAGCTCTGCTGAGGACCTCCACAGTTCATCTCCCATCCATGTGAAGAATCACCTCCTTTACACCTGAACTCCAATCTTTTTGAACCTGGCCCTGAACCTCACACAAGTTTCATTCGACGGCCTCAACTCGTTTATGGGAAACGACAGAGAGCAGCCGGCTTGCTGCTGGGCATGTGAAGTTATGGTTGCTTTCCCCACGCGCATTCCTTATCCTCTGTCACCTTCCTGCTCGTCCCTATTCTTGCCACTTCTGGGTCTGCTGAAGAGATCCTGCAGGACTGACTGGTGACCTCCCTCTGCATACAGTGCCGGCTGCTTACTCCTCTCTGCTACCGTCTCTTAAGCAATCAGAAAGACAAGGAAATTCCCTTGTACCCCCTGGCTGCTTGCTTTCCTTAAAAAGCTTTTGGCAAGGGATTTGATGGAAATCCTTTGGAAACCCCAGCAGATGACATGAACAGATTGCGCTGATCCGCGTGTGTTTGGCCGCTCTGAAGGGCTCTGAGGGGTTGCGGAGCAGAACTCCCCATTTGCAGAAGCCCCATGGACTCTCCCCTAGCAGACCGCACTTACCCAGGAGTCTTTAACTCTGTCCACTAATACACCCTCTGCTTTGTAGAAGCAGCCTCAGGCTGCAGCTCTGCAGTTCTCTGTGTCTTCCTGGGGCTTTTCATACAGCCTGGTGTCCCGTTGGCCACCACAGCACCCGTGTGTCTACACGGTCCCCTCCTGGTGCCAGGAAAGGGTGGCAAGGGGCTTAGCCCTCACGCTGTGGCAGTGCAGGAACACGGACACCTCCTGTGGGTGCAGGAGGAATCAGCAGTCCCAGGTTCTCATGAAAGTCCCCTGAAGAAGCACTGGAGAAGTTCCTTGGAGACCAGCCAGGATGTTGATGCTAACGGGTTGAGAGTGTCCCCGTAGCTGCAAGGACCAAGTCTTGCACCGAAAAATGCACAGATGCCACCATCGGCCATGCTGAAGGTCTCGATGAACGGTTGCAACCATGACCTTTCTGACCGCTGCACTCCCCCGTGCTTGGTGTGATGGCGGGGACCTGAGCGACAGCCTCTCTACCAGCTCCGCTTCGCCCCGGCCGTGCCGTGGCAGCGTGTCAAGGGGATGGGACTCACCTGAGCGCTTTTTGGCTGGCAGGTCCCTCGTGTCGCCAGGGCAGCGACCCAAAGAGCAGATGGACGTGCTGTTGCAGGGGCAGCCGCGCTCTGTCCGTCTTGGCTAATTGGGCAGCGTTTCCTCCCGCTCCCTGCCAGACCCGTGTCCCGCTGGCAGACAAACACAGAGCAGCTCTCTGCCCCTGCACTCCTCAAGCCTCCTCTCCCTCTGCCCAGCCCCCACAATGACCCCCCACACACCATTCCCGCTCAACGTTTTCAGTGCGAGCCCCTGCTCCTCCTTCCTCGAAGACGTGCTCTGCCTGCCCACCACCTCCACGCTGCCCGTGCATCGTTAGCGCCGCCCGTGCATCGTTAGCGCCGCCCTGTCCCATCCCGCCGCTCTCCTGCCCCCGCGCCCTCTGCGCTTCCCCGGGGCGCGCGCCCCCCGTTCCTCACCCGGCTGTCCCCAGGCAGGCGGGGATAACTCAGCGCTAGAGCTTATTACTTTGATGAATCTTTAATAAAAATAAAGAAAAAGAAGCAAGTAAGTAAATACCGGCATGAAGAGCTCGTGCACGCGTTTGCCAGCACCCAGCAGTGCTCTCGCCTGGCAGGGCTTGTTCCAGCTCAGTCACGTTTTAGCCAAAACCTTAACGGAGTGGATGTCCCCACACCCAAAGAGAAAATGTGAAATGCCGATCATACGACACGCGGCACCGTTCCCACCGACTCCTGACCTTTTATCTCCAGACCTTGGAGGGTTTTTGCCCGCACTCCCACTCCGCATTTCCCTTAGCTTGCTCCTCTTTGGAAAGACCCAGACAACCTGTCTCTTTTCCATCCTTCTGCTGCGGAAGGAGATGCGGTTGCCTCCTTCATGTTGGCCTTTTTATAGTAATCACCTCTTAGAAGGAAAGAGCAATTTCACATCGTGCCGTTGCCTTTGATCCTGTATTTGCCTTCTCGTAAACCTGTGCCATCTCAGGGCACTGGAGGATTTTTCTCACGAGTGCTTTGAACGTAACACATAATGTTGCATTTTTTCAGTGTTCATAAGCATTTGCAAAACTATTTTTAACATGACCGATGACAAAAACCAGGATGTTTTCTCCCCAGTTCCCTATGAAATGCCATTTCGGCATTCTCAATTTCAAGGATGCCACCTTGTGATTTTATAGTATTAAATAGAGACCTGAGTTTGACTTTTCAGCTTTTCTAGCTTCCTTTGAACAACTTTAAAACTATTTTCAAGAAGAATTCTGGACTGGGGACGCCCTGCCACAAAATAGCTTGGGTTACATCCTTTTCTTTTACAAATCTTTACAAATTACAGCAATTAAATTGTGCGTCCTTTTATGTCACTACCTCTGTCAGTATGTAATGCCCGGCAGTTTTTCATCAGAGGTTACCTACGAGGCAGTTTTATTCTCTAACATTGCCATTTCTGGCTAAACGTAAAATAATCAAGGACTAAAATGAAAATATTTTCCAGAATACAAAACCTACCTTCTGCCTCATGTCTCATGGTTGTAAAGTCTTCTGGAGGAGATTTACATACATAACATGATATTCTGATGATGGTTTCACCTATTCTTTGCTGTATATCTAACCCCCTTTTTTAATGTATTTTTTAAAATATAGAGTAATAACTTTCATTTTTGATTGCTGCATTTCTCTATATTCTGGGCAATTGGGAGTTCCTTGTTATTTACATGCTTTTATTTAAATTTGCCTCCTCTTTATCCATTTTTTTTCTCTCTACCTCCATAAGGTCCTGTGTAATTATATCAACTTTTTCAAGAAGACCCGACATGTTTGCAGTCCGGAAGGAGCTACATTTATAAACTTTACTTTTCCAAAAGTCTCTTTTAGCTCCACAGCCAGTTAACATACAGCCACGAGCAGATAATTTCCCCAGTATCTAATCTAAGGTTTACCTGCCTGAGTTTGTTTCTGACTGTCATCATGAGCTGGGCTCAAATTAGCTGTTGAAGAAAATATCCAAAATTTTCTGCTCAGTTCTCCAGTTCGAAATCTATTTTAAAGGCTTCAAAAGTGCCTCTTCTCTTTAATTTGTTCCCATGGCTACCATTCAAAAGTTTCATTCATTTTGGGAGGGCGATACTCTTCAAATCTTTAACTCGATCTACGAGTTGACTTTTGCTTCCTAATTTAGCTGAAGGCTCTAAAATCTAAGACTTCCGACATTGCAGCAGCAAGACGGTTACCTTCCACTCCTCCATCCCCTCTGCAGCCACCCTTGTCTCCTCCGAGAGAGTAAATCCTCACCTGAAGCTTCTCTGGGGCTCTGCTGCGCTCCCAGCACGGGACGATGCTCCATTGACCCGTGCCATCCTCTTACCTTCCACCTCTCCTCTCTCTCTCATCCCCAATTCTGGTACCAGGAAGCCTCAGAGTTCATAAGGTGCGTGAATCTTCCACCGGGAAATAGATGAGCTCAGAAACGCTGGAGGAAAGAGCTGAAGGGGAGAGGGAGCTGCTGGTTCCTCCGTTAGCTCCCCCCCGGGCAGGACCCTGCAACAAGCTAAACAGGTTGAGTGAGGACGGCTCTCCAGTGTCACGTTTCAGCACAAGCTGTCCAGGGCCAGGTACCCTCACAAAGGGATGTAAAAGCCTTATCTTGATTTAACTGCGCAGAGAAACCTCACCGCAATGTCCCCAGTGGGGTGGGGAGGGCAGCGGGCTGCAACCAACGCCTGCTTGGATGGTGGCGGGAGAGACGGGCGCAACCGGTAAAGATGCTGGTCCGCTCTGGGAAGGGGGATGGGATGGGATGGGATGGCATGGGATGGCATGGCATGGCATGGTATGGCATGGCATGGCATGGGATGGCATGGGATGGGATGGAATGTCATGGCATGGGATGGGATGGCATGGGATTGCATGGGATGGGATGGCATGGGATGAGATGGCATGGGATGGCATGGGATGAGATGGCATGGGATGGCATGGGATGGCATGGCATGGGATGGGAGGTCTGAGGTCTCCCAAAAATGTCTCTTTACTGTACAGATGCAGGACGGGGGTTCTTGAGCTGCGAGGCGCTGAGCAGCACCCAGGGCTCAGCCCTGGCGCGTGGGGAGCCCCTGCTGCTCCCACCCTTCCTCTGGAAGGACCAGACCTGCTTCCCCACCAGACTGCGGAGCGTTTGCCGCGACGGGGAAAAGCAAGGAAGGACAGAGGGAGGCCGTTCTCGGTGACAGGCTGCAATCACATATATCCACGGGGTCTCTTGCTGTTCACACACCCTTCACCGAGGTTAGAAAAACCCGCTATTGGGAACAGTTCCTCCATCCCTGCTGGGCTCGGGAACATTAAGTAGGTGATAATAAGCGGCCCCTGAGCAGGAGGGTCTGCTCGCCTTTGGAAAGTGCTGCTCAAGACAATCTATCATTCAGACAAAGAGGGGGGAAAAGGGTTAAACGCTGCCCGGCCTCCCCAACCAGCGGTGGCTCTGGTTATCTGCAGCATGGCTGCAGGGCTACATGGTGCCTGTACATGTTCGGGGATCAAGAGTTAAGTGTTTAAATGATAAGTGATATCTTAAAAACATAAGTTTAGCAATGAATCTTTGCCGACAATACTATACTATTAGTTAATAGGCAGAATTAACTCACTGGCCCGGGGCCAAGCCCGTCACAGCCAGAGCCAGAACAGCTGAAGCTGCTTTTCACTTGGGTTTTGCTTTTACGGGATTTGCTGCTGCGGGGAGACTCCAATTTCTGTAAAAATATGCTCGTGTTTTCCTCCTCCCAACCTGCCCCTGGAAGCTCGAGGCTCCTCGGAGCCCGAGGGATTCAGCCAGGAGCTGAAAAGCTTTCCTTTTGCATGCCGAGCCGTGAGCAAGGGTGCCGATTTCCCGCCGGGCGTCTCTCCGCAGCCCCTGGCCAGCTGCCCGCCGGCTCTCCGTCGGTCTTTACAGGCAGATTTACTGCTCTGGGTGCCACCAAGGGACTCACTCCCCATCCCTCCCATCCCAAATGAACCGCCCTCTCTCGATTGGGGGACTGAGGTTGATCAATTAGCTCCAGGGGATGGAGCTTCCCTGGACCCTAAGAAGCTGCAGCCTCTCCTGGATCCTCCCGGGGGATCCCTGGGTGATGTTCCCTCTCGGTCCTGGCCCCGGGATGGCTGCACCGAGCCTTGAGTCTGCGCAGGACAGCTCTTGTATCCCCGATTGCACGAATGCTGCTTCATTCGTGCTGCTTCCCACTGCGACTCCTTTGACTCCCCCTTGACTCCTGGCTGTCGCCCGCTGCGTCTCTTTAACCTTGCAGGGAGCGAGAGGGAGCCACCTCCTCCAGGTGAGATGAGCCAAGGGCTTCATGTGCAAACGAAACCTGTTCTTCCTGCACCAGGCACTGAAAATGCTACATTAAATGTGTCACCATCAAGCCCATTTTAATGTCCCCTAGATGTCATCTCTCTTGGCTCTGTCTGCCTGGGAACCGTCTTTTGATGTAAACTAACACGTAGGTGCAACTGAAGTGGGGGCTGTCCCGTTTTCGTAACCCCAGTGCTGCTACTTTTCCCAGACAAGGCTTTATCTAATGCTCTTTGCAGCAGGGTTTAAGTCATCCTATGACGGTGCTTGCCCAAGAGTTAGATATGGGCAGCAACTACCAGTATAACCAATGTACCTTGCCTCCCAAGGTGGGACCAGCTGCCCGATGGTGGTCAGGTCCATGTGACATAGTGCTGCGGTCACTTGTCACCAGATGGCAGCAAGGAGAGCGTCAGCTCACGCTGTCGTGGCTGGCTGAGGACAGCAGTGAGGATGTGCAGCGCTCCCTGGTCCACCACCATCCTTCACGGAGGCCACTAATTCTGGTGCAGAATGAGAGGAAGGTGCAGAGAAGGCCATTGGAGGAGGTCCGGCATCCCTCACCATGGTGTGGTGCTTTGTGGCACTTGCTAATCTGCTCGGAGCTGCTGGCTTGGTGACCAGAGAAGCTTGTGAGCTTCAGGACAGAAGGCGGAGGCTGGTGGCACCTCCTACGCTGACAACAGCAAGCTTGTGAGGGAAGCTGTGGGGCCTTGGCAGACCTTCCCGTGGATGCCGAAGGGATGTGAAAGTCATCAAAAGCCCTTTCTGGGAGCAGAGTGAAGGTGTGAGGTAGGACCGGAGGTCACGTTTCATGACTGACTCTGAAGAGCATCTTCAGGGACAAACTGGACACCAAGGAGTACATAAGTTCTTCAAAGACACTGCAGCAATCAGGCAGTAAGTCTGTGCAGTCCAAGGTGCCATCTTCAGCAGCTATAGCCTAAGGGGATGCTCAAAGGATCTGAAGAAGAGAGAAGGTCTCCAGAGACTGTTCCTTTGGGACAAAATTCCCACTGTGTCTGGCAGCGCAGTCCTGGAGAGGTGGAAGACAATCCTGAGAGTCTGGGTGGACTCTGGCAAACAGACAGGGCTGCTGCTTACTCTTGGGCTCTAGGTTCTCACTTTGGAGAACTGGGTGGATCTTCTGGGCCACGTCTGTCTAGGGCATTGCAGGACTCGACAACAGACCTGGCATCCGGAAGGACTGAAATTATGGTTTGAGGAGTTTGGAAACGGTGAGTGGTTTCTAACATCTGATGGGAAATGCTGGGTGCTCCAGAGCAGCAGGGAGTGAGGAGAGCCTGGGAAATGGGGAGCCCTGGGAGAGTGCTGGGATTGTGGGTAACTGCTGGGGATGCTCCTCGCCCTGCAGAGGAACACGTCTGGAGTTGGGGGCAGTAAGACCACTGGCTGTCCCTGGCCCTTCTGCCTCCTTCTGCAACGAATCGAGCAGTCTCCATGCAAGAGTGAACTTTAGTGCCTTAACTTCACTTTAGTGCCTAACGAGGTACTAAAGATAAAAGCTTCTCCACACACTATGGAGCTGGGCCCCAGGATCCTCCAGAGGCTGCTGCACTGAGTGCGGGGCCGACCTGTAACGTCTGCAGAGGCAGGAGCTCCCAAAGTGGGGTCAGAGCATGCGGTTGGCCGCTCTGAGGTGGGGAAGCCCATTTGGCTCACGCGTATGGCCAACACCATCAGGGAGCCTTGACCTCCTCCGAACACACCTGCGGCTGGCAAGAGATGAGTCACTCGTGATGGGTCAAGGCAGGGAACCCAAGATGTTTGAGCTGCTGGTGCAGCAGTGGGACGAGGAAGAGCTCGGTGAGCCCAGCCTGTTTTTTCAGTGTCTTTAGACACTTTGGTGAGTTGAGGGGCAGGGATCCATCCCGGCAGTCCAGTGGCTCTTCAGCCCTTGGCCTATGAACCTTGCACAGCTCCTGTAGAGCTCCATGTGCAGGGTATGACCTTCCCTGGGAAGATCCTCCAGGACACACACGCGCTTGCCGTGGGATGCGTTTGACCCCGCTCCCGGCCAGAAGGAACAGGAGCACGGCTGTGGGAGATGCGCAGAGGGGCTCTGCGGGTACAAAGCAGGACGGAAGGGGTGAGGAGGAGATGTCAGGGTAGCGGCAGAGGGGACATCTGAGGGCAAACAGTTCCGGTGACAGTCACACATGTCCTGAAGAGGCTCATGAGGTGGCCGAAGGACAGGTCTGTGGGGAAGCCGGGGCTGTGAGGCAGAGGTGGAGCTGGGTCTCAGCTTGCACCTTCTCGGGAAGGTCCCTCTCGACCCCGTCTGCTGTGAACTCACAATTGCTCCACACGGGAAAGGAGGGAACTCCTGCTCCCCCCGTGGGCTGACTCCCGGGGATCCGGGGGGTGTCAGGGCTGTCCGGAACCCACCAGCAAGAACCCACCGATTTTGACAACTCTTTTTTTTTTTTTTTTT
>VUYV01000327.1:318660-343559 GCA_008711295.1 Anarhynchus alexandrinus | reverse complement strand
TTTGACCCCACTGAACATCTCCCTTCCTCCGGCCGGCCCCAGCCTTCACCCCCCTTCCCCCAACCCGGGGATGCCCGGTGGGCAGCGGCGGGGGCCGAGGGCCGCACGGCGGCGGGGATGCTCAGCCGGGAGCGGGGGTGAGGGCGGCGGCGGGGGCATCCCTCCGGGACCCCCCCCACACTCCCCGGCTTTTTATTTTTCTTTTTTTTCTTTTTTTTATTTTTTTTTTGCGGCGCGCCGTCAACCCCGGCGAGGCAGATTTGGGCTGAAATCACGGCTTTCTCCGGGTGATCGACAGCTCCGGGAGAAACCATCGGCGGGCGAGGGGGGGGGGGGGGCACCCCCCCCCCCCTTTTCGCCCCCTCTCCTCCCACCCATGCTAGAATCGTGCCTGGAGGTACCGTGGGCCCTGGAGGGGTTTGCAGCACCCTGTCCCCAAACGACTCATCGACGCAAAGGGAAGATGTTGCTTGGGCAACACATGAGAGTGGGAGAAGAGGGGAGTGATGCAGGCCAGGAGTGAGGGGTGTTAGCGGAGCTGAATGGGGAGCCCAGGGCTGCCAAGGCAGAAATTTGGTCCCCTGGAGCTGGAGGGTGGCCGCAGACCTGCCTGGCTGAAGGTGCAGCGGGATGGAGGAGCGCAGCACAGCTAGATGTGATCCAGGTCCTGCTTTCTGTCATCTCACAACCTCCTCCCCGTGACCCCAGATGCTGCCTGGGGCCACCCAGCCAAGCTGCTAGAGCAGGGATGCCATGGCTTGCTTCGCCAACTCAAGCTCAGAGGTTTGAGCCTGCCAGGGCGGGATTCACAGCGTAGTCCAAGGCTGCTCAGCNGTGGGGGGGGGGGACACCCTCGTGTGTGTGTGTGTGTGTGTGTGTTTGTGGGTGTCCCACACCCCGTCCCCAGACCCTCCCCCCCGATCCCGGCGCCCTTCGCCATCCCTTCGCCGCGGTGGGCATCCCCCGGCGGCTCCCCCCGCCGCAGCTCCCGGTGCCGCTCGGGTACCACCACCACCGCCGCCGCCGCCGCCTCTCTCCCGGGGATGCCCGGGCTGTGCCGCGCCGTGCCCGCCGCTGCCGCCTCTCCCCGGTGCACCTCAACGAGGCCTTGCCGGCATCCCGCGGCTCATGGCCGGCTCCCCGTTGGCGGCGTGGCTTTCCCGGCGGGCCCGGGAGGAGCTGGGCTCCCCGCCGAGTGTCGTCGTCCGTTNCCTCCCCTCCCCTCCCCGCCCCGGTGCTGAGGCAAAGCAGCTGCAGGTGGGGAGCTCCGGTGGGGTTGGGTGCGCTGGGCGGGAGCCCGGTGATGGGGTCTGGGCGAGGGGGGGACTCGTCTTCCCGCTCCCGTGCCCCCCGCAGCCCTGCCTGCCTGCGTGGGCACCCCGGGGAGCACCGGAGAACCGGGCTGGATGGGGTGAGGGCAAGGTGTCGGGCCGAACACCGGCTCCTCATCCCGCTGCAGCACCGTCCGCGGGGTGTCTGCCCGTCACGGGAGGGCCGTGGCCCAGCGGCGAGGGGCCGGGTGGCTCTGCGGTGTCCCCCCTCCAGCATCGTCACCGCGTTGGCCGGGCGGCCAACGCTGGCCTTGGGCGTGGAGGCGCCGGGCGGTGGGAGCTGCGCGGACGGTGTTTGTCTGGAACGTGGATGAGGCACCATTTATTAAGTTGGAGTTTTGGGAGATGACTCATGGGTTGGCCAGCTATACATCGTGATATTTACAATATGGGAGCTTGGCATAAATAGGACTATTTACGTTGCAGTGGAGAGCGCTAGCCAGCTATGCTATTCAAATGAGCCCAGTATGGTTTTAATTTTGGGGGGGGAGGAGGAGGAGGGTTGGGGTGATGAGCACGTTTGTGGGAGCATACGTGTCCGTGTGGGATGTCCGGCCTGAGCAGCCGGCGGCGCTGACACTTCCAGCGGGGTTTGTGCTCGGCCGGCGGGGCCCGAGCGGGCTTGGCCGTGCGGAGGTGACGCTGCTGACTACGGCAGGGGAGGGAGCCGGGTGCCGTGTGCGGGGACGGGGTGACACCTCCGCCCTGCCCTGCCCTTCCTGCACACCCCGAGGAGCTGCCGGGCGATGCCGGGGGGTCGGTGACCAGCTCCCGAGGGTCTTGTGTGCTTGCTTGAAGACGTGGGTGACCTTCCCACCGCCATGGCAGGAGTAGCGGGGACTGGACACGTGAGCGCCTGGGCTCATCCCAAGGGATGGGGAACATGGCTCTGGGGACGACTGGCAGGGGGCTTCACCCACCTGAGATGATCGCCCTAAGGTGTGCTCCTCCAGGGATGGAGATGGTCAACAGGGCCCTGCGCTCTGCTTCCAGCGACTGGCCCCATCTGGGGCTGAACACGCTGATTTGGGTTCGGCGGGGTCCCCCCCACCCCCCCGCTGTTGCCTCCTGCCTTATGTGTGTGCGTTGTGGGCTTGCGACGGTGGCTCGCAGTGGGTGACAAACCAGCTACCGCGTCCCAGCCTTTCCCTTCTTGCAAAGGCTTCCGGAGCGCTGGCGAGGCGAAAGCGTGTGGCACGCGGCTCCCCGGGCGCGCCTCCGCTCCTTCCTCCTCTTTGGGAGCTGCCTCTGCCCGGGGCTCCCCCGGGGCGCTGGGACGCGGTGTCCGTCTGCATCTCCGGGTGCTCCGGACCCCGTCGGTGCGGGCAGACCGCCCCAGCAGCAGGCGGTGGTTGGAGTCCACCGCGTCCCCCTGGCCACGGGGCACCTCCATGGTGGCGATACCCTCCACCCTGCCGTCAAATTCCCAGCTCCGGCAAATTCCCAGGGCCAAAACTGGGGGCGAAAAAGGCTCGTTCAGGGGAAAAACGCATTCTGGTTATTTGCCCGGGGATCCTGCCTCTCGAGTCCTGTTTTCGGCTCTGCTACAGAGCTTTGCTGTAGCGCTGGTAATTTCACTTGTCTCCTCTGTGCCTCAGTTTTCCTAATTACAAGGCGTAAAATAATACAAGCGTCTTTCCCAAGGGAGCCGCGAGGTTTTGTTAATGAACATGACAAAGTGCTTTGGGATCCGCGGTTGAAAGCGCAGCCTTAGTCAGTGCGCGCGTGTGTGGGGTGTTTATTTATCTACATGCTTTATATTTCTCCGTACGCTATATATTCACTTGCATTTAACAAACCTTAATTAGAAACAAAGCCGATAGGGAAGGAAATATAAACAGGAGTGTGCATGAAAATTGGAAGTTGATTACTCACTGGCCAGCAGAATGCGTGTCTCGGGCTCGGGAGGGAAGGCTGTTTGGTTAAAACCGGCTCTGTTAAAAGGAAATGTGAAAAGAACGTAAAACATAAATCAATATGGAAAACAGGGAGGTGGATGACAACGTACATAAAGCAGAGGGTAAGAACTGCGTACAGTTGTAAAGGCGGTTGCAAGGTAACGTATCTGCAGCTGAGAAAGTTGAGGCTTGTATAAGGAAAGTTTTTTTGGTGTGTTTTTTGGTTTTTTTTTTTTTTTACAAAAAAAAAAAACCCAACCAGAAAGTCAAGAACAAAGGAGTCCTGGAAGGGTCTGGATCCCGCACCGGTTGGTAACAGTGCCGCTATCACTAACGGCTCCTCTTTGTATTCCTGCTGGCGTATGCTGCACGCGTATCTGGAGTACTGAGACTTCCGAGGTATTTTGGGGGGAGCTGGGAAGGGCACGGAGGTATTTTAAAATCAACAGCCCGGCTAACTCGCGTGTGAGGGGGGAAAGAAAAAAACCCCGAAGGCGCTCTTCACCCCGTTGGAGTTAACTTTTCATAAACCTTGCGGCGCTGGCAAGTTTCCCGAGGGCTGGAGAGAAGCCAGCCGTGTGCCAAAAAATGCAAAAGGAGATGGCCCTAATATCTGGGGGGGAGCAGGCAGGCGGGGAGGCAGCGGCGGGCTCCGAGGGGCGATGGAGGAGCGCCCGGCGCGAGGTTTTGCTGGGCAGCGGCGTCACGGGTGGGCGAGGGGACTCGAGGTTGAACATCCTTCTGTGCCGGGCGGTGGTGATCGCCAGCCTGAGCTTGGGCTCGGAGAGCGATGCCGGAGCGGGAGGGCCGTATCCTTTCCCGGGGTGGGCAACCCTGGGGCACGCCGTGGCTGAGGTGCTGGACACGGACACCCATGCCCGTCCTCCGAGCAAGCTGGAGACAGGACCTTTGTGGTCCTACATGGTTAATAATGTATTAACCATTAATAATATACATTATGCGTTATGTCGCGCATATATATCCAATATATTGTACTTTATGTATGCTAGAACATATTTTATTGTTAAAATACGGTCACCTCTCTTGTACAGATGATCGTGACGCTGCTGAGCGCCTCCGCAGCCTCCTCCCGGCCCAGGGCGATGCGGGGGGATGCCAGCGAACGCAGCGCTCGGTCCGTGCCGCGTCGTGTCCGGCTTTGCGGGTCTCGGTGGAGGAAGGCTTCAGCCATCTCGTCGGGGTTATGGGTCACACACCAGGGCGGTTGCTTTGACTTCGGTCCTCCAGGGAGGTGGCGTGTGCGTGGGGTGTACCAGGACCACAGGAGCATCCTGGCAAGCCCAGCACGCTCCGGAGGGATGCGGCAGAGCAGCAGGTCCAGGGAAGAACACAGGATCTGTCAAGAAGCCCATCCATCCCGCGTGTTTGAACTCCAGATCTGCAAACGCTGTCCTGAGCCCAGGCCGGAAACAAATTTTTGTCAAATGGGACCGAGGCGCGGAGCAGAGACCATGGTTTGGGGTCGGTCCTGTGCTGCCCGTCTCCCTGCCGCTGCCTCCCCTCCCCGGCCGTGTTTCCCGGGTTAATTTTTGACGAGGCGCATTCCTTGCACCCACCTGCCTTTTGCATTACCGGGGCAGCGACCGAGGGAGAAATCTCCTTTTGGAGACCAAATGAGTGCCCGATGTAAACACATAGCCGCCACGGCAGCTCTGCTCCTCCGCTTTTCCTGGGCGGGAGCAGCAGTCGCTCCCAATCCCTGCTGTGTTTCCAGCTTCTCCGGGCGGGAAAAGCCGAGGGAGCGGATGCTGGAGGGGGATGCCGAGGGGACGAGGGCTGGGGGCTGGCGTGGCCACCGATGTCCCTCAGCTCCTCGGGACACCCTATAGAGGTGATCTGGGTGTGTGAAGGGGACGTGGCTGTGCCTTGCGGATGCTGCCAAGGAGTTTTGGGGCTGTTTTTCCCCCGAGGACGGGAGCAGCGGTCCCCTTTGCAGACGGGCTGAGGATCTGCCCGCGCTAGGCGGCGGCGGCCGTTTGTGCGCACGTACCTGAGCGGGCTGCCCTGGGTGGGCACCAGCGGGGCTGGGAACCTGCCTGGGGAGCTGGGTAAATACCGGACCCCGAGAGACCTCCCGAGGCCCCGAGTGCTTTCGTGCGAGCCATAAAGGAGAGTCTGAGCCCACCGCTCCTGTCCCAACATGTGCCCGATCCTGCTGAGACGGGCGCTGGCGCGCGGGTCTGTCCGGCAGCGGGTCCTACAGAAAGTCCTATTTTACCGAAAAAGACCCCCATCACCTCCCGCCCCGATTTGGAATCCCTCCCGAACCCGGCTGCGGGTTTGCAGAGCCGCCGGCGGAGCGAAGCCCGGCTGCCCGTTGGAGCGCGTCGGGATGGGGGTGGTGGCGGGGAGATCTTCGGAGGCAAAAGTTCAGCCGTTAGATAAGGGGGTAAGGATGGGGCCTCCCGCGATAAGGCGCTGAGCGGGCGGGAGGGAGAGGCAGCGCTGCGGGGAGGGGCAGGAGGGGGCTCTGCCCCGGCCGGTACCCGGGGATGCGGGCGGCGTGGCGGGGTATCGCTGGGGATGCTGGAGATGGGAGGTGGCAGCTTAGGGGGGGTGCGAGGAAGGAGAGGTGCCGCAAAGGATATGTCGCTACTGACTTTCCATCGATACGGGGTGTCTCAGGAATGTGTGGGGTGGATGGCAGTTTGTGCCAGGGTGCGGCACGGGGGTGCGTTGCTCCCCCCCCCCCACCTCCCCGATGGAGGCGATGGGGTAAGTGAGGATCACGCCGTGCCATCCGCCCCGCTCTGAACTTCCACGCTCGGGGGGCGAAGGGAGCAGCGTTAGGTCTCTGCTCCCCCTCTGCCCTGACCCGCGGCACCGATTGCCAAACGTGAAGGGGGACAAAATGGGCCGCGAGGGCAGAAAACCCAAGTATACACGTGGATGGTCCTTGCCCCCCATAAATGTCACAAAGGGGCGTTATTCAGAAATGACAGTGTTAGTGACTGTGGATAATCGCGGCTCTTCGGAGAGCCCACGAGAGGAGGATCTCTTGATTTGGACCTGAGCATCACGCGAGATGTGGTGCAAGGCGCGGGGCCGGCTCCGGGGGAGCAGGTCCGGTCTCCCGGCGGGCACGAGAAGGGGCTGGTGAGCTCCAGAACTCGGTGAAGCTTTATCACTTGGTCTAATAAATGATGTTCTTTCCACCTTACCTCTTTTGGAGGTGGACCATCCGTAAAATGACCAGCGCTTAAAAATACTACGCGGTAACATTTTGGAAGTCTGGCAAAATGAAGGAGCTAGCTGAAGGGAGCAGCTAAAGTAGCAAAAATACTCGCAGGTGATGTGGCAAATGATGTTAAAGCTCAGGATAAATGCGTGCAGCCATTTAACGTATGAGTTTTAAAAAAGAAAATAAGTCTTGATTAAATGGTAAATTGAAGGAGGTCACCGGAGGTAAAAAGATGTTCTTCGGAAAGTGGAAGTGGTGTCTAAAAGGGGAAAATAGAAAAAAAAAATAAATCAGAAACGGTGGCGTGGTGAACGCAAAACCATATATGGCAGCTTGAGAGGAGTTTGAAAAATAACTTGTGAGAAGTAATGAATTAGCCCCCTCCCTAGATCCCCCCCAAACAAATGAGAATCAGGAGGTTAAAACCCACCAGGATGGAGCACTTGGGGAGATGAGGAACGGTTTCAGCGTCCCCCCAGATGGCTGTGGCCAAGGGGAGTCCTGCCAAGGAGCTTTCCTTCCCCGGGCAGGGCTGAGAGACTGCCGCGGAGTGATGGCAGAAGAGCTTATATTTTAGGATAAATTGGTAAAATGAATATTGGGGCCAGAGCAAACAGGACAAGCGTGCTTTAAGAAGATCTCCCTGGGTGATCCAGAAGACTCCGGACCAGTAATTTTAGAGGAAGGGCTCTCTTATGGATTAAAATCTGCTTAAAGAGGGGGAAACAAAGAGTCGGTTTTCCCACTGGCTGGGGGTCAGCGTGAGGCTTGCGCTGTGCGACGTATTTATAAACGCACTAGAAAGGGGTGGGAACTCGAAGGCGAGAAAGTTTGCAGATTATACAAAATTATTCAGGACGATAAAAAACAACAGTTGTCTTTAAAATATTGTAAAAGGATCTCATGACACTGGATAACCAGGCTATAAAGTGGCAGATTAAACGTAGTCGGTGATGAATGAAAAGGGATTCACATGGAAAAAATTACCCTAAACCCGTGCATGCACAGTGGCAGTCTTTAAATTACTTATTAGCATTTTAAGAAAGAGATCTTAAAGTCATTGTGGATGGCTCTTTGAAAGCATCAACTCAGAACTGGGAAAGGCTGGGAAAGGAGGGCGAAGATGCTTGTACGGGAGAGGTACGGGGATTGGGGGGGGGGGTCAGGAAAGATGCAGCCTGGGGGGAGCACAGAGGTGTGCCGGGCTGTGGGAGGTGTGAAGAAGAGGGTGACGAAGGGGTGGCGAGTCGTTATTTTATCTTCTTTTTCCACTCGCTCTTGAGTTCTCAAGCAGCAGGTTTAAAACCCGGAGCGACGGAGGGCGGAGGCAGGAGTGCGTCGGGCAGGGTGAAGCCCACCCCTGCCCATCCTGCGTCCCGGGGGCATCAGGAAGCCCTTGATGCTGAAAAGTGGGGGTGCTTTCTGCACCTCCTCCCTAAGCATATCCCCCCCTGGTGCGCTGCCGGAGGTGGGAGGGAAACCAGGAATCCCTTTGGCTCAGCCTGCCGTGGCGGTTGCGGTATTTGAGGTCTGTCCCAATGGGAAAGGTGTCTTCTCCGGGCTCGAATGCTGCTTGGTGGGGACCCCCTCGCCCCCCAGCTCCCAGCTTGGCTTTCAAGACCATCTGCAGCTTCTGAGGCAAAGTACCAGGAGGGGTCCACAGTGCTGCGGGTCGGGGATTCCTTGGCCATGATGGTGGACCTTCCACCTGGGAACCACCTGGGAACGCCTCCCAGCCTTACGCCGGCTCTTGATTTTGGCAGGGTGGCGGGACCAGGGTAAGGTTCCCTGGAAAATGCCCGTTGGTCCTCACCTTTGCCCCCTTCGGCATTTCGGAGGGCTGGAGCCGGGGTGGGGGGAGGAGAGGAGCTGCCCTCAGCCCCGGCTTCATCTGGCGGGGGGGGCGCCGGCTGGGTTTAGGTGCGGGTCGGGGGGTGGCGAGGGCGGCCGAGCGTGTGAACGTCCCCGCGGCGGAGGGGACGCCTTGAGCCGGGCGGGCTGGTGCTCAAAAGGCCAGACAAAGGGAACAATGGGCTCCGCGGCCGGGCTCCTGGGCAGCCTGCGGCTGGCTGCCGAGCCCCCGGCATGGGAGAGGAGGGGGAGGCGGTCGGGTTGGCCGCGAGGGGCTTGGTTCCCCTCTGCTCCCACCCAGGCTTTGGAGGTCACGGGGACACCTGGTCCGCAGCGGACCGAAGGACAAACCGAAGGAGCACCTCTCCTATGAGGAGAGGCTGAAAGAGTTGGGGCTGTTCAGCCTGGAGAAGAGAAGGCTCCGGGGAGATCTTATTGCGGCCTTCCAGTCCCTAAAGGGGCTCCAGGAGAGCTGGGGAGGGACTTTTTACTGGGGCATGGAGTGATAGGACGAGGGGGAATGGCTTCAAACTGGAAGAGGGCAGGTTTAGATTGAACATGAGGAAGAAGTTTTTCACTGTGAGGGTGGTGAGGCACTGTCCCAGGTTGCCCAGAGAGGTTGTTGAGGCCCCATCCCTGGAGGTGTTCAAGGCCAGGCTGGACGTGGCCTTGGGCAGCCTGGTCTGGTGGGAGGTGTCCCTGCCTATGGCAGGGGGTTGGAACTCGATGATCTTCAAGGTCCTTTCCAACCTAAACCATTCTATGATATCCCAAGTGAGGGTTGTCCCACGCCGAGCAGCTTGCTGCTGGTGCCCAGTTGGGCTGGGCTTCTTTGGGGTCCACCTGCCTGGCAGTGGACTGAAATGAGTCCTGCTTGGTGGGAAACATCATCCCAACTCCCAAAAATACGTCCCCAAATTGCAGAGGGCCCTGGCCAGAGTATGGTGAGCTCTGGTTGCGCGTCCTCGCTGTGGCTTGCAGGGACCCTTGTTGGAGGGCTCTGCTGCTGCGAGGCAGGGGATGGGGAGAGCCAGGGAGGGTGAGGAGGGGTCAGCAGAGGGCTGCAGGAGAGAGAAGACATCTCCGTCCTCTGCAGCCCTGGTGCACGGGAGGTTGTGGGGGGCTGTCGATGAGAAGCATCACATGCATCGTGGTGTGGCAGTGCAGGTTTTTCCTATTCCAGAGTCTCTCAGGGCAAGGGAGGAACGATTGGAGCAGTCCGTCTTGGAGCAGGGGACAGGGGAGTCCTTGGATGCTGTTTGGTCTCCAGAGGAGATCCTGCTTTTTTGAACCTCCCAGGAGGCTGCTTTATTTCTGTGGGGTGGCCACAGAACCCAAGTGGTTCTTGGGTTGCTCGCTGAGACTACAGGGCTGAGCAGGTTTGTCTGAGGACAAACTGGGCAGGAACAGGCTGTTCGGATGTCTCCAGGTGTCTGGTTGCTTTCACCCAAGCGGCTGGTGTGGATGTCCTACCAGGATCCGTATCTGCACGCATCTACGCTTCTCCACTCCCTGCGGGCACAGGCCCAGTGGCCATGGCTGGTACTCCTGGAGGGAGCTGCCAGCGTCCTTCTCTGCTGCCGGCTCCCGTGACTCTGCAGCTCATTCTGCCCGAGTATGGACAAGGTGCTGTCTCCTGGAGTTTGGCTTCAAACCTTTCTTTCATGAGATGCATCTCCTTCTTGCGAGCTCAGCTTTTTGTACCGCCAGCGTTTGACCTTTTGTATAGAGGTGACGGGACTCATCAGTCTGACCAAGGAGGAAGGCTTGGTCCCAGGACATGCATGGGGATGATGCCTTTATCTACCACCTATTCTGAGGACGTGTCTGAAGAAGCTGTTTGTGGTCTTGANTCAGCTTTTTGTACCGCCAGCGTTTGACCTGTTGTATATAGGTTGTATATATAAGAGCTAGGAGTGCTCTGGTCTGACAAACACATGTACAGCTGCTTTGAGGCAAGGTATGGCGGAAGGTCGGGGCAACCCCCGGTATCGATACAGGCTGGGGGATGGAGGGATCGAGAGCAGCTCTGCCGAGACTTGGGGGCACCGGTGGACGAAAAGCTGGACATGACCCAGCAATGTGCGCTCATAGCCCAGAAAGCCCCCGGCATCCCGGGCTGCATCCCCAGCAGTGTGGCCAGCAGGGCGAGGGGGGGGATGTTGTGCCCCTCTGCTGCGCTCTGCTCTGGGGAGACCCCCCTGCACTGCTGCCTCCAGCTCAGGGGGTCCCTACGGCAGAAGGACACGGAGCTGTTGGAGCGGGGCCAGAGGAGGCCCCGGAGCTGCTGCGAGGGCTGGAGCCCCTCTGCTGGGAGGAGAGGCTGGGAGAGTTGGGGGGGGGTCAGCCTGGAGAAGAGAAGGCTCCGGGGAGACCTCAGAGCGCCTTCCAGTGCCTAAAGGGGCTCCAGGAAAGCTGGGGAGGGACTCGTGATCAGGGAGTGGAGCAATGGGACGAGTGAGAATAGTTTTAAACTGAAAGAGGGGATGTTTAGACTAGATATAAGGGAGAAATGTTTTACGCTGAGGGTGGTGAGACACTGGGCCAGGTTGCCCAGAGAGGTGGTGGATGCCCCATCCCTGGAAACGTTCAAGGTCAGGTTGGACGGGGCTGTGAGCACCCTGATCTAGTTGAAGATGTCCCTGCTCATGGTGGGGGGGATGTACTAGATGGCCTTCAAAGGTCCCTTCCAACCCGAACTATTCCGTGATTGTATAAAGTCTGCTGCAGGTCAGGATTCGGCCAGCTAAACGGGGTGGGCGCAGCAGAGGGGAGGTTGAAGAAGCCCCGGACCATCACGAAGAGAGGTTTGAGTGGTGGCTGCGAGCTGGCCAGGCGGCCGTCCCGGCCGGTGCACGCCGCGTGCTTGGGTGGGAGACGGGCTGGAGCACGCGAGGGGTCGCGTCTCGCCGTGCAGAGGTTACGGTCGCGTTTCACGATTTGCTTTGCTTGTAATCCCGTTTCCAGGCTCCACAACTGCGACCGGGGAACCTTTCCGGTGAGCCTCACTTAATAAATCTTCGCCTCGTTTTACTTTTAAGCCTGGTACCGGTATCGGGGGACGATAGCCCCCCGATAGGACGATAGCGAGCGGGAGGAAGGCCCAAACTGGGGGCAGCGCGGATGAAACGCAACGAGGTGTATGAGCCGGCCGGAGCGCGGCGCTCGCAGAGGGGGGCTGGCCAGGCTGCGGGGGGTTAATCGCGGCGTGCCGGCTTCGGGGAAAAGCGTGTCCTGCGGATGCCTCCCGCGGGATCCCCGGCACCTCCAAGGTTGCTTGCGGAGCCCCCTTGCAGGTGGCCGAGCGCTGGTGGCTGCGCTCGGCCCCCCCGCGCACGTCCACAGCTCCGGGAGGGACCGCGAGCCGGTCCATGGGTTTTTTTTTTCCCTAGGGAGCAGAGAGCGGCCAGCGGGGACGCGGGGAATGGCGGCTGGCGGCAGGGGGTGCGTCGCCCGGTGCTGGGTGGTGGGATGGAGGTGTCTGGTCCTCTGCGCTCGCTGCTGCTTAGTGCGGGGCAGGATGCTGTGGCAGCGAGGGGGTGGATGGATGGATGGATGGATGGATGGATGGATGGATGGAGGCAGGCGGAGCAGAGCAGCCCCACCGAGGGACAGTTTCCAGCCAGGCTGGGCAAATGGCAGAGCCCGGAGCCGCCCTGTCCGTGCCGAAACTGGTTCGTCTGCTCCACCTTCGGGGAACCTCAGAGAGGGTCCGTGGACAGATGCGGAGCAGGCGGGAGCAGGGCAGGCGCGGCAAAGGTGCTAATTAGGATGTTGGCAGCATTAGTAGGGGTTGGTGTCTGGCTGGTGGGAAGTGTGGAAGAGGCAGCGCGGGGTCTGGCTGTGTGTCGCGCTCGGTGTCCGTCTGCAGGCAGCGGGCAGCTAGCGGGTCTGCGGGAGGGATGAGGCCACCTCGGGTGGGTGTGCGATGGAGCCGCCCTGGGGGAGGTGGGTGCTGCTTTGGGTCCACCCGTGGCAGCCGGGTGGTGGTCAGTGATGTGGCTGTGGCTGTGTCACGGGGGGGTGGGGGAGACAGATCTGCTCTGAGCATCCCCTGGTGATGGGGAGATGTCTGCTTCGGGGGGCTGCGCTGCTGCTGCACAGAGCCAGTGCCTGATACACGTCGTTTTCCTCTCCTTTTGCCTTTTCACCTTTCTTTTTCCACGGCTGTAGGCGAGATGGCGAGCGGAGAAGTTGCTAACAATGCTTTTTTTTTTTTCTTTCTTTCTTTTTGGGTCTGATGTCAAACTCTTGAGCCTTCAGATTGAATAGCTGCCACGAGATTTTGCTGTGACTGACACCTGTTCTGGCTGGAGAGCGACAGCTTTTGATAAACACAGATCCTCTGCAAACGCTGAATTTACTGGCAGCTGCTCCCATTTGTCGTCTGGTCTCTGTTCCCCGCGTTTGGCTAAACCTTGCGCCACTCCGGGTGGTTGCCGATGCTCCTCCTTGGGTTGAGGGGTGGCTGGGGAGGTCTCCTGGGCTCCTGGTGAGCCGTGGGGCAGGCTGGGGGTGCAGAGCCGGGAAAGTATGCCTTTGCTGGGGAGTCCATCCAGGCTGGTCCCTCCGGGCCGAGCACTGGGGCTGAGCAAGTGGCTGTCCCCGTCCTGGTGGGACACGGCTCACGGGCACGTGCCAAAAGCTGAGCGAGCTGGCTCGTCCCCGGTGTTTGCTTTCATCCCTCGGCGTTGCAGGAGCCCAGCCCTGCTTATCTGCGGGGCTGAGGGCGAAGTACCACCTCTCCGGGCCGCGTCCCGCGGTGCTGCGGTGCTGCTCCGTCTGTCCGTATGCCTCTGCGTGAGGAAAGGTGGGGCTGCGCAGGGAGGGGGGGCTTGAATTTTGGACTGGAAAGTAAAGGAGGGGTAAGGGGCACTGCCAGGGGCTGCAGTAGGTTTGGGAGCGGCACGTTTGGGGACCAACAGGAGGGACCGGTGGGGCCCGCGCGTCCCCGTGGCGTGCTGGACGGGGTGGCAGGGGCTGCCCACGTGGCCTCGTGCTGGGGCGAGCGAGGCAGGTCACCCTCAAGGAGGAGTTCTGCCCTGTAATTTGGGTGGCCTAAATATGACCTGAGATCCCGCTTGTGGGTGCTGAGCCCCTGGAAAGCTGACCCAGCGTTTTACCACGCGTTTGGGAGGTCCTCGGTGTGTGGGCTACAGAGGGAAAAGGGAAGAAAAGAAAAAAAAAAGAGGGATTTGCGAGGTCAGCCCTGGGTGTGTCGTCCATCAGCCGCGAATTGCTCGGTGGCCAGAGGGGTGGAGAAGGGCTTGGCCCCCGCATTGGGTCTCCCAGGGGTGCCGGCGGCTCATTGAGCCATGGTGGCGAGCCCACCCCGTTGTGTTTCCATCGAGGTGCCCATTGCCTTGCGTGTGGTGTGTTGGGGTCTGTGCCACGTGTGCTGGAAGGAGAGTCATAGAATCATAGAATGGTTTAGGTTGGAAAGGACCTTGAAGATCATCGAGTTCCAACCCCCCTGCCATAGGCAGGAACACCTCCCACCAGACCAGGCTGCCCAAGGCCACGTCCAGCCTGGCCTTGAACACCTCCAGGGATGGGGCCTCAACAACCTCTCTGGGCAACCTGTGCCAGTGCCTCACCACCCTTAAAGTGAAAAACTTCTTCCTAATGTTCAATCTAAACCTGCCCTCTTCCAGTTTGAAGCCATTCCCCCTCGTCCTATCACTCCATGCCCCAGTAAAAAGTCCTTCCCCAGCTCTCCTGGAGCCCCTTTAGGGACTGGAAGGCCGCAAGAAGATCTCCCCGGAGCCTTCTCTTCTCCAGGCTGAACAGCCCCAACTCCTTCAGCCTCTCCTCATAGGAGAGGTGCTCCAGCCCTCGGATCATCCTCGTGGCCCTCCTCTGGACACGCTCCAGCAGGTCCATGTCCTTCTTATGTTGGGGACTCCAGAGCTGGATGCAGTCCTGCAGGTGGGGTCTCACGAGAGTGGAGTAGAGGGGCAGAAACCCCATGGGTACCCGGGCTCAGGTGGTAGCATCCGAAATCGCTGCGGGGTCTCCTTCCCTTTGGTGGCGGGAATGTGCTGTACTCCTGTGCAGGGGTAAAATAACACTGTTGACAAGGTCCCATCCCACGTAAAGGGCCTGGCTGTGCACTGAGGGACACGTCCCACTCCTGGCTACTCCCGCTCCTGGCTGCCCCAGCTGAGGATGCTCAAGGCAGGGTTTCTGAGGTGGTGATGCCTTTTATTTGATGCAGAAGAAGGGTTCGAAATTGATGGTAGCCTCTTGTGCTCAGCGTGCTCCAGAGCGTCCGCGCTGAGAGGTCACCTCACGTGGCCATGGGCTAACGTGAGTGTTGGGAGCCCTCCTGGAATGGGTGTGCGGTGGCCCCATCATGCTAGGGAGTATCATGAGAGCGACCAGACAAATTGATGGATGAGTCAACAAAGCCAAAAAAAAAAAAAAAAGCCTTGGTTCTGTTCCAATTCTATAACAATAAAATGAAACAAACATCGTGTTCAAATTGCCTGAAGAAATCCCACCCACCAGCCGCGCCGAGGGAGACCCTGCCGGTCTGACGTTGAGCAGTCCTGCTCCGAGGATGCGCATCCCGTGTACAGTCCCCATCGATGCGTTGCGGCAGAGGGGGTTCCTGCCCCAAGTGCCCCCTGCTCTTTTTCCCTTTCCAGCCAAGCTGAGGGTCTGGAGGACGGGGCTTTGCTTCGCCGCACCAGCCTGTCCTCCAGCGTGGGTTTGGTGGACCCTGTGCCAAGCATGGGCTTGGAGGTACCCGCTCTTCCAATCTCTCCCCCTCCAAATCTTTATCTCCTTCTCAGTCAAATGAGAGCGGGTGGTTTGTCTCAGGTGGGTATGGTTTCCTGGGACAACATCTGCCTGAGCTGAGGGGAGGTGTTTGGATGTCCTCTCCCCGGGAGCTGGCTCCTGGGAGGATTTTGCCTGTGCTGGTGGCCACGATCTCTGCTCCAGCCATGGTGGAGTGGCAGCCTGGTGGAGAGTGTTGGGACACGCAGCTCTGATCATCTCAGTTTAGTGAGGTTGGCTCAAAATCAAGTGGTTTAATGTTGCTATGGGATTTTATCCGGCGTCTTAGGAGGGTGGTGGAGGGCCCCGTGCTGGTCCTGGGAGAAAAGGACGTTGAAGCCCGCTGCTGAGAGCACGTTGTTGCAGGAGCAGTTGCGTCTCCCACACCCAGCTTCTGGGACCCAAAACAAGTCCCGCGGGGGGGGGCTCTCCTTTGCCCTGCTCTGGACTGCAGCAGGGGTAAATATTCACCGGAGATCGGCCCAGCGACTACCCAGTCCCTTTTATTTTGGTCTCTTAAGGCCGCGAGGCCCGTTGGAGGTGTGAGCGGGGCCGGCCCGCAGCGGGGCTCACCGGCCTTTAATGCTTGGAATAGTTTTGCCGCTTGCATTTGCGGGGCTCCGGCGGGGATGAGACTTGCTGGTCTCCATGGTTTTATGTGCCATGGGACTGTGCCAACAGTTTAATCACAGCTGAACCCTCATAGAGCAGCATAAAAAATGTTGTAGTTGGGATTAGGTTACCCATCCTTCCTATAAAAGACTCTATAAACAGTCCATCAAGCCCAGGCATTCCTCTGTTGGCTGTGAGGTCCTTTGCTCTTAATGGGTCTGGCATTTGCTTTGACTAAGTCTTTTTTTTTGGGGGGGGGGATGGGGGGTGACACCGCTTTAAAGGAGCCCCCAAAGGATGGCTTTTCTGCTTGCATTAGTGGGGGAACCCAACTGGGCTGGCTTGGCAGAGGCGGTGTTGGATGTCAGAGGATCTGGCTGGGGAGGCGGGGGGTAAGAGGCAGCCGTGACAAGCCCAGGAGGCACTGACAACAGCAGCTGCTCCCTCCCCACCGCGGAGGGCTTTTTCCATACGGATTTGCCGTTTGCTGTGGCATTGGAGAGTTTTCCCTAACCTTGGGACGGGCAAGGACCTGGGAATCTGCCTCTCCCATCTCCCAGCACACCTCGCACCTCTCCTGTCTCTGCTGCAGCTTGAGCAAGTTCCCAAAAGCTGTTGAAAATCCTAAAGCTCGGGCTGGGCACCAAGTGGTCTTTTTCTAGCTGTGAGTGCGCTCCCACCTTCACCTTCACCTTCACCTTCACCTTCACCACCTTCACCTTCACCTCCATGTGATGCCTGCTGTGGAAGAGTCCCTGCTTTAATACTATCTGTAGGACTTTCTCGGGGTGCTTTGAGTTTTGTCATGCAGCCTTTGGGGAGCCAGGGAGTGGATGGATGCGGGTGGTGCTGAGGATGTTCCCCATCTCGGCTGCTGCATCCTTGAGGCAGGTCTGCACACACCTCGGTTGTGTCTTGGGGCAACTCATCTAGGGGACCTTGGGGGACCTAGGGGACCTAGATGTTCCTGCCTGGGACAAGCACCTTCTCTCTCCTGGAAACCTTAAAACCATGGTTGCGCTCCTGCTCTCCTACAATGGAGGGGAAGGAAGAGCAAAGTTGGCATTCGTTGGCACCCCCAGACTTGATGCTAATCCTCCTGGCCCCCGCGGAGGTCCCCAGCTGTGGTGGCAGTCCTGTCGGTGACACCTGCCCGCTTGGAAGAGGACCGAAGCCGTCCTGTTGTTCCACGCACAGCGAACGTCTGTCGGGTGGGAATAGTATCCGTGCTGCGGTGCAGGGGGCTGTCCCCCATCAGTGCCACCGTGGCACCGGGACCATCTGGAGTTTTTCCTGGCCGGCGCTTACGTCTGCTGAGCAGCACCAGCTCGAGGGGCGTTTGCTGGAGGAGACCACGCTTTCCAGTGCTTTTCCCAACAGAGTTTAGATCATTTGAAGGGTTGGGGCCCTCCCCCCCTGCCCCCGCAACTTTCCTATGAAGATGATTTCGTCAGTTTAATCCCCAGCACAGAAGTGGGGGTTCTAACGTAAGCTGTGGGCATAACCCCCTCATTAGTAACCTGCAGAGGGCAATTCAGTCCACCTGCCTGGGATGGCTGTTTTAGATCAGCTGGCTTGTCCTTGGAGGTCCTTTTCTCTCTGTCATTACTATCTGTAGAAAATTAACAACTGCATTAAAGTAGAAGCATTATTTTTTCATATGGCCAATGCCAAGGGCAGTGAATCCCACATCCTTTACCTGAGGATGGTTTGTGAGCCTGGAAGAGCATTAGATACTTCAGCATCATTTTCCTTCATAGAATCATAGAATTGTCTAGGTTAGAAGGGACCTTTAAGATCATCGTGTCCAACCATCAACCTAACACNCACTGCCCTGGGCAGCCTGTGCCAGTGCTTGATAACCCTTTTGGTGAAAAAATTTTCCTGATATCCAATCTAAACTTCCCCTGGTGCAACTTGAGGCTGTTTCCTCTTGTCCTATTGCTTGTTACTTGGGAGAAGAGATCGACACCCCCCTCGCTACACCCTCCTTTCAGGGAGCTGTAGAGAGCGAGAAGGTCTCCCCTCAGCCTCCTTTCCTCCAGGCTGAACACCCCCAGGTCCCTCCGCCACTCCTCATGAGACTTGTTCTCCAGACCCCTCTCCATCACGCTGACTGGAAGACACAAATGAATGTGGGGCTGGTTCCTGCGGAGCCCGCTGAGGTCCAGCGCTGGGAACTATTACTTGGAACCTGCCCGCTAATCAGCCTTTCATCCCTTTAGCGTGTTTTTGGCGATAGGGAGTTGTACACCCGGGCAACGGCCCGGCCGGCGCTGGCACGGCCGGCTCCGCTCCCCCGCGCTGCCGCCTCGCCTCCTGCTTTCGGTAGGCAGAAGCCTCCTGCCTTGTATGCGGTTACTCTCCCCAATCAAACTTGTAATCTCGGTGAAGAATGAAATCAGATTTGTTTGACAAGACCTGTTTCCTGTAGAAGTATGTTGACTGGTGCTAATTATACTCCTGTTCTTTAATTCTTTATGATTTGAATTACATCAGCATTTCCATTATTTTCCCAAAAGTGATTTCAGGCTGAGCGAGGCCTTGAATGCCCACCACTTCACCGCGTTATAATCCTAACGCATCTACTAAACTTGATCCTTCTTCTGCGCTGAGATGCTTCTGCATGAGTGTCTTCAAGGACTTACCAGCTTTCTTCTTCTCCCAGGCGTCCCCTCATGGGCTCTTGCTTGCTGATTCTTGAAGTCTGTTGAGTCTGTCGCTGTGAAACATGTTTGATTTTCTTAGTTCTCCCTCTCCCCATCACATTCCCAGAAGCATTATGAGCTCTGATACTTCTCAGTCAGAAGTTGTCCCCTGCCTCGTGGTCTCTGCTGGCTGGTGGGGCTTGTGGATCTGCACCATCTTTTCCTCGGGCTGCTGCTGCAAGTGATAAAGATCTTTCTGAAGTCTGTTCCTGCGTTCCAAAGTGCTTCTGCCCTCATCTCTCCCCTCTCTTGGCAAAGGGGATGGGGATGCTCTCTGGCAACACAGTGCTGGAAAGAGCTCCATAGGTTTGCTCCGCTGCCCGGTTACTCGTACGAACATTGACCAGTACTGGAACCAGCCTGTGGAGCTTTCTTGTGGTTTTCTGCCAATCTGTCGTTACTGGCTAGTCCCAGGATTTGAGCTTTCAACCTATTGTGAAGGTGTCGTACAGGAATTTCGTGTGGCCGTGGTTCCGTGGGCTTGTTTATGAAAGTGTCATAACTGAAAAGCCCAGAAATGAAGACAAACGATGGCTGTGACTTCTCCCACCTCCACCAGGCCATTGCCCGTGTAGAAAAGAGTCGAGTTGTTTGGTCCCCGTGTGGTCTTGGTGCATCCGTTCCAGCTGTGGCCAAAGCCTTAGTTATTTGCTAGGCGCTTGTGTGTGATTTTTAAGAGAATTACAGCCAGACAGTCCCTGGGTCGTTAGTTATGTATGAGCTGAGGAATCCTGCATTACTAACGGGAGGAAGCAGCCCTGTCCTCCTGAGGGCTATGGAAATAACATCCTACTTCCCTAATAGAGACACGGACTGGCTGACCACGGCCATCCTTCACAAACGGTTACAAAGAACTGCCGCAAGCGAAGCTCTGATTGCAGGTAGGGAAAAAAAATAATAAAGAAAAAAACCCAAATAAGAATTGCCCTGAAAGAGGTGCAGCAGTGAAGCAGGACCCAGAAAGGTGGCAGGATCTCCATATCTCCATTCCTTTGCGTTGTCAGTGCTTTTTTTTTATGTTTCTGTGAATTTAACATTTTTACTCAGCTTTTTGTCTATACGCTTAAAAGAACGCCACCAGCATAACTTTTTCTAGTCTTCAGCCATGCCAGAGATGGCTTTTCCATAGGTTCCCTTATTAATTGGCTTCACTTCATGCCAGTCACAACAAAATATGAGTTGCCTGCTTAGTCTCGTTCCATTTCTTATTTATTGCCTTTGTATGTGCAGTCCTCACAAGCACTTTGTTACTCTGAGGTTGGTTTTGGTGGAAGTTGTTGTCTTCCTAGATAGTCAAACTGTAGCCTTTAAAAAAAAAAAAAAAGAGTTGTTTAAACTTTTCTTTGAGTCATAGAATCATAGAATGGTTTGGGTTGGAAGGGACCAACCTTCCAAGGGTCCATCATCTAGTCCAAAACGCCTCTGGTTTTCATTTGTGCTTTTTGCTCCTGTTTCCTGCTTGACTCTGCTTGAGAATTTTCTGAGATTTGGGAAATTAATGCGTTTGGAGCAATGGGCAAAGCCATTTCAGGTTTGGCCAGTCCTCCCTTTGGCCAGCACAGGCTGTGATCATCAGCGCTGGGGCAATTACGTGTTTCCAGTCCAGTGATTCAGCCCTCTTTCTGTGTCATTATGAGGTCCAAAATTGTAGACCTCAGGGTCTTTAATGCACTTTGTGCATTAAAATTATGTAACGAGCCTGTCCTCACCGATCGCAGGGTATGACATAGTGTAACGATGACAGATATTGACAGGTAGAAGGCACCAGTGTTTCCAGACAGTGCGAGAAGCAGAAATCCGGTGGTGAGAGCTGGGTCGTTGGCTCTGTCTCCATCACATGGTGGCTTTCCATCACATGTGTCGTTGCACCATTTGGTATCCTGAGCACGTTTCGGATTTATATCGGTGCAATGATGGCTCAGCCGAACTGGTGCTAACTGCAGTGTCTTCTTCTGTGTCCTCTTTAGCTTAACTGCCCTGTGATGAGTTTACAGTGTAGACTAGTCCTAGTCCCAGCTCTGGTGGTTTGACACACCAATGATGGCTTGGTTGGACCCCCTCCTTTGTAGACAAGCCAGGAGCTAGAGGAGACGTGGTTTGGGGAGGTGACAGTGGAGTCTGCTGTGTCAGCTCGGTTTGGACATGCGAGACACCTTGCACTCGCCTCTACGTAGTCCTCATTGTCTTCCTCCTCAGGACCCCTGGGCAGATTTCCTGCTGAAATGGAGATGGGAGTCCAAGACTGCCTCAGCCTCCGGTTCGGCATAGTGTCAAGTGAGTTGAATGGGATGTTTTAGGACTGAAGAAAGACCATTGACGGCTGGATTTGAGAGGACATGCAATGACAATAGCCTTTGTGAGCAGATGACGTGCTTTGCTGATGGAGAGGGACCTGCTGCCCTGCCAAAACCAGCTTTCACCTGAGAAGGTGGCTCCTGCTAGACATCTCTGTTGGTTTGGGGCAGTGCAAGTTCAGCTGACTTGGCGCGTTACTGCTGGTTAAGGAAGAAGAGTCCTTTTGGCATCCACTGAAGGGTGGGTGAGCCTCTGAATTTGCGGGATGGATGCCAAAGAGCAGAGACTCACTCATATTGGTGAGCCTGCTGTTAGACCAGGGAGACCCTGCCTTACTCATGCCGCGCTGTCTTTGTGCATCTGCTGGCTTTTTGCTCCAAAACGCAATAAAGAGACAGCAATGCTATTTTTTTCCCCCACCAAATAAGTTATAATGCTAAACAGATGGGCATCCTGGAGTGGGCAGAAGGGGTTGTGCTGTCAGGGAGCTCCTACTTCCCCGGATGGTTAATGTGGAGGTGGGTCTGGATGAGTGTTTCCCAGCCTGTCTTTCCAGTCAGTCTTCCTGTGGGCAAAATTCAGAGCTGCGTGTTGTAGCTCCGCTTGCCAGAAGAAGGGAACTTTGGGGTGACAAACGGAGGTCTGGGTGAGATAGTGACTTGAGTCATTGCATAGGAGAAGTTGAACTGGGGAAGGGAATTGGGATCCTGCCACGTCTGTTCACCTTCTGGGAGAACAACATTTTTCAACTCCATCAGTAAAACAAGACATCTCCATCTTTGAGCAGAGTAGATGTCTAGCTCTGGTGTCCCGTCCCTAAGGTCCCCCTGCCCCAGTCCTAGCAGTGATCAGGGGGGGCCGTGGATTTGCCCAGTCAAGTACTGGAAACCCCCAGTGCTGGAGATCCCCCACCTCTCTGGTGGCCTGCCTCAAGGCTGTACGGCCCTCCTGAGGAAGCGATACCCTAAGTAATCTTTTAATATCTGACTTGAACCTCCCAAAGTCACAATTTTTATTTGGAAAAGGTCTCTCCTGGGTCAAGCTGCCCATTCTGAAGTCACTCGCTGTTCTCGTTTTATGGGATGAGTTCAGTCGCTGTTCTGGTTTTATAGGACGAGATACCTTTGGCTTACCTGGGCGTGGGTGAAAGCTGTGTTTTCACCCACTGACCCCACCTGGAGTACTGCGTCCAGCTCTGGAGTCCCCAACATAAGGAGGACATGGACCTGCTGGAGCGTGTCCAGAGGAGGGCCACGAGGATGATCCGAGGGCTGGAGCACCTCTCCTATGAGGAGAGGCTGAAAGAGTTGGGGCTGTTCAGCCTGGAGAAGAGAAGGCTCCGGGGAGATCTTATTGCGGCCTTCCAGTCCCTAAAGGGGGCCTACAGGAGAGCTGGGGAAGGACTTTTTACTGGGGCATGGAGTGATAGGACGAGGGGGAATGGCTTCAAACTGGAAGAGGGCAGGTTTAGATTGAACATGAGGAAGAAGTTTTTCACTGTGAGGGTGGTGAGGCACTGGCACAGGTTGCCCAGAGAGGTTGTTGAGGCCCCATCCCTGGAGGTGTTCAAGGCCAGGCTGGACGTGGCCTTGGGCAACCTGGGCTGGTGGGAGGTGTCCCTGCCGATGGCAGGGAGGTTGGAACTCGATGATCTTCAAGGTCTTTTCCAACCTAAACCATTCTATGATTCTATGATTCCCTTCATTCCTTTCCGCCTTTTCTTAAGGAAATTGCATCTTTCTGGGAATGGCCAGGTTCAGGGTTTAAACTATGTCTTTGTTTTTCGTTCTCTTCTTACTCTGCCCCAAATGTTGGTACTAAATGAACACCGTTGCCCCGGTGGTGACGATCCCATTTGGCCATGGATCCCTACTGCCCCAGAGACCCTATCCCGGGGCTCTGGGGATCGAAGCACCTAGGAGAAGGTGAGAGAGGAGCTAACCCATGAGCTGATTTATCTCTAAGGCATGGCTCATAACATTTCTGCTGGGCACAAACTAGAAATGTCTGCAGACATCCAGGATGCCTTGCAGGAGCGTTCTAAACTCAACGCTGGAGCGCTTCGGAGTTTCCTTTTCCTTGCAGTAACGATTTGCAATCACTGCAGCTTCAAAAAGCACCTGAGTCAGATGGGGGTGAATTATTTGCGGAGGGCAGAGCTGCCTTCTCCTGCGCCCCAGCAGCATCTCGCAAGCGGAGGGTGAGGCAGGAGAGGCCGTGGCTGTGACGGATGTCCAGACGTGGGAGCAGGTCCATCCCGGACCTGGAAATGCTCCCTCCATCCCCGCTCCCGCCTGGCGCACCGGTCCCTTCCCGTCGGCCCCGGCGGGGTTTTTAACAGCCGTTTCCCTGTGAAATCGGAAAGATCGCCGGCTGTGAAATACGAATGATACGTCCTAAATGCTGCGTAATGGATTCCACTTGCAACGTTTCGGGACTGTGTGTTTCTAATAAAAGCCTGCGGGAGTGAGGCGAAGGCTCGCTGGCCGGCGGGGGGTCAGGGCGGTGGGGAGGGCTGGGTCCCGCAGCCGCCGTGCGTGGTCCCCACGAGGCTCAGGGGCAGCCGGGATGGCTCTTGGAAGACGCAACCGCCAGCTACGAAACCCCAGGGAGGATGCGCACCGAGTCAAAAACTGAGCTCACAGTGATGCTCTTGCGAGGGGGGTTGTCCGTTCTCTGCTCTGCTGGTGGAGATGTGGGGTGAAGGTGCGGGGTTTGGGGGAACGGGGCAGCAGCAGGAGTCGCTTTGCATTGCTGGGGGACACAAAGCTGCCCCTGAGGACATACCCTCGTGCTCAGACCGGCTGTAGCGATGGGCAGATCATGGGGGTCTGTGCTCCGCAGTGCTTTAGCGTGGAGAACAGCACGTGGGCAGCGCTCGGTGCTTTCAAACTAGGGAATGGATGAGTCACCCTAAAAGTTGTTGCAGAGGTAACCAGGGGTTTCAAGCCATTTATGTGCAATTCAGCAGCATTAGGAGTATGGGGGGATGGAGGGGTCACACGGTGCTCCAGCAAGAAATGGATTTACAGGCATGTGCTGAAGGGACTTAAAATTGGCTGGTCACAGGAAAATACTCTAAGTGGGTGGTCGCCACTTTTGGGGCAGCATCGCTAATGAGATCCCCGTCTGCAGCAAGTACCGGTGTTGGGAGAGTACTCAAGACTGGAGAGGGTGGGCTGGTTGTACCGGAGACGATTCGGTGTATCACGGGAACGAAAATGGGTCTGAGTATGGCCACAGTGTATCTGGGAGCAGAAAGTGCCGTCCACGGCTACGGGACAGGAGATGCTAACCAGGAAATCTCTGGCCCTGAGAACCACCTTTGAAATGCGTCTCCCTGGAGAGAAAAGAGCTAATCAGGTCCTTGCTTGGCGAGCCAGGACCTACCAATTCATCCTTTCCTTGTGATGATGGGTCCTGGATGCCGGGTCCCTTTCTGGTGTCCGCAGCCCAAGGAGAATCGAAATAAAAATAAACCAGCTACAGTCATGACTCAAGGTGGGGAGAACCTGGCTGGTGTTCGCTTGATCCAGCAGTTTAAGGAGCGTCTTCTGCCTCGTCTGCTCGTACCGGCCTGGAGGAAGGCTCGTTAATCGGGAAGGTCTGTTTAATTTAGCAGGGCAGGACTCTGTGGCTTGGAAGCTGGACTAATTCAGACTGGTAGAGGAGCATGTTTTTAATAACGTGTCTAATTAACTGTGCAGCAGCTCACCCAGGGATGTAGTCGATTCGCTATTGCTTGTAATCTGTAGATCAAAGGTGACTGATTTCTCATAAACTGGTTTTGACCCCCGGGGCTCTTCCCTCCGGCTAATACCCCTCTGTCTCCAGCCGTCCTCGGGCACGTGCTGAGCTGGAGGGGTGGCCAGCCAGCCCGGCCAGGCTGTTCGCTGGCTTAGAGACATGTGAACGCGCGTTCGGCTGCGGTGAATGCCAATGCCTCGCGCTAAAGTCCCGCTCCCGCTGCCCCGTGCAGGAGCACGCTGGGCTGGCTCTGCTCGCCCCATCCTCCGTGAGTACCACGGAGCGAACATCTCCCTGGTAAGACGTTCCTCAGGGGTCGGTACTGGGACCGGTACTGTTCAACATCTTTGTCGGAGACATGGACAGTGGGGTCGAGTGCACCCTCAGCGAGTTTGCCGATGATACCAAGCTGTTTGGCGAGGTAGACACACTGGAGGGGAGGGATGCCATCCAGAGGGACCTGGACAGGCTG
>VUYV01000327.1:305987-318116 GCA_008711295.1 Anarhynchus alexandrinus | reverse complement strand
TCTTCAAGGTCCTTTCCAACCTAAACCATTCTATGATTCTATGATTCTATGACACATCATGTGCAAGTTTGGTTTCAAGGGATACTCTAATAAATGCAAAGGTGCCTGGACACAAGTGCTGATCGGGGTTACCCTGCTTGCACGTGGGCATCTCCCAGCTGCACGCGTCGTGGCCACTGTGGCATCGGCAGGCGCTTACCCTGTGCTGCTCAAGGTCCCTCCCCACGGGCACACACCGGGGCTGGGGAGGGCTTTCCGTCATGGGAAATTTAAAAGGAATATTGGATGCTTCCTTCTGAAAGGCTCGCCCTTGTCTAAATAAACCCGGGGAAGTCCTTCGGCCGGCGCTGGGCAGAGGGTTGGACCAGATGTTCGCGCTTCACCCGTCTGACCTCCGGATCGATGGAGCCGTGAACTGCCCTTTGTTCGCCTGTCCTGGCGGTTGGACACCCGCTGCCACGGCCGTGACAACCGGCCCCGCTGCAGACAGCCACCGCCGCAGGGCTGGGGGGGGGGGGGTTCCCCTCTGTCCTCGGGCTGGGGGGGTGTCAGCACCCAGCGGGCTTCGCTGCCCCCTCCCCAGCAGCAAAAAGGGGTCGAAGCCATTTAGTCATGCATTTAGTTTTGTTTTGGTTTTGTTTTTTCACGGGGGCGGCCAAAGCAGGCACTGCCCCCCAAGCGCTGAATGAGCGTTGGCAAACCCCGTGCCATCCCTGTAGCGAATGCCGTCAGGGCTCTGCTCCCGGGCACGTCACCGCCTGTTCTGCCCCATCCCAGGTGCCACCTTAGAGGACCCGCGCGTTTGTCTGAGCCGTTTGGGCGCCTCCTCCTGTCACCTGTGCCTCCGCCACGCAACATTTCGCTTTCGGGGGCTTTTTCACAGGAGTGACCCCATCGGCAAACGCGTGGTGTCTGAAGGAAAAAAAGTTATCAGCGATATCGTCTTGGTTCACGCTTGCCCAGCTCCTCCGTGGTGGAAACCAGCTGGGTGTCAGCAGCTGCCACCTCCCCGGCTGGCACGGCTGGTCCCTGCAGGGATGCTCCCTCCCGTCCCCCGTCTCTCCTATCCCTCCGTGGTTTCTTTCCCGGTCTCCCCGGTGCTCCCTTTGCTCCTTGCGGACTCTGGCTGGGGATCGCTCCCAGCCTGGGGACATCGTGGCACGGGGACGAGGGGGTGTGCGGGACCGGCGAGACCGGGCTCAGCCCTGCCCTGGCGTGATGCAGGGAATATTATAATTAATTTTTGCCCGTTCTTGGAGCGGGGCAGCTTTAGGGATGTTTTGACCGAGTTCTTTAAATCCACGTCCTGTGAGTCAGCACTGCGTCAAGAGTTAATTATTTTCTCCGAGGTGGAGTAAACAAAGGTTCAGCCAACGGGATTTTTGTTCACCTATACATCGGGTTTTTGTTCACCTATACATCGCCGGCAGTGTGAGCGGACGGATGGGGCCGGCAGCCCTGTGCATCCCGCCGCCGTCTCTGCCGGGGGCGGCCGTGCCGACGCAGCCGGCCCCGGCGCCTCTGCTCTCCGGGCTGGATAAATCAGGCGACGCGGAGGAGTGCTGCATCCTCCGCGGGGTGGGGGGAGAGGTACCTCCTGTAAACCGAGGAGGTATTTTTCACTCCAAGGAGATGTTTTCCACTGCCCGGGCTGCTGGGGTGCGGTGCGGGCCGGTCTCCCCCTTCGCTGCCCGTCGGGATGTGGGGTTTGGGGAGATTTGCCTCGTGCATTTGGGACGAGTGGCTCGGAGGGCAGCGTTGGTGCTGCAGGCGCTCTCGGTGAGCAGCCAGGTTATGTGTTACGGCAAGAGGGACTTACTGAAGGCAAGAGGGACTTACTGAAGCCAGGAGGGACTTACTGAAGCCAGCGGAGCCCAGCGGTGTTTGCAGGGGAGGGTTTCCAGCGGGATGGGAAGAGCCCTGGTGCCCTGCGGGGCTGCCTGTGGGGGCAGCCCTATCTCCCACGGGACTGTTGCTCCTGCTGCATCAGCCTCGCTGCCCCGTGGATGGTGAGAGAGGTCGGACACCTCTCCCGCCGGCAGGCTCTGCATCCACCGAGATCAAACCAACTGGATTTGCACCGGCTTCCCGGTTCGGAGGAGCGGTGATGCTGCCGAGCCCCGGGCAGTGCTCGCCCCTTTGCTTGAAAGCATCCGACCCTGGGGAGAGGCGGCCAGAGGGTCACGTCTGGGCTGCGGTGGCATCGCAGCCTCTGGGCTCTCTTCATGGCCCCGGTAGCTCATTAAGCTTGCCGGGGTGCGCCGTGGTCCCCGGGTGCTCTGGAGGAGCCGCACTGGCCACGTGCAAAGCTGTGCGGGCGGGCTCGGGCTCTGCCTCGGCAGACAAGTCTGGTCCTGAGGACATCTGCGTGGCCACCCTCAGCCCAAGCTACACACGTGCCCGCTGAGATGTGTCGCCCACCGTAAATGCCCTGTGCATCCCAGAGCCGGCAGCCCATCTGCTCCAGCATCACTGACAGTGGTGGTAGTTGGTGGTGCTGGTGGCTTCCCATGGCTCGGCCGCGGTGGCCGCTGGCTGGCCCAGGCTCTTGTGTGGTGGCAGCAAGACCTGCCGGGATGCTCTCAGGGGGCTGTGTCTCCTGAAAGAGCTTTCCAGGTGGGCGAGGAGAGGGGTGCTGCGATGGCAGAGGACCGAGCACAGTGGTGGGATGGGGGAGAAGAGCAGAGCCCTCTTCTTTTAGTGCTCCCCGGGTGCTCAAGCACATCCCGTAGGTCAGAGTTCCTCCCTGAGCAGGAGATGGGACTTGAGCCCTCCAGAGATCCCTTCTCATCACACTTGTGGGATTCAGGGATCATCAGGAGTGCAGCGGCAAGAGGGGGATGAACTTGCTGCTCCCTCACGTGTTTTCCTCCTGCAGACATTGATTTATAAAGGCTGCTTCATGCTGAGTAGGGAATTTGGGGGATGGTGCATTCCCTGCAAAAGGCTTTTCGCCTGATTTCCCATGTCAAGGCTGAGGAGGCTGTCAGGTAGCGCCTCGGTCACCCTGGACACTAAATTTGGGAAGTGTGGTACATTTATGAGGTCCGGGCAGCAAAGCCCTCAACACCGCAAAGCTGTAGGTGTTTGTCTGCGTATCCTTCGGCGCTCGGAGGACGCAGGGCAGCTCTCCTCGTGGCCGGGTGGTTTTGCACCTGGGGAGGGAGCAGGGACGCAGGCGGTGCGTCCTCCCACGGTCCCCGCGAAGAGCACTGGGGGTCTGGGGCGGCGGGGCGAGGGTGCAGCCACCGCGGGCGCCGAGGGCACATCATCCCCGCAGGGTCCGCGGGTGCCCGTGGGCGAGTTTGCCGCCGGCTGCGCGTCGCTGCCCTCGCACGGGCAGCGCCAACCGCCATGGTGCCACTTCAGTGTCACGTGCTGGGAGGGTCCGGGGGTGCTGATCGGTGCCGAGGCGAAACCGCGCACTGCAAAGGGGACAAGGGGCTCCATCCTCACTGAGCATGGACCTGCTGGAGCGTTAGCGATAGGCCGAGGGGGAATGGCTTCAAACTGGAAGAGGGCAGGTTTAGATTGAACATTAGGAAGAAGTTTTTCACTTTGAGGGTGGTGAGGCACTGGCACAGGTTGCCCAGAGAGGTTGTTGAGGCCCCATCCCTGGAGGTGTTCAAGGCCAGGCTGGACGTGGCCTTGGGCAGCCTGGTCTGGTGGGAGGTGTCCCTGCCTATGGCAGGGGGGTTGGACCTCGATGATCTTCAATGTCTCTTCCAACCTAAACCATTCTATGATTCTATAATTTCCCCGGCCTCTCCTGGGGCAGATGGTGGGGAGGGCTCCCTGCCTCAGTTTCCCTGCCAACCACCGGAGGAGAGCGATACCTCCTCCTTGCACGGACGTGCTCTGGAAGAGCTGGGCATTGCTGCTAGACGTGCAAGAGGCTTTTACCCACGGTGAGAAAAGACAGTGAAACAGGGACCTTCCGCGCTGCAGGAGCACGGTGGCGGCGGTCTGTCCTTCCCCACCTCCGCCGCTGCCCGTAGGGCACTTCTGATGGGTTGTGCTCGCCCGTCCTGCGGCGCGGCGTCTGTGCTGGCCGGGGCCGGCAGCGGCCACGCAGAAGGATGCAGAGCAAGGACGCGAGATGCACCCGAGGTGCAGAGCGAAGACGTAACGGTGCAACGTGGGGCTGCTTTTTGGCCTGGAAAGCTCTCGGCACAGGATCCGCCCTCCCCGATGCTCTCACCGTGTTGTCCTACATCCCGGCTGCTCAGCTAACGCCCCGGGCATCTCTCTGGTTTGACTCCTGCCAAGATGTTGGCTGAGTCGTCTGGGCGACTGCCGCGGCTTTTGCAGAGCTGACGGGTTGTTTCTTCTGCTGGGGTTTGGTGATCGTGCCCGGGGGGCGGATGGGATGGATCCTGCAGGGGTACTTGTCGAGCCACCGTGGCCTCTCTGCAAACAGCACCTGGACCACGTGCTTTGGGCATCCTGCTGGTCTGGGAAGGGTTTGCCGAGCAGCTGGAAATCTCTGCAGCGCTTTGCAGCGGGTTCCCCGAGGTGCTGGGGCATCTCCATCCCTGGAATTCCCCCAGGTCCAGCTAGGCAAAGCCCTGGTCTCGTGGTGGGGATGGGGTTGGACCGAGATCCCTGAGCTCCTTTCCACCCGAGCCCCGTGGGATGCTATGAAATCATTCCCCATCCTCACACTGCATCGTCCTTGCAAAAAGCATTGGAAGGGGAGAGGAGAGCTGTTGGTCCTGGGGCTGTCGTCGCCCCGCAGGTCTGTAGGGGCTCTGCTGACGGCACCAAGGAGCTCCCTGAGAGCAAATAGTTGTCTTGGGGATGATGCTGCTCTCAGGAAACAACTCTAAAGTTGCTAACGTGGCCCCCACACCGCGCGTTCCCCGCTCCTGGATGGGACAGGGTGAGCAGCTGCCCCCGGGGTGGTGCGATGCTGCCAGCGAGGGGTCTCAGGGGGTTCCGTGGCTCTCGGCATCCCCTGGTCACTGCTGGTCCCCAGCCTGGAACCGCCACGTCTGCTTGTCCCTCCTGGCTTTGCTCTTGTTTTCACCTGGTGCGTTGGGGCATCTGCCTTTGCTGCCTGCCTTCGCGCTTGAGCGTCCCCGTGGACTCGCCTTCCCACAGCTCTGGTCGTGTTTGCTTTTGGTGTATTTCAAAATTCTTCTCTTTCTCTCCTTTATGTTTGCTGGCAGTCAGTTTTCTCATTGATACATCCCTTCGCAACTGTCTGCATCTTATAACTGCTAATTTACTGCTGCCAGCTTCCCCCGGTTTTAATTTATACAATATGTTTATTTTTACTGCAATTTTTTTCTTTTATTGAAAGCCAAGATAATTTTTAGCTAAAGACGCCTTCTTTTATGATCGCAGATTTATGAGATTTTGGCAAAGCCTTCTTAAGCTAGCTGTAATTACTCTTCATTGTTTTTGTTTACATTTCCCTCCTAATCAATTTTTGCTAATAATCCCTTTCAACTTTTGGAAATTGCCCCTTTTCCACCTCCGGGTGTGTTTCTTTTTGGTGGGTGCAAAAATCTCTTCCCGCATACGTATGGCCGGGCTGTGGTTGTCTGTACCGACGCGACTGCTCATCCCCGGCTCATTGATGCCCTCCTCTTCGGCTGACAAAACAAGGTTTGCTCTGCGATTACCCCCATCCATCGTGTTAGTTTTGCGATGTAAACGCGTCTCCGCAAGTGTTGGGGTCTCCAGGACCCCGTCCCAGCGGCAGCCCGGACCCCAGCGGGTGCTCTCCTCCAACCCTGTGAGCAGCAGGGCTGATTCATAAGCTTCTGCCGCCTTCCCCAGGCTCCCCCAGACCTGGCGTGGATGTTCCCCACTCCTGTGGTGGTCCCCGCTCCCCCAGCTCCGCGATGCAGCTCTTGCAGGTGACGGCAGCTGTGCTGTGGCACAGATGCAAGTCACAGAATCACAGAATCCCAGACTGGTGAGGGTGGGAAGGGCCCTCTGGAGCTCCCCCAGTGCCACCCCCCGCCAGAGCAGGGGCACCTCCAGCAGTGGCACAGGACGGCGTCCAGGCGGGTTTGGAATGGCTCCAGAGGGGGAGACTCCCCCACCTCTCTGGGCAGCCTGTGCCAGTGCTCTGCCACCCGCACAGGAGAGAAGGCCCTCCTCAGGTTGAGATGGAACTTCCTATGGTCAAGTTTGTGCCCGTTACCTCTTGTCCTGTTGCTGGGCACCACTGAAAAAAGACTGTTCCCATCCCCCTGGCACCCTCCCTTTAAGGATTTATAAGCATTAATAAGATCCCCCCTCAGTCTTCTCTTCTCCAGACTAAAAAGCCCCAAGTCCCTCAGCCTTTCCCCATAAGAGAGATGCTCCAATCCCCTCATCATCTTAGTAGCCCTCTGCTGGACCCTCTCCAGCAGTTCCCTGTCCTTCTTGACCCGGGGAGCCCAGAACTGGACACAGTACTCCAGATGTGGCCTCACCAGTGCAGTACCTGAGCACCAGTCGGCAGCACCAGTCATACTGGTACGGCAGCACCAGTCGTACCTGAGATTTCAGCCCTGGAGGGGCTTCTCTCTCCTTGTGGTCCCACAGCCCATCTCCTGCCTGCTTTGGGGATGCTCTTTGCCAGCTGGTTGGCCCCTGCTTGATGGGAAGCGCTACTGTGGATGGAGCACATCCCTCTGCGGGGCAGGGCCACCAGGAGCATCCCCCGGTGGAGCATCCCCTTGGTTCAACCCACTGCCTGGGGAGGTTGTATTAGCGTGTAATGAATTACGTGGGCGGGAAAGAGGAAGCCCTCTCCGTGGTGAGGTATTGAAGATGGGGTTTTCCCAAGGAAGGAGATGTTTGCAGCTCGCTAAAAATACCCACTGCCCGCATCTGCCAGCTCCGCTGCGGCTTTATCTGCAGCAGCGGGGCTGGAGGGGACGCAGGGTTTGCGTTCCTGGCGTGGCTGCGAGCAAAGCCCCGGAGATACCAAAGGGATGGCGGCGGAGAGATGCTCCGGCCTCGGGAACTGCTAGAAGGAAGCTAAGCTCCGTGTAGGGATCTGGGGGGGGGATTTCCTGCGTCTGTCCCAGGGAGAGGCTTCCCGTGGTCGGGAGTCTGATCCGGAGCCCCCCCGCTGCCGCGGCCAGCCCAGGGCACGGGGCATCCTTCCGTGGCTTGGCAAAAATAAGCCTGCAGCTGGCCCTGTGGTTCCTCCCAAGCCGTTCCCGCTTGGAGCTGCCAACCAGAAGCAAATTTACAGCCTGTCAGTATAAACAGTGAAAAGCAGGAATACTTGGCTGTCAGGTAGATGCGCAGAGCCAGACGCGTGTGGCATCCCCTGCCTGAGTGGCGGCGGAGGAGGGTGAGAGGAGGCAGAGGCAGCGCCGGCGGAGCGGGAGCATCCGCAGGCGCTGGCGTTTGGGTACCCGGGCGCGTGCGGCGCAAGTCAAGGGCTGCTCGGCGCTCGTTGTTTGCTGGGGGACTCCCCAGCCCAGCTCACTGGGCTGCCTGCCTGTCCCTGCCTGTCCCTGCCTGTCCCTGCGCTGCCGTCACTTTCCTGAAGCCGCCCTGATCCCTCACATGAACTTGTTGGAGGGGACCCAGCTGGAGCCAGGGATGCTCAGAGCATCCGTCCAGGGCTGTGGGCAGGGATTGGCTCTGCTTGGGGGGCGTCCACCAGCGCAGCCCTCCAGCCCTCGGCAGCAGCTTTGGGCATCCCTTGTCCTGTTCTCCAGTTCTCCTTTGCTGGACCCTGGTCCTGTCCCCTCCCCTCGCCCGTGCCGTGCCGGTGGCTCTGTGTGGCCCTGCCTTTACGAGCCGGGCTCAGGGCTGTGCGGCGCAGCTGCGCGGCACTGCGTGGCGGTGGGGCTTTTGCTGGAGCTTTGGCTGTGTTTGGAGATAATATCTTTCCCCCCGTAAATGTTATTACCCTGTATATGTTCGGGTGGGGGAGAAGAGGCGGGGGGTGGGGGGGGGTTTCACCATCTGTGTTTTCCAATAAAAGCAAATTAAAATTGAAGCCCATTAAGGATAGCTCAATTGGGATGCTGAGCAGGGCTCCGGAGCCTGCTGGGAACAACTTGCTTGCAGCCCGCGCCACCATGCAGGGTGACAAAACCTCATTTAGTGCCAGCGGNAATGGGCAGCAGAGCTGACCAAAAGCCCCACGCCCTGGGCTCACATCGCTCCTCCTGGTCCCCTCAGCACTCATCGCATCGGATGACGGGCAGGGGTTAGTGGGGAAAAGGGATGGATGGTCCAAGCCGAGCGCTTGCTCCTTACCCGGTGATGCTCTGCAGCCTCCGGGCTTCCTGCCGCATCCCAAATCTCCTGCGGTCGCCTCGCCCTTGTGCCTGGGGATACGGGAGAGAGGGTCTGGGGTTACAAGATGCTGTACCCGGCATACAGGAGGGGGTGTCTGGGGTGTTGAAGGGGACTCGGTGGTGCAGCACCTCGTACCAGTTGGCCCCGGGGCACGGTGGTGGGAGCGGGTTATTATGTTAGAAATCAACTTTCCTCCGGATGCTGCAGCCAGGAGCCATTCGGGGCATCCGCTGCCGCACGCCAGTGGTAGTGGCTCCGTGTTTGGGCTCCAGCAGTGACAGCCCTATGTCCGTCCGTGCTGTGGGGTCAGCCCCGTACGGTGGCTGTGCCATGCTAACAGCTGGACCGGGGCAGCGTGTGGCAGAGGCTGCTGGCTCCTTTGGGGCTGGAGCATCTGCAGAAGGAGCTCGTGGGCATGGGGTGTCCAACCTCCCGGAGCGCCCCTGTGGCCCCTCCAGAGAGGAAGAGTGACCTGGAGGCTGTCGGGAGGGACACGACCCCGCTTCACCCCCCTGGGAGATGGCTCGGTGGGGAATTTAGTCTTTGCCGGGCTGTCCTGATGGGATGGATGAGGCGGGGTGCGGGTGAGGACCACGCTTGCTTAACGCTGGCATTGTGTCCTCTAAGGTGTCTCGCAGACGATGGGGTCGGTGCCACTGCAGGGACCGAGTCATTAGCGCTGACAGTAGCAGTGGCTGTTAAACGTCTGCATCTGTGTCTCCTCTGTGTGGCTACCGCGTTCCCGGCAGCAGCAGGAGGGCCCCTGCTCGCTGGCATTTAGCATCTGCATTGTCTCTTCCCGGCAGCCTGCCCTCGCCTGAACTCGGACCACCTACAAGTCCCGGCTCCTTTTTGGGGCAGATGCTGCCAGCAAAGACCGCGGGTGCCCGGTGCTGCTGGAGCAGCTTTTTGGGGTCTCCGGTGGGGTCATCAGGTTTCTGCTGACCTCTGGGGCAAACGGTGTCGGGAGACTGGGGCCGGAGAGGAGGCGTCTGCAGCGATGACCGGGGGCGATGCGGCAGCTGGACGGAGCGTGGTCCTCCCTCGCGTCCAGCCTAACCTGCTTCTTCGGCAGAGGCTGAAAGATCACCAAATCTGAGTTCCCAGACCGCGTTCCTCTCAGCTGAGAGCCGGAGCTGGGCCGTACTCCTCCCAGCCGGGCAGATGAGAGGGACAATCCTTAGCGTTTGCCTGCCTGGCAGCGGCGGTGTCTGGACGAGCTGGTGGTCAGCTGGGTGCTGAGAAAGCAGGACACGTGCTTGCATGACTCGTGGGACCCCCGGGGCTGTTGAGTTGGGCTTTCCCCTTGGTTTGGAGTTTTCCAGCAGTGGAGCAGACGGCACCGCACTGGGCAACGCCTCCTTGAGAGGAGGGAGAAGAGGGGCTGGGAAGAGGAGTGGTGAAGCTGCTGGCTTTGGCTCACAGCGGCGCTCGGCCCCGGCTCCTGCCTCACCCGATGGCGTGCTGTGTGCCTGACGGCCGGGCGCCGCTCCGCTCCGAGCCCTGCTTCCCTTATTTCCCAGTCTAGCAAGGGCTGGGAGCCAAGGGCCTCCGTGTGTCCCCCTTTCTGCACATCAACATCAGCTCCGGGTTTGCTCCCCTGAGGATGGGTCCAGCGCTGCATACGGTCAGAGGAGGCATGGGGGATCAGGGGAAGGGAGGGATTTAGGTGGGGATGGGGAAAGCGTAGCCCGGCTGATGGCAGCCCCCTCGGCAAGGTGCGGAAAAATGCAGGGGGAGTTTCCAGTGGGGCTGCGGAACCACTGCGCTAAGGGCAGGGTGTCTTGGGGACATCTCGTTTGACGCTGGTCCTGTCTCCTGAGTGTCCCAAGCAGCTGAGCATCACCCAGTAGATGACCCCCCGGTGCGTCCCGGCACCGTCCCCCGCTCCCCTGCCTGCTCTGGGGCTGGCTCCTGTTTCACAAGGCTTGCAGGCAGGCGCGGGTGACGTCCCGGTGAACTGAGGGGCCAGGAACGCTCCGTGGCTCCCCAAAAGTGGTGACATCTTTCCCTTGCCAGCGCTGTGCAGTATCGCTGGGGCCAGGCCTCCCTGCTCCGTGCCTCGCTAGCCACCAGGACCGTCAGCCTGGGAGGCTGGCTGGCAGCTCGGAGGCACTCAGGATGATGGAGATGCTGGACATCACCCTTGTTCTTAGATCTCAGAGTCTGGCTGGACCTATTTTGCCAGGAAAAGGGGTTGAACAACCAGGTAGCCGTCTGCTGGGTTTCTTGCAGCACCAGGACCGCTGGTGTGACCCGGTACGGCTGCCCTTGGGGTGGCCTTCGGGGCTGCGGGCACGGGGCGGGATGCCTGCGGTCCCCATCCCAGCTCAGTCAACTGCTTCTTCTCGCTCCCTATCAATCACTCTCCCTCTTGGAGTTTAAGTGGATCCCCGAGTGAAGTATCCAAAATATCCTGTAGCCGTCGGCTCACAATGCAGCGTGCTGTTCCCGCGCCAGCAGGTCGGCCGGGGGGGGGATTGGGTTTCAGTTTGTTCCGCTGGCCACCGGCCAGGCAAAGCAAAGCTCGGGGCTGCAGAGAAGGGCCACTGGGTTTGCTCAGCCCCTCTCAGCTCTCGCTGGCAAAAATATTATAATAAGGTTCCAGTAAAGCAGAGGAGGCAGAGAGGGGCCTTTCAACTTCTGGAAGGGTAAATGGATCTGCGGCAAGGGCTCCTCGGGGCGGGGGACAGACGGGTTTCTCATCAGCCGCCCCCCCCGCCCCTTCCCCAACCCTGCGTGGGGATGCGGTGGCTGTGCCTGAGGCCGGGCTGGAAACGCTGTTTCGGGAGCACGCGAAGGAGCCTGCGCGGAGGAGTTTGTCCCAAGCTGTGGCATCTCCGGTCTTGCTCCACCCAGCCGGAGCCCGGCACTCGGCCCTCTCTGCAGCATCCCTCCGGCCCGCGCTGGGCTGACGAGGTGCGTTAGGTGGGCTTCCAGGGCACGTCTGGGAGATGGTGAGGAGGCGCCGTCTCCCCTCCCGTGCCTGCCTTGGGATGACTTTGCTCCCAGCCCATCGGAGAGCTCTGGGCCACTTCTTGCCTGCTTTGCACGTCCCCAGCTCACGCGATCCTGGGTCAACCCGAAAGCTCGCTCCCCGTGTTAATAGTGTTGTACCGGGATTAAAATGCTGGCAGCTTTCCTACCCTGAGGGAGGAGCTGGCGTGAGAAGTGGAAGGGGAAGGGAAGAACGTTGTGGGTGGAAAAATCAGGGCGGAGGCTCCAGCTATCTGTGGGGCTATTTATTTGTCCAGCTGTTTCTTTATCTGGATGAGTTTGGAGCCTGTGAATGTGAAGGATTTGCCAGGACTTCTGAGAACCTTGGGGCCAGATGCTCTAAATTGGTCTAAATTGGCAAAACTCCATGGAAGTTATTTTTCCGGACACAGAGAAGTGTGTCTGCAATGTGCACAGCTCCTCTGTTAATCCCTTACCCCTCCAGCCTCTCTGCCACTGTCCCTTGGTCCCGTCACTCTCCGTCCCCAGTCCCGGCCATCCCGTGCTGGTGTCCTCAGTCATCGCCAGCACCCAGCATCACCCCAGTCTTGGCCTCCCCTCTCAGTCCTGACTCATCCTGGATGTCCTTTCCAAACATATTGAGGAACAGGGAGTTATTGGAAGTGGTCAACACAGATTTACCAAGGGTAAATCATGTTTGACCAATTTGATGGCCTTCTGTGATGATGTAACTGGTTGGCTGGATGAGGGGAGAGCCGTAGATGTCATCTACCTTGACTTCAGCAAGGCTTTTTTTGAAGTGTGGGTTAGATGAGGTGACAGCGAGGTGGCTTGAGAGCTGGTGTGTGACAGAACTCAGAGGGTTGTGATCAGCGGCACAGAGTCTCGTTGGAGGCCTGGAACCAG
>VUYV01000327.1:293231-305353 GCA_008711295.1 Anarhynchus alexandrinus | reverse complement strand
TTGGGGTGGCAGAGCAGTGGCACAGGCTGCCCAGGGGTGTGGGGGAGTCCCCTTCTCTGGAGGTTTTCAAGCCCCGCCTGGATGCAGTGCTGAGTGCTGTGCTCTGGGCAGTCCTGCTTTGGCAGGGGAGTGGGACTGGATGATCTCTAGAGGTCCCTTCCAACTCTGAAAACTCCGTGATTTTGTGATTCTGTGACCCGGCCAGAAGGAAAAGCTGGTGTAGCTGAGATGCCCACACTCACCTCGCTTGTGGCTGAGCAGCAAGAAGACCATGCAGAAGCACAGGAGCCCACCGCCCAGGCCGCTGGCGTGGTGGATCATCAGCTTGACAGCATCTTAGCGTAGCTGTTGAGCATCTGGAGGTGGTTGGTATGGTGGTGATGACGCATCTTTAGATGCAGAGTGCTCGAGCTGCAGCCCTGGCGTGCCCTCGTAGCGAGCAGCGGTGCCGGCGCCGGGCCCCAGCGCTGGCAGAAAGTTGCTTATTGAAAGCATCTTCAAAGTGAAAAGGACAGGCACTTATCTCCTAACTGTCCCGTGGGGAGCAGCGCGGTTTCTGGTGGGAAGCGGGCCAGAGTTGCGTCTGCTGGTTTCGAGCAGCTGCAGATTTATTTATAATGCCGTGGGTAGCATGTGAATCTGCAGATAAACACGCGGGAGGGAAGAACACAAACAACAATATTGAGAAAATGCTGCTCCAGAGAGAGCATTTCACTGAGCCGCAGCTATCGGCAGCCACCAGAGATGGGCCAGGGGCCAGCCACCCACCCCTGCTGCTCCCACGCGGCTTTGCTCCGTGTTGTCACTGTCATTGCCGGGGAGCTGCTCCGTCCTGGATGCCAGGGGGGGTCTTTATGGGGCTGCCGAGGCACCGGCCCCTCACCCTGTTATTTGGCACTGCCAAACTGGCAGGATGGCACCGTGAAAGTGTTGGCAGTGACGGCGAGCGAAGCTGCCGAGTTTGCCGGTTGAAGCAGGCACCTTCTCTCCATGGTTGGCAGGGCGCTAACAGTTGGGCTTGGGGTTGTCCATCCAGAAATTGGTCTGTCTTTGTTGTCCCCAGCCCAGGAGTTGGTCCTTTTGGGTGCCCGCAGCAGGATATGAGCGTGGGGCAGCCCACAGGTAGGATCAGGAGGCCTGCTGCATGAGATGTGGCCACAGCAGCCCATCATGGGTCCCTGTGAGCGTAGAAGGGCAGCCCTGTTGGGACTGCTGTGGGTGGAGGAGCTGCCTCTGGATGATGGTCGGTTCCCATACCTTGGGGCTTATGACATCTCGTGTGGGGCTTGACCTGTAGCAGAACTCTGTATGACTGACGCCTAGTCACCCATCCACTCAGAGATGTCCATCTCCAAGCAGATGTATCTCCTTGGTTATCATACCTTGATGGCCAGAAGGAATCAAGGTGACCTCCTGCCCAGTGTGTGCCCCTGCAACACGTTCTTCTCCAGCTCCTGGCTCACCTGGGATGCGGGAGGATGCAAACAGTGCAAGATCTACATCTCTTGGCAATTACTCTCCAGGGGTGATTACCTTCCCAGGTAAAACTGAATCTTGTTTTCTATTGTGTCTTACTGGGGTCGGCTCCCAGGCAAAGCTGTAGCTGCAATTTCCCTCATGGGCTACGGAGCTCTGTTTGCTGCCACTTTCTCCCTATGTAGATCCTTGCAGACCACAATCAATCATCTTGCAAACTCTTTCATGAGCTTAATCAGTCCCCCTACAGCAATAAAAACCCCATCCAGTTGAAGGAGGAATAGAACCTGGGGGAACTTCAGCCTTTCTCTTGCACGGCTGAGGTGGGGGGTAAGGCCTTGTCTGGCTTTCTTAAACCGTCCTGGTTTATTGGTTGCTACTTAGGACTCCGTGGCAGCACCTTCAGGATGGGATGTCAGAACAGGGCTTGGCTGTGTCTTCATGGGGCCTTCCTCCCACCGCAACCTGCCCACCACTGCCTCTTGCTGTGGAGATCCGAGCAGGTCTGAGCGTGGGGAAGAGGCAGAGGGCTGTGTTGATTCATCAGACATCGCTCCTGATTTTGTTTGCTGGATAAATGAATTAGTGTGCTTCCTTTGGAAGTAAGAAACTTCTCAGGGATGAGACAGTGAACTTCCCTGCAGGACCACATGGCCTCCTTGACCTCAGGTGGATGGTGAGGGGCGCTCCTGGCCAGGTATATGGGCAAGATAACTCTGTGGCAGGCCGTTATTTGGGCAATAAGTTGTTTTGAAGTCAACCATCAATTGGATGATGGAGCAAACCCACCCACCACCATTGAAACCCATCCTGGCTTCACATCCACTTTCGCAGTCAGTGTGGCTAACCAGGTTCGCTCTCATTCATGGGGACCACTTCTTCACAATTTTCTCTCATTCAGGCAACTGCTGTGAAGCGCTAACGTGCCGACCCGTCTCCAGATGGCCTTCAGACAGGGCAGCGAATCAGTAGAAAAGCTGTGCAAAAAGGGGCCCGAAGGGATGTCGCAGCTGCGTGCAATGGGGCCCACAGTCTTGGGGCCCACCCCACACAAAGAAGGTCGATAAGCAGGAGCCTCAAAGACAGGAGCCTGTTTTAGGGTGGAAGAATAAGGAAGCTCAGCTAATTTAGTTATCTTGGAGACGATTCGTTTGCCACCTTTAAGCACCACAAGAGGGAAAGGAGGTTTTTGGATAGCAGAGTCTTTGCACAAGTGAAAGGCAATCACTTGTGCTGGCAGCCGAACAGTGTAAATTCAGACTAAAATTAACGGAAGGGTTTTGTTTTTTATGAGAAGATAATTGACCATTGGAAAAAACCTGCTTAAAACCTGCAAATTTCTACTCCTCCCAAGATGTCCTTCACAGAATCACAGACCGGGCAGGGTTGGAAGGGACCTCTGGAGGTCACCTAGTCCAACCCCCTGCAAGAGCAGGGGCACCTTCCCACTTGGGCCAGCTGAGGTGACGCACAGCTCCAAGGAGACGGGCGATTCCGCAGCTGAGGATACGGGGCAGCGGCGGGGGCTGTGGGCAGCGCGCTCTGCAGTACCGCGCCGGGCGCATCATCTCCATTGCGCTGAGTTTTCCTTAAATAAAAGGCTTTTAAAAATGCAAAATGCTTCAAAATATTGTTTTTATTTGGGGAATTATTTATACCGGTTTAGAGCATATCTTCTTTTACATTATAGTCACCGCTATTAATATACTTACTGTGCACCACTGTCATTGGTAGTTAAGATAAAATAACATTTAAGGGTTTTTTAAAGTAATGCAGCTTCTAGCTAGCACTGGGTGAAAAATGTTGTTTTCCTTTTAGATCAAAGTGCCACTGGTGTTTTAATGAAAAAGCCAGATACTCTGATAAAATAAACACTATTATTGAACTATGTAAACAAATATTAAGTTTAAAAAGAAATTTCATAAATCTGAATGACAACATTTCTGGACTAGCTGTTTTCCAGAACTCTTCCTAGTGGGAAAATTCGAAAAAGAAGTATTTTTGCTTTTTACTCTTGGAATAAAACCAAATTTTGAAATCCTGGTTTCCTGTGAACTGGAAACCGCTGGCTCTAACCGGGAGTAACGAACAACCCACAGTCTGAAAATGATTTACTGCCAGAAGTAGGTGCAAGGAGCATATCTGTGCCGAGGCGCTTTTTGGCTTGCCGATGGGAAAAGGGGAGTTCACGCGCGCCGCTGGGCAGGATGAACAACAGCCGTTTCTGCATCCAGGCTCGTCTCTCAAATGATGGGTCTGCTCAAGGTTGAGCTTTTCTTCCTTCGTTGTTGTTCAACACAGCCAAAGGGGAGAAGGTGGAGATGATTCGTGGCAGGATGCTTGGTTTTTTGGTGGTGAGGAGCAACAACGGGACACTCTCCATCCCTGTTGTGGCCATGGGAACTGGCACCATTTGTTGGGTTATAGGATGGTGGCTGGAGATCTTGACTATATTGGTTGAGCAGTTGTCCAGTGTACTTCTGATGGGGCCATCTGGCCCGTTCTCGTGCTGGATGGGGAACACCTACACACATTAGCCCAACTATTGAGGGACCATAAGCCGAGCATCCCTTCTCATGCCATTAGTGTGGTGTGGTTAGGCCAACCCGTAACTATTTGGGGTGGAAAAAGACTTCAGTGCTGGAAGCGTGATGAGTTGCAGAAAGGATGAGGAGGCTTTGCTGCCTACGTGGCTTAGGGAGACTTCTCCTCTGTGCTGATCAGCAGTAGCATCGCCTGACCTATTTCAATCCAAATCGCCTGGAAAACCAGCTTTAACGTTGGTTTAATTTTTTAGTGCTTTTAAGTCCTAAAAGTGCTGTTCCTTCCCGTGTGCTACCACATCGCCACAGGATTCTGCCTACCATGCAGAACGCTGAGGAAAAAATATCCCACTTTTGCAAGAGAAACTGCAAGTTGATGGAGGACACTCACTCAGGCTGGGCTCCTCGTCTGCCACAGCAGAGCTGCTCTGGGGCTGTGGTGCCCTCATCCTGGATTTTGAGGAGTAAAGTCCAGCTGGGCTGGTGGGTGGAAGAGCACATCCCCCCATGCATTGCAGGAGATGAGGGGCAAGGGAGCAATGGGCCACGGATGGGGAAGCAAATGGGTGGAGGGACCGATGCTGGGCTCCTCCCCGGCTGAGAGCTGGCCAGAGGGCTTGGCACAGGCTGGGCTCGATGGCTGCGGTCCTGGGCTGGCTCCTCTCCACCTCCTTCCCCTTTGCCAGCCTCAGGCCATTCACCAGACGCCCACTGACTCCTTGTTTCACCTTCTTCCTGCAGAGACGCTGATGGACTCCACAACGGCAACGGCAGAGCTGGGCTGGACGGTGCATCCTCCTTCGGGGGTAAGTTATCTGGTCACTCTGTGGGAGCCTGGAGCCCAGTCTGGGGTCACCTGCTGCACCTGAACGTAGGTGGGATGGCTCAAGAAAAGTCACCTGCTGAAGCAAAGTGCCTTGGCCAGGTGAAAAGATCTAGTGGGAAGAGCACTAAAGAGGATGACAGTTGAGGTTTCCAGTAGATTTCTAGGAGGTGATGGTTCCAAAAACTACCCCAGTGCTGGAGGAGTGTAATTCTTACCCTACAGCATCAGGCCAACATGAGGTTGGAGGAATCATCCTCTTTGTAAAGCTGGCCTGCAGCCAGTTAAAAATCACAGAGAGAAATGAAATGCCAAGGCCACTGTCGTTTGTCCCCAGTAGCTCACTTGTTATCCCGTGGCCTGGCACTTGTAGCAGAAAAGGATGAGGGCATTGGCCTGTGAGGTTGCACCCACAACAGCCATTTGATCAAGTCCTGAAATGACTGTCTGTCATCCCTGACATCTCATGGAGGGACATTTGCTGGCTCAGCAGTTACTGTCTCTCCGCTTTACTGGTGCCAAGCGTCCCCTGAGCCACATCCCAAGACCACCCAGAACAAACTGCTTTAAAGAAGAGCCTGGACAAGGCGATGCATCTCTGCACTCTTCCACTCAGGACGCAAAACCGGAGCGGCCCCAGCCGCCTCCGTGTCCCGCGGGGTTTGCGGGGGGCATTGAGGTGCTTCAGACCATCCCGCCCTGCTCTGGCTGCGGTGGCCGATGTGGAGCCCCAGTGCCCGACACCCCCAGCCTTCGGTTCGGGTGTCCCAGTCCAGCCCGGCCAAAGCCTGGAGATGCTTGTGCTCCGGGCAATCCTGCTTTGGCAGGGGAGTTGGACTAGATGATCTCTAGAGGTCCTTTCCAACTCTGAAAATTCCGTGATTCCCACCCCATTACACAGAGAGGGTAGCTCAGGTTCCATCCTGCCCTCCACCCGCCCTCCGCCGGGGCTGGATGAAGATGTTTCGGTGGACCTTACCCTGGGGCTGACAGCAAGCCCCCTCCCCGAGCCGACTTGGCAGAAGAAAAGAAAGGGCCGAGAAAAGCCGCCGTCGGGGAGATTAAACCTGGCTCCCGAGCAGCACGGCCGCCCCGCCGCGCTGGGGTGCGGGTGCTGCCGACACCGGTCCCCCATCACCATGATAAAGCCCCGCGCCCGCCCGCGAGCCCGGCCGCCCCGCCAGCGCCGGCCCGGCCGCCGAAAGGGGATGACGGGCGCACAATAGGCGGGAGCAGAGGTCAAGTCTTTTTCTCTCCTCGCCCAGCCTTTCTTGTTTGCGGTGTTTCCATATGTAAAGCACGCCTTGCTCCCGGCTCCCCAGCCCCGCGGTAATGAGGCCTGGGCCTGCTGGAAGCCGTCTCCCCGTATTATTGTGCTGCCTTCTTCTTTTGAGCTCCCGGCATGTTAATTAGAGAGCGAGGAGAAAGGGAGAGGCTTCTAATTAAGCGTTGAGGAAGCTCAGGGGCTGGTGCACGGGGGTGACTTTCTCTCCCAGCTGAGAAAAGGGAGCTCGGGAGCCCCCCCCGCTCGCTGCTGTAGGGATGCGGGAGGATGGTGGGGGTCCTCAGCCTGGCCCCCGGCGTGCTCCCAGGTCCCCCGTCCCCGGTGGAGCACTGGCACAGGCTGCCCAGAGAGGCTGTGGAGTCTCCCACTCTGGAGCCATTCCAAACCCGCCTGGACGCTGTCCTGTGCAACCTGTTGTAGGTGACCCTGCTCTGGCGGGGGGTTGGACTAGATGATCTCCAGAGGTCCCTTCCAACCCTGACTATTCTGTGATTCTGTGAAGCCCATCTGGGAAGTCCAGCGCAGTCCTGGCGTTGCTGGTGGGATCGCCTCCTGTCCCCACCTCCGGGCAGGTCCCTGGGGGACACGTGGCGCGTGCCGATCCTGCGCTGTGCACGTCGCGGGTGCTGATGCTGTGGCACCTTCACGGCTTCTCCCAGGGCGGCCTGGTGCCCACTGGCAGGACAAGGCAGGGCATCCTACCCATGGGTGACTGGCAAGGTTGGGTGCAGCCAGCATCACCTGGAAGACAAAAGCTACTGGGTGCTTCTCCTGTTTGTTGCCTCTTTGGGGAGCTGGAAGCCCAAACAGTTGCTTTTCCCCTGGCTGAGGAGATCCCACGTCACTCACAGGTGTCCCCGTGTCCTGCCTCCACTGTCTGCCATTCATCCCCAAGCTGGAGGGAGTCTCCTTCCACCACGTGTTGCTCCTGCCTGGCCAGGCTGAGCTCTTCAGGCGTGTGTCCTGAGCCCTCGCTGGGGGCCGTGCGGGTGTGGGTGGGGATGTACGGGGCACCCCTGGGTCTCAGTGGCTGACACGCTGTGGTGGGGTCGGGGTCAGGAGTGCTCCAGATGAGGGAGGGCAGGGGAAGGAACTGCTTCCCTGTGCCTTGTCCTTGATTCCTTCACCCCTATCCCAACTGCTGACCTAAAAAACTGGGAAGGTCCTGCAATCTTCCACTACCAGAGCAGATTTATTTCTGGAAAACAAAGCAAACGCTCCCCCTGCGTTTTGCAAGGACGCTCTCCTCCTCCCCCAGCGACGGCAGCAGATTTGCAGCCACTGCCAATCAGAAGTGGTCGGAGCTGTTGGGGGATCTTCCCTGACAGCCTTCTGTTGGGTTGTTAGCCTTGATGTGCGAGGAGCAAGCTGTCTCCCATCTCGCGAGCCTCCCTCTGCGGTCCCGGATGCCCTTGTGAGGCCGTTGGCAGACTGAGGGGCTGGGGGTGCTCTGCTCCCGCAGCCTTTTCCCTGCCGACCCCGGTCCTGGCACTGGTGCTGGATTCGGACTGTGCTGCCGTCCTGCCCCGGGCGTTGCGGTCCCGCATCCGGGGCAGGGTTGTGCTCAGGGTTTCACGTCCACGGGAAACGGCTCGGCTTCCACTTGAGCGGGTTTATGAACAAGTTCAGGAGAAGGCGTTCCAGCTGGCTGGGGCTGCGTCACGCGCCTGCGGGACCCCGGTCCCTACTGCCAGCATCACGAGGGTGCCGCGGGCGGGGAGGGGGCAGCGCAGGGAGATGCTCTGCCCTCCAGAAAGTTCTGGGCTGGGGGAGATGCTCTCATGAGCCGGGTGAAAGGTTCTCCTCCCGCAAGGACCCTTTCCCATCTGTGCTCACTGAGGAGGAGGAGTGGTGGCCGCTTATAGGCTGCGGCTCTGCCTTTGCCCGGTGCGTCACCCACCCTGAAAGTCTCCCCATCCTACAAAGGATGGAGACAACAAGCACTGAAGGATTTGGAAAAAAAACAAACCAGCCTGGGGAAGGGGCAGGGAGCGGGACAGGGCCAGGAGGTGTCACAGCAGCCCCCAGCTCGGCAGAGCCGGCAGTCAGCTGTTAGTTAGCTTGGGGGGAGCTGGGCTGAGCTTCCCGTGGTGAAATACGTCAGCTCCGAGCTGTTTTGCTGAGAAGGATGTTACTGCTGTGCCACGGCTCATAGGACATCCCATAGATCCAGTTTAGGACATCTGGGGCTGGGACCTGCACACACCTGCAGGAGGGACCCCAAAGCGTGTCGGCTCTGGAAGGGGCAGGGGTGAGGGCTACCAGCAGGATCTAGCCCAGCATCTCCCTTTCTGGGTACACAGCGGGGTCAGCCAGGCCCCTATAAACCTCCTCTCCTGCCTCTGGGGAGAGGCTGCTGGCTACTGGCCCGTCGCCCAGCCAGCCGCCCGCACCGGTGCCGGGGCTGCAGCCGGCGAGGAGGTTTTACGGCCGCGTTACGCACTCCTGAGGAAGCGGGTCCTGTCTGCCACGTCTGTAACCGTAGCGGCACCGGTGGGAACACATCTGCTAAAGGCATCGTGTTACTTTGCCGGGAGGCTCTGCCGTAGAGCGCAGCCCACGGGCAGGAGCCCCTGCTAAAGACATTACTGCCTGCAGAGGAATCATAGAATCAGAGAATGGTTTAGGTTGGAGAGGACCTTGAAGATCATCGAGCTCCAACCCCCCTGCCATAGGCAGGGACACCTCCCACCAGACCAGGTTGCCCAAGGCCACGTCCAGCCTGGCCTTGAACACCTCCAGGGATGGGGCCTCAACAACCTCTCTGGGCAACCTGTGCCAGTGCCTCACCACCCTCACAGTGAAAAACTTCTTCCTAATGTTCAATCTAAACCTTGGGAGGTGAACAGCCCCACTGTGCCCTGCCACCCAGCAGAGATGCTTTGCCATAAATTCGGGCACAGAGCACGGTGCTGCTGGCAGCGAGCTGGCCTCGAGCTCTGCTGAGGGCTTGGGCCACCTTGTCCCCGCGGAGCGGAGCCTGCCCGGCGTGCGGGATGGGTCAAACCCTACTGAGGCAGGATGGAGGCGTGTAGGTACGGGGTGGTTGCAGGGGGGTGCTGGAGCTGTGCCGGGGCGAGGTGCTGGGCACCCATGGGGCTGCCTGTGTGATGGGGTGGGCACGGCGTGGGGCAGCTGGTACTGGGAGAGCCTGCCCTCTTGGCACGTGGTGGGGTTGGGAAGAGGCGATATGGGTGAGGAACATCAGTTCAGTGCAGCCCCTTCACTTTCCGTGTCCTGTCCGCAGTGGGAAGAGGTGAGCGGGTACGACGAGAACATGAACACGATTCGCACCTACCAGGTGTGCAACGTCTTTGAATCCAGCCAAAACAACTGGCTCCGGACCAAGTACATCCGGAGGCGAGGAGCGCACCGCATCCACGTGGAGATGAAATTTTCTGTCCGGGACTGCAGCAGCATCCCTAATGTACCAGGCTCCTGTAAGGAGACTTTTAACCTCTACTATTTCGAGTCGGACTTTGACTCGGCCACCAAGACTTTTCCTAACTGGATGGAGAATCCTTGGATGAAGGTGGACACGATTGCTGCTGATGAGAGTTTCTCGCAGGTGGACCTAGGTGGACGGGTGATGAAGATAAACACTGAGGTGCGCAGTTTTGGGCCTGTGTCCAAGAATGGTTTCTACCTGGCCTTCCAGGACTATGGAGGCTGCATGTCCTTGATTGCCGTCCGTGTCTTCTACCGCAAGTGTCCCCGCGTGATCCAGAATGGCGCCGTCTTCCAAGAAACCCTCTCGGGAGCGGAGAGCACCTCTCTGGTGGCAGCCCGGGGGACGTGCATCACCAACGCGGAGGAGGTGGACGTGCCGATCAAGCTGTACTGCAACGGGGATGGCGAGTGGCTGGTGCCTATCGGCCGCTGCATGTGCAGGGCGGGCTACGAGTCGGTGGAAAACGGGACCGTCTGCAGAGGTAACCGCTTGCCTTCGGTCTTGCTCCACGCACTTGCCTCGCTGCCGGTGGGCTGTGCCGGTGGTGGCAGTCGGGATTTGCAGCACGAGTCGCCTGGGAGAGACCTCCTTGGGTGGGGGTGGGAGAGGAACACATGGGGACCTGGAAGAGGAGCACGTGGGGACCTGGGAGAGGAGCACGTGTATTGACACTGACGCCTTCACCAGCTCCTCAACTCCTGCCCTGGGCTCGTCCATCCGTTGCAGAGGCTCTGCGTTACCTCAGACCACCGGGTCTAGGGGTTCCGGCCTGTTGTTGATGCCCTTCATGCTCTCCAGTTCTTGGAGGGGTCCATGCGTAGCCATGGTGCGTGCCACCAATCTGCAGTCATCTCCCAAAATACTGGGGCTGTTTTCACTTTGGTTTGCGCCCTGTGCCTTGACGTGGGCTAAAATGCTTCTGGAGTGAGGGGAGCGGGAGTGCAGGCACCCAAAGGTGATGCAGTGGGAGGGAGCAAGTTGTCTGCAGCATTTTCCTGGTGGAGGTGCAAATGGCCCAGGGTGGGATATGGTCACGGGCTGTTCAGGGCCAGGCTGACATCTCCAGCCTGGACACCTCTGAGCCTGGCCCCTGAGCTTCCTCAGCAGCCAGGGTTCTCCTGCCCTGCAGATGTTCTGCCCTGTAGATGTTCTCCTGCCCCTGTAGATGTCCAAAACAGACTCCAGGAACCCCTGCTCACCTCAGCTGAGCACCACGGAGCCAGCGTGGTCCGGGATAAGCGAGAGGCTTTGCACTACCCTTGCTGAAAGCACCATGCCCAAACCCATCTCCATGCCCTCCCCAGTCACACGTGGGCTTGGGGAGGGAGAGAAAGGAGCTGCTGGGCTTATCGGGGGAGAGACGGGGATCTGAGAACTGCATGTTTAATGGGCACCTGCGGCTGTATCATGCACAGAGCAAACCATGGCATTTGGCAAATGGACTGTTGTCCCCCCTGTCCTGGCTGGACGTCAAAATCCCATTACAGTTTCGATAGCATCGGTGCACTCCGAGCAGAGCTGGGGTTTCTCTTGAGATCAATTATAGATATGTCGGTGGGCGTTGAAGAGCGGACGGAAGGAGAGGTCTCCTCTCTTCTTGCTGTGGGAAGGGGTGGCCGGGTAGGACCAAGCAAGCATGGGGTAGGTGCTGGTATGTTTGGGGACGGCCAGTCTCTGACCGTGCTCAGTTGGGATTACAGGTTGGATAGTCCCCTTGGAGAGGGCACCGCGTCTTTTGCTGGTGGCTGGGCTGGTCACGCGTCAAGCATCCTGATGTGCTGAGGGGGTTGTTTAATGTCTGTGCTTTGAGCTGCTCCTCACTGAGCCGCGGAACATCTCTTCCCACTGAGCTCGGGGTGATCAAGTCTCCTCCAGTGGTAGCGGGGACAGTGCTGGGGACGGGGACAGCATTGAAGTACTGCTGCAACGCGGTGTGGAAAGGGAGCCTGGCTGATCCCAGCCTCGAAGGGAAGACGGGTGTTTTACGACGCCCAAGTGAAGCATTCGTAGCAACACCAGAAAGCCAAAATGATTCATGTCAGCTTTTCCATCTCAGCCTTTTTTTTTTTCTTTTCCCCGAGCAGACCCAGCCCTGCCCAGCGCTGTGCTGTGATGCAGGTACGGTGTGTCTCGGGGCTCCCGGTCCTGCTGCCTGGCCAAGGGACAGACCCTTTGCATGCCCTGGGGGTCCCTTTGCATGCCCTGGGGCTCCCGGAGCCCTGTCCCTGCAGCCTGGCCCGGTGGGGCTGGGAGGGGAGGCAGAGCAGGCAGGAGGGAGAGGCCCAGCCTCCTCTTTGTCTGCGCAGCAGCAGGATTTTGGGAGGTCCGGTACCTCAGCAGCTGTTTCTCCAGCCGGTGCTGGCGTGCGCCCGGCCCCGCGCTCCCCACCGTCATTAATCATGCAGTGGCCGGCAGCCCGCTGTCTCTGTGGGGCAGCTGGCTCCGGGGCTGCCTTCCCCTTCCCCTCCTTCCCCTTCCCCTTCCCCTTCCCCTTCTTCTCCTTCCCCTTCCCCTTCCCCAATCCCCTTTCCCTTCCCCTTCCCC
>VUYV01000327.1:279178-293077 GCA_008711295.1 Anarhynchus alexandrinus | reverse complement strand
CCTTTCCCCTTCTCCTTCCCCTTCCCCTTCCCCTACTCCTTCCCCTTCCCCTTCCCTGTCCCCTTCCCTTCCCTTCCCCTTCCCCTTCCCCTTCCCGCGTGGGGCTGTGCAGTCGGGGCCGGATGGACCCCAGGGTTGTGCCAGACCGGAATACACCCTCCGTTTTTCCCCCAGCAGCCCCCAGAAGAAGAGTGGGGACTGAGAGGAGAGACAGCCACGGGGTCGGCAGAACAGCGTGGCATCCCCCATCCCCTCCCAGCCCCACAGAGGACTGGGGAAGGGGCTGGTCAGGCAGGGAAAGGGCTCTCCCCCCCCCCAGTTCGGCTCGGGAAGGACCTGCAGGTTGCATCCCTGCCCATCTCCCATCACGTCCTCGCTCCTGGTCCCCGCAGCGGCAGCGGCCGAGCCGCCTGGTGTGGGGGACTCGCTCGTACGTGTGGGGGACTCGCTCGTACATGTGGCCAGCAGGTTTTCTCGCCTTTCGAGGGGTGGGAGGGAATCTGGGCCCCTTTCCAGAAGCCAAACAAAAGCAAACCCGAGCCGGCGTTCGGGGCGAAGTGCTCTCACACGGCTCGGTCGCCCAAACGGGACGTGGCGGAGAGCGCGGGGGACGTGGCCCCACCAAGGGGTCCTGGTGGAAAAGGGCATCCCGAGCGATGGACGCCCCCCCGGGGCAGCTGCAAGGCGCTGGAAGGAGTTGCTCATTTTCTCCACCGGGCTCTTCATCTGGCTAATACAGCGCGAGCCCGCTCGCGGCGGCGTACACAGGGGATATTTATGGAGGAAGTTCATGCATCTAACAGCTTAAGCCCTTCTAAGCTTGCAGCCCCAGCACAAAAGGATTTGGGGGCAGTTAACAATTCTGTGTGGTTAAGAGATTTTCATTTCGCTGGGCCTTTGCTCGCCAATCCCGCAGGGCCCGGCGAGGGGCTGCCTGCCCGCTCCTCCTCGCTCCGCTCCTCCGCTCGCTCCCCGGCTCCTTTTTTCTCCATCTCCCTGTTCTTTGTCTGCCGCCTCCCCCCTTCTCCCCCGCCTGTCCCTCCCATGCAGCATATTAAGCGCATTTCTCTCTCTCTGCCTCCCTTATTCATTGGCTCCCCTCTGCAACGGCGGAGGCAGAGCTATTGTGCTGCCTGCTCTCCCGGTTTGGACTGGACGGCAGACGAACGCTGCCTGCGAGGGTCTCTGCCTGCTCAGGGATGGCAGCCGCTGGCTGCTGGTCCGAGCTCTTGAACCCTGCATCCATCCCCAGCTCCTCTCCGGCTTTGGAGGACGTCCGCCCGTGCGTCTGATCATGGCATTCACGGCGGGCAACCTCCTCTCTGTTGCGCCCATACAGCGCCAAGCGTGGGGAGTCCTGGTCTTGCCGTGGTAACAAGGGATGGTTTTGCCCCGCAGAAGCTGGTGGTGACACTCTCTTGCTATCATGCGGCGTCATCCCTTGGGGTCACAGGCGTTTCTGAGGAGGAGAGGAGCTGGTGACATGCTGGTAAGAGGAGAAACCTGGTCACCTAGGTGGTCTGTAGAAGATCCAGGCTGCCACCTGTCTTCTCCAGCTCAAAGTGGAGCTGGGCCACCCCTGCGGGGAGCCTGAGGGATCAACAGTACGTCCCCTTCGGAGCCTGCACTGCCTTCCTCCTGCTCCTTCCCTGGGGAGCAGAGCCAGGAGGGAGGTTGTGAGGGTCCTGACCCGGCTCCAGCATCCAGCCTGGTGCCGGACCTGTCCAACCCCACCAATACCACAGCCCGGTTCCACCGCTGACCCAGCTGGGTACTCCCAGGTGAGCTCCAGCACTGACCCAGCCCAAGTCCAGCTCTAAAGGGAGGAGCATGACCGGGGTCATTGCCGTAGCGGGCTGGTACCTGGGGTATCCCAGTCCGGGGCTGTGCCGGGCTGGCTGGTTGGTTTTGGTAGGGTCGTGCCCTTGAAGATATGTGTCCTTCAGGTGGACTCCACGATGGGCTTCCCTGCATTATTCTAAGGTCCAACGCAGCAGATCCGCCACCACCCCGCTGCGTGCTGGGGACGCGGCTGCAGGGGCAGTGATGCGCACGCACGCGTGGGTCGAGGACCCAGAGCCATTCCTCCATCGCGCGGGAGTGAGAAGCAGTGGGGGTCTGTCCCTGCTGTGCTGTGCTTGGGTTTCGGAGGGGATCAAGTACGTGCTGAGGGCTTGGAGGGGCCTGCAGCTTTCTGATGTGCTGGAGAAGGGTATGTCCTAGCTGTCTCACAGTCACGTCCCATAAGTACATGATGTTTTGAAGATAAGAGGCTATTTGTGGCTCCGTGCCTGTTTCGGGTCTGGGCCTCCACTGATAATGCTGGACCCAGCCAATAAATTGTAAGGCCCTAGGGGTAATTAAGTTCTTATAGGAAGCATTCCTGGTTGAGCTGGAGCAGATACAGCCAATGGTGATGTAAATGTTTCCAGAGATGGAGAATTGCCCGTTAAACACTTCCAGCGGTTGCTCCTGCCTCCTTACCCCTGGCTGCGCCTGGCACTCGGACCTCGGTGAACTTTGTCCATCGCCACACCTCAGCTCTCTGTGTGCCTGTTTAAGAGTAATCCTCGGCCCCAGGTCCTCTGGTAAGGTTTTTCGGCCAGATTTTTTGGCTCTTCCCGGCCCTTGGCACTGCTTTAGCCTTTCTGTTGGCAGATCCGCTGTCCCACGTGCAGGACGCTCATAGCTGAGTGCCAGCGGAGATGCTGAGATTTCCCTCTTCCCACATCCCCCTTTTTGCTTTAACCGTTTTGGCAGTGGCATTTCTCTGGGCACTTTTGAAGGATCCTTGTCCTTCCTGGTGGGACTGGGAGCAGATAACCGCTGTGGCCTGCCTCCTCGTTCCTGGAGGTGCGATCAGACGTGTGTTTGCACTGAAATGCCCGTTCCTCTGCTTGTGCCCAGCTCACTGAGGCAACGGGATCGCCGCGTATCAGGAACCCATCATCTTCAGTATTTACCACACTACAACTTCCATGTCATCAGCTAACTTTATTGGGAATGCTTTGGGCTTTCTCCTGGGTCAGTGATAAAAATGTTAAATAGCCCAGAGGCATGAACCAAATTTGTTGGCTCTAGTAGAAACAGACCTGCTCTCTCCACATTCCCTGCTTAGATCTCAGACCGTGGCAGCATCAGCTCGCCAAGTTTTAATGCATTGAATATGTCCCGCAGTGTCGGTGGACCCTCTAATTTCTGAATCAAAATATCATGTGTTACCGAGGGAAACGCTCTGCAGAAGTTTGGGTGCATTGCATTAGCGCTGTTACCCCTCCCAGCCAATCTTCTAATTGCATCAAAAACCCCGTACGAGGCTAATTTGCCTTAATCTGTTTTCCATAAACGTACGTAGGTTGGCACCACTATTGCTACCTCCCTTTAATCCTTCGCCGACTGAATCCTGTAGCTGGCACATCCTTATTTGACTGGTACTGACGTTGCAGTGGCAGTCCTAAAATAGCCAAGACCGCCTCATTTAACAAATAGCTTTTTCCTACATCTCTGAAACGTCCTACCACTTCACGGCGCGCGGAGAGTGAACATTAACTGTCCACCGGTTCATCAGCCATCTCTTTAAAAACTCTTAGGTAGATGCGATCCTGACACACTGATTTAACCATGTTTAACTTTAGTAGCTGCTATTTAACATCTTGAGTTACTGCTGGAATGGAAAGTATTTCACCATCATCCTATACGATGATTACATCACCTGGCTTCTTCCCAAGTACAAAACAGGAATTTGTCTGCCTTTTCTACGGGGTTGTTGACAATTTGAATGCTCCCAGCCGGCCATAGCTCGATGTCATTGTGGATACTGCTCTTTGGGCTTCTCCCTCTCCTCCCTCTCCGTCTGGGAAGCAAGAATACAGCGCCTTTCTTTCCATGGCTTTGATTCTTCTCCCTCCTGCTTCTTGCTGACCTCTCCATGTTGTGAATCCAATTAGGGCTGTGGTGGGGATGGCAGCTGCTGGGTATTAACCGCTCCAAGCCTGCTTGGTGCACCCTGGAGTCAGAGGAGAAGCCAGCTTGTCCTCTGCACGTTGCTGGGTAGTGTTTGGGCTTCAGAAGGTTGGAGGAGGAGCAGGGGGAGCCTGGCAGAGCAAGGGGGTGTCAGATGTGGGGGTTGAAGCATTTATTTCCTGGCAGTCCGAAGCCCTAAGAGATGCTGACCTCGCAAGGAGGCTCACAGGTGGTCCAGGAATGGGGTAAGACATCTGCTCCTCAAGGGGGGAGATGGACGCCTCACCTCAGAATAGGAAGTGCTGCTTCTCAGGGAGGAGACCTTTGTGGCCGAAAGCGAGCGAAGGAAATGAGAACCGCTTTCTCATTTTGCTTTCAAGACAAGGGTCGGGCTGAGACCTTTCACTAAAGTCTTTTCTCTCTAGAGAAAGGGAGGAGATGAGGTTTTCCAGGACAGGCGTGTGATTTTTGAACAGCAGGAGCGTCGCAGAGCGCTCCCAGCCCTCCTGTGAAGGCGTAGGGAAGACCCCAGCGGGCTGCGGAAGATCACCCACTGGAAGCTTGAAGGGGGACAGCATATTCCCATTTATTACTGTGGGCAGGTCGCGAGTCCCTTGGGTTGGAGGAAGGGACAGAGATCTCAGGTCCTGCAAAACCCCTTGGGAGTTTCCTGAGGGAAATGCTGGCCATCCCCCAGGATTTCTCAGAGAGATGCGGTGAGGTTTTGCACTGCCATAGCTGGTGCTTTCCCAGTCCCTTCGCATGAGCCCTTTCTTCTCTCCGACCGCAGGGAAGCTCTCCGCTCCCCTCCCTTTGGGACGGGTTGCTCCCCGCATCCTTACTCGCCCGGCGTCCCGTTGTGCTGGGATCAGCGAGGAGGTGGGAGGAGGTGGGTGAGGGCAGAGCCGGAGGGTCTCCGCCAGAGAAAGAGTGATGTCCCCTCTGACCCTTCGGGTGCACCGGCCGTGCCCGGGCTGCAGGGACGGGAGCTTTCACGGAGCTGACATCTGCACCGATAAGAAAATCTCCCCCTGACTTATTTTTACGGATGAAACAGCGTTTTGGATCAAATACCACATTCCTGGTCTTGCTACGCCCATGTGAGCGGGGAATAGAGGCTCTGGCAGCATCCCGTGCCGACGCCGGCGGGAGAGCAGCGTTTATTCCTGCTTTTCCTCTCTCTCCTTCATAGGCCTCCCTGGTGGGGTNTTTTCCTTTCTTTTTTTTTTTTTTTCTGAGAAAAGTGGTAAACATTAATAGGAACTGGAATGAATAGCTCGGATCCAGGCCCAGGCTTCCAGGATTTTTAACTCGTTATTGCCATAAAATGAAGGGAATGTGTTTTTTACCATTAGTTTTTCCTCTTGAGTCAAAGCGCTCGGAGATCTGGGGGGCGAGGAGGGGTTTTCCCGGAATTCAGCATAGTCCTGAATCTTTATGGGGCAAGAGGAGAGTATTCTTCATCGGATGTAACTTGAGGAAAATCGGAGAAAATGCTGCTTTTGCAGATTTTTTTTATTTTTTTTTTATTTTTTTTTCATTTGAGATCTTTCTGTGAATGGGGCCAAACCCAAGGTATTATTTTGAACATTTAATTTTGGGAAATACCCGCAGACAATTCTCTGTAGAGAGAGAGACGCAAATTTAAAGTCAGTCTGATGTCAGATGATCACTCTATAAGAGCACAGTTATTTTATTTTAGCGATACAAGGTAAAAATCTTACAGAAAATTTAATCTAGAAGCCATGATTAGCTTAATTAGCTCCAGGGAAACTCTTTATTGTTCCCCATATGCCTTAGAAACATAGTATATCACTGGAAAGTATACATAAAAGTCCCCATAAAGGTTAGGAAATGGAATCAAAGTGTTTCATAGCTCACACAATGGCTGTGTTTACATAGCCCAAACTTCAAACAATGTTAAATTAGGTTTGGCCAAGTAAAATACACAACATTTTCACATCTTGAAGGAGGCCTTAAGTTCGGCGACACCGATGCGCAATACCCGGTCCTTGTGTGGGCGGGTGGTGTGACTTCAACCCCGTAAGGGAGGAGTTGGCTGAAGGGTGCGGAGCAAAACCAGGCAGGAGCACGGTGGGTACCGCAGCATCCCCTCGTCTCCTTCAGTTCTCAGTACTTGGGGAACTGGTGTCTAAGACAAGAAAATAAAAAACCCTAAAAATGTTGTTAAATATCAAAAAGAGAAGAGACACGCGATAAGGGGCACGGCCCAGCAGACTGTGGGATGTGGGCAGCAGCTGGTTTCAGGCAGGGCTGGAGAGCGCTGCCGTGGTTTGGGGGGGGGGCTGTGACCGCACTGGAAATACATTTACAAACAGAAGAGACTCTGAACCAGCATCCTTGACTTCCTCCCTACCGGCGAGCTTCAGCGGGACTCTTCCTCCAAGCGAGCGGCAGCCCCGTGCCCGCTGAGCTCGGGTGCCTTTGCTGGAGTCCAGCATCTGCCCAAGAAGTGGGGAAACTGGTTGTAGTACATGAGAAACTAGTAATTTGCAGAATGGCAGGTCTTGGAGGCTGGAAAATGAGGAAGAAGGTGTAGCGTGAGCAGGAAGCTATAAGTCACTGGATCTTGGAAAGCACCCTGTTAAGGGGAGACAGAAAAAAGTCCTGCTGAGACCTGGAGCCGCCAACTCAGTGCATTACTCTTCCTGCATCCTTTTTTTTTTTTCGAAAGGCACCTGAAAGGGGAACCTGTGGGAACACAACGTGTTCTGCAGGTAGGTGACTCCTGTGAAGCCTTTCCAGGTCTCTGAAGCGAGGTCTTCAAAGACAGAGAGCACTTCTTCGCTTCGACGGGTTGAAATGACACCTGCCAAGGTGTCAGCATCTCCCCGGAGTCCTTGGAGGTAAACTGGAGATAGCGGCTTTGCTTCTTGTGACACCTTTGCAAAAACCCCTTTCGTGGGTTCTGTTGGCCAATGGGGCTCTTGACGCTCGAGTGTACGGTTCTGCGCTCAAGCACGTGCCAAGCCATGGGATGGCTCACCCCTCCGCAGAGGGCTGCGGGTACCGCAGTGGTGCTGGTAATGGGCATGCCTGGACCACGAGGTGAGGGTCCCCTTGGAGGTCCACAGGGTTTGGTGGGCAATGGCTTGAAATAGCTCCTATGGCTCATGGGGCAAATTCCAAATGGGTTTTGAGGGAATATCTGCTTCTTCAGTATTTGGGTGCTGACGATTTTCAGGGACGACAAGCTCCTACTTGCAAAGTCTTTGTTGCACTTTCAGACTATTGTCACATTCAGAGCTCACGGAGACCCAGTGCTCAAGCAGACAATTTTTAAGTCTGAAACCAAAGCCAGGAATTTCCTTTCGAAACATTATGATCCCAGGAGTACCACGGTTGTTACACCTGCAGCTGCGACAGCAGACAGGAGCAGAGTGAACAATAAACGGACACGTGATAAAGGCTTTATTCATCTCCAACTATCAAAATGCCCAAACCCTCCAGATTAGTAAGAATTAAAGTGCAGCCTGAAGTGTAGCCCATAAAGTAGAGTAACATGGATGCTTTGCTCCGAATGGCATTTCTCCCAACCTGGATGGCTTTTGAAAAGATCGTAGTGACTTCTGAAGCGGCTGTAGTAACAGATAATATTTGTCAAACGGCAAACAGCACACTCCATTAAATGCACAGTATCTGCCTTTTTACGGCATCGGCTCTCCGGGAGGCTTTCTGCGGAGACGCGGGAAGGGTCTGTGCAGCGTCAGGGGCATGTTTGCTCTCAGACATCAGCAGGTGGTTTCCATCACGCTGTTCCACGTTTCTCCCTGCCCTTCGCCAGAGCCGTTGCCGAGCAGGGTGTCTGCAGCCTCGGGGGGCGTGCGGAGCAGACGGATGCGGGCTGGTGCTCCGTGCAGCGGCCCCAAGTGCCCACAGGCGTGGAGCGTTAAGGGACAGGCGGGATGCGGGACGTCGCTGGGCATCAGACCCTTAACTGGGGATTTCTAAGGTGCTGATCTCACTCTTGAGGCATTTCAGTGGAAACCAACTGTTTTTTCATGAGCCTTCCGCTGCCCCTTTCCCTCCCCTCCCTTTATCCTTATCCTTCCAGTCTCGTGTGCTGGTGTCAATTCTCCGGACGACCGTATTGCTGTAACCATGATCAAGAGCATTATTTTGGCGGATAACCTCCCCGTTCATCCCCGCCTGGGTGGGGGGCAGGCATCCTACAGCACCGTGTTTGGCTTGCAGGGAGCTGTGACGAGGCAGGAGGAGGCGGCGATGCCTCGGGCTTCCCCGGGCGGCGGATGCTGGAGCTGCTCTCTCATGCCAGCCGTCTCCCAGAGGATTCCTGTAGCTGAAGGCGTGAAGCTCAGGAGGGTTTACCGCGGTGCTACTGCTGCCGGCCTTTCCTTGCAACGTGGCAAGGAAAATTCATTCCGAGCCTTTCGGCGTATGTGCGCAGCCCTCGTTAATAGAATGGAAAGAGTAAGAGCGGGGAAAACAGGATTAGGAGAAACAGTCGGGGAATGACTCACACCCGGAGAAGCTTCTCGTTCACCTTTCCCTGCTGCGCACCCCAATGATGGATTAAAAATTGCCTGTGTGTGCCATCGCATCGCTGCCTGCAGTCCACAGGGCGCTTCCCAGCGCGTGGTGCCTCACCAGCCTTCCGCTCGTTTGGAGGAGGCAAGCGATGCTGTAATTTTCGGTCACCTTCACAAGTACAGTGGTTATGCCATTACCATCACCGACGTCAGCTCGGACATTGATCCGAGCGATAATGTCGGTGTTTTACTCTCAATTTACACCCTAGGAGTGGACCTGTGGCACCGGCTGAAAAATAAGAGATGGGGTAGCTGTTGCAGGAAAAATAATCTCCAGGCTTTCTCGAGCTCCGTCTTCCAGCTGCGGCCGAGCAGATCCTAGCCTGAGGACCTGCAAAAGGTCTGCGGCGCTGGAAGTGGCAGGGTGCACCGGGTCACCCCCCGTTACCGCTTTGCGCTGGTTGTTCTGCTTTCTAAAGAGGATTGGGAGGCCAGAAGAGGAACTGCATCCTGCCCACTGCTTACTCGCGTTGCCACCATGAGTATCGTTAATTTGCAAATAGAGTGACAAATCTAAGCATGTGTATCTTCAGGATACCCTATAATTAGAACTGGTCTTTTTTTTTTTTTTTTTTTTTTGCTTCTGGAAAGGTTTTCGCTGTCTGGCTCAGATGGAAGCGATCCCAGTTTGTTTTTGTTTCTCTTGAATTAGAGCGCGGCTGCTCTTTCCAGGATTTCCCAGGCGAAAATATGCGCGTGGGGACCTGCCCAACATACACGGTGGTTCCTCTAGGACATGCCGAGCCCAACGCACGTGCGCGTCACATGCAGCCTGTGCGTGCTCAACAGCTTTAACGATTTCGGGTGCATTTGGCTCTCTGCACCTCTGCAGGGGCCACGGCGGGGGTTTGCCCACGCGCGAGGGACGGTTTTCTGGTGCTTCCAGCTGCAAGGCAGATACCGAGCGGAGTGTGGGAAGAGGGGGTACGTGTAGGAAAGCAGTCAGAGCGTAACGTGCAAAGCTGAGCAGAGGGTACGGACTGGATGCGAGTGCTGTTTTGCTGCTCAGTCCTGCCTAAAGAAGAGCGGTTAGCGTGACACATCTCTCTGGCAGCAGAATCACAGAATCGTAGATTCGTCTAGGTTGGAGGGGACCTTTAAGATCATCGAGTCCAACCATCCACCTAAGACTGCCAAAAATCACCACTAACCCATGTCCCTCAGCACCACATCTGCCCATCTTTTAAATACCTCCAGGGATGGCGACTCCACCATGTCCCTGGGCAGCCTGTGCCAGTGCTTGATAACCCTTTTGGTGAAGAAATTTTTCCTGATATCCAATTTAAACCTCCCCTGGCGCAACTTGAGGCCGTTTCCTCTTGTCCTATCGCCTGTTCCTTGGGAGCAGAGACCGACCCCCCCTGGCTACCCCCTCCTGTCAGGGAGCTGTAGAGACCAAGAAGGTCTCCCCTCAGCCTCCTTTTCTCCAGGCTGAACACCCCCAGGTCCCTCAGCTGCTCCTCATAAGACTTGTTCTCCAGACTCCTCACCAGCTCCGTTGCCCTTCCCTGGACACGCTCCAGCCCCTCAGTGTCTGTCTTGTTGTGAGGGGCCCAAAACTGAACAGAGTATTCGAGGTGGGGCCTCACCAGTGCTGAGAACAGGGGGACCGTCACTGTCCCAGTCCTGCTGGCCACACTGTTCCTGATACAGGCCAGGATGCCGTTGGCCTTCTTGGCTACCTGGGCGCACTGCTGGCTCATATTCACCCATCTTTCGACCAACACCCCCAGGTCCTTTTCCGCTGGGCAGCTTTCCAGCCACTCCTCCCCGAGGCTGTAGCGTCCATGGGGTTGTTGTGCCACAAGGGCAGGACCCGCCACTTGGCCTGGTTGAACCTCACTCCATTGGCCTGGGCCCATCGGTCCAGCCTGCCCAGATCCCTCTGTAGAGCCATCCTACCCTCCAGCAGATCGACACTCCCACCCAATTTGGTGTCATCGGCAAGCTTACTGAGGGTGCATTCGATCCCCTCCTCCAGGTGGGTGATAAAGATACGAAAGAGAACCGGCCCCAGTGCCTCCCTCTGCCCCAGGCTGCCTGACACCAGCACTGCCTTGGCCACTGCCATGAGAGGGGGTCAGAAAGGCCTTGGTGGAAACCAGGAGGAGGTTCCCGGTCTGGGGATGGGGTAGCAGGAGACGTGGGACCACCACTGCTTCGCCAGCCTGACCGTGTTGCATATGTCGGAGTGGGGGGGGCTCGGGATGGGGTTTCCATGGAAACCAGAGCCGTGATTTCCTGCAACGCTGATGCGCTGGAAGGCCAAAAGCAAACGTGGGTGGGAGGGAAGAAGCAGTGTATGGTGGGCAATGAGCCTTCCCTGGGGACCTTAATCCCTGAGCGTGGAGGAGAGGAGGGAAGGGGGACATTTCGGTACCCTGAGCTTGCTTGCTGTCCCCCTGAAGCTCAGAGTGTGGCTGGGAACAAGGGCCAGCCCTGGCAGGGGGCTCCGAAGGGGCAGCGTCCGTAAGTCCGGGTGTCCGGCGAGGTGTGTGCTCCTGCTGTGGCGAGGGCTGCTTAGCCCAAGGTGAGCTTGCAAGGATGGTGCATCATGACGGAGCTCTGCCTGTGAACATCACCTCTGTGCGCACCGCGGCTTCGCTGGTGAGGTACCGCAGGACGCGGGTACCACTGCGGGAGGGTGACGAGGGCAGATGGGCACAGGGACGAGACACCAGCCAGGGAGGAGGTGACATCCCTGGGCAGAAACACATGCGGACATGTTGAGCAGGACGGTGGGACACTGTCGCACAGCTGCTGGGTCCTGCCATGGGCACATCTGGCTCAGACCCGGTGTGAAGTGCGAGGCTACGAAGATGATTAGGGGATTAGAACATCTCTCATATGAGGAAAGGCTTAGAGACTTGGGTCTCTTTAGTCTAGAGAAAAGAAGATTGAGGGGGGATCTTATTAACGCTTATAGATACTTAAAGGGAGGGTGCCAGGGGGATGGGAGCAGTCTTTTTTCAGTGGTGCCCATTGATAGGACGAGGGGTAATGGGCACAAGCTTGAACATAGGAAGTTCCATCTTAACATGAGGAGGAACTTCTTTACCTTGAGGGTAGTGGAGCACTGGCACAGGCTGCCCAGAGAGGTTGTGGAGTCTCCCACTCTGGAGCCATTCCAAACCCGCCTGGACGCTGTCCTGTGCAACCTGTTGTAGGTGACCCTGCTCTGGCGGGGGGGTTGGACTAGATGATCTCCAGAGGTCCCTTCCACCCCTGACCATTCTGTGATTCTGTGATTCTGTGCTTGCAGGGGTCCCAGGTATTTCATCCTGCTGTGAGCTGAGCTGCTGGATCTTCCTTGAGGTGCAGCCACGTGTGTCTCTCGTGCCCTGCGGGCGCGTGGCATTGCTCTGGCGCCGCTGCATCTGCACTCTCGGGCTGGCGTGCCCACGTCCCCGCTGTCACACGCCGCCTTCGAACCTGCGGGCCGGGTTGCGGCTGCAGCGGCGACGAGTGCTGGAGCTGCTAGCAGACTGGAAATGTCTTTTGTCAAAGCTTGAGATGCCTCCAACCTCCTTTAATTAAAGACAATTACTGCTTTCAGCCCCTCTTCACAGCTCAGCTGGGTTGTTTGCAAACACACAGCTGCGGGAGTCTTTGTGCCCCTCTCCGAGTCCCGCTTCCCTGGAGACGCACAGAGGTTTCTTTATTACCAGCATTAGGGCTAGCGAGCAGCTGAGGAGGAGGAGGAGGAGGAGGAGGAGGAGGAGGAGGAGGGGGCATCCCGGGCTCCCGGGGTGTTCTGAGGTGCAGCGCTGACTCCGCAGGGCAGCCCCGGAGCAGCCCTGCCCGCCCGTCTCCAGCCTTCCCTGAAGAACCTTCTGCGCGCTTCTTCAGGAGGGTTCATCAGCGCACAGCGCTCGGGGAAAGCGGCTTTTGCCGCAGGCGTAAAGAGGAGCGAAGGGGAGCGAAGGGTGGGGGAGGCTNTTTGCCGCAGGCGTAAAGAGGAGCGAAGGGTGGGGGAGGCCCTTGGGCTGCAGGGAAGGTGGCTCTTTGGCCCGGCTGCAGAGACGGGACCGAGCAGACCCAGGCTGCAGACTCTGAATACGTCCTTTCAAACGGTGCTCTGCCGAGTTAGTGGTGACTTTGCGTGCTGGTGTAAAGAGGCTGCTTCGCCTCGCCGCAGGAGCTGCACCAGGCGGGCCAAATCTGTGCTTTCTCGACCGAACCATGCTCAGAAAAAAAAATCTGAAACCTCCTGTAACCAATAACACCCCCTCCACCCCCCCCTTTCTGTGCTTGAATAACTCGGAGGCAGCCAAATGGAGCCTAACCAAACTTTCCAAAACAGTCAGGGCTGGCGCAAGAACAAGCAGCATCCACTGCAGCCCTCTGGGATGCTGTTTCCAAAAATACGAGCCCCGGCGCAGCGGCGGTGCGTGAAGCTGTCTCGTGGCCCCGGCTCTCGTACGGCTCCAGCCTCGCTCTGCAGTGCCGCGGCCAAGCCCAGATGCCGCGGCCAAGGCCGTGGCTTCTCCGTTTTCAGGTGCTAATGGTCTCCTCGGGGAGGAGCTGGGGCAGAGGAGGCTAGCAGGCAGGCCACCGCCTGCCTTGGAAGCGGTTGGTTGTTAAATCTGAATGGTAAGTGCTCAGACTTCAGGCTCAGGGGAGCCAAGATCCTTTTTGAGCTACTAACAGCCTGACACTGCTCTGTCTTCTCAAATTCATTTTGCAGCTCCGATTCCCTGGCGAGCACTAATCACTGGGCTGAGCATGAAGGGAAACATACCCCTCAAATGGGAAGCCCAGAAGCTCTTTCCCCTTAAACAGCCTCTCTGTGGACATCTTTGATCTGTTTTAGGGTGGTTTCTTATTCCACAGAAGGCTCTTGGAGGCCAGCAGAAGAGTTGGAGCAGTCTCCTAGAGCAGGTTTAAATGCACACCCAGGCGCTGTGCTGCGGATTTAGCATGGGTGGTGGACGGGCAGGGTTGGACACCCACTGCGAGGGCAAAGTCAGGAATGCAGAGAGACCCCATGGCTGCAGAGTTCACGTCTGTGGGATGGTGGGGCTTCGGGAACACAGTCTATGGTCCTTAGTGCAACACCATCCTGGCCTGTATCAGGAATAGTGTGGTGAGCAGGACTAGGGAAGTGATCATCCCCCTGTACTTGGCACTGGTGAGACCCCACCTCGAGTACTGTGTTCAGTTTTGGGCCCCTCACTGCAAGAAGGACATTGAGGTGTTGGAGCATCTCCGGAGAAGGGCTACAAAGCTGGTGAGGGGTCTGGAGGACAAATCTTATGAGGAATGACTGAGGGATCTGGGGTTGTTTAGCCTGGAGGAGGCTGAGGGGAGACCTTATCACTCTCTACAACTACCTGAAAGGAGGTTGTAGAGAGGTGGGGGCTGA